>JAWWMP010000165.1:9139447-9149678 GCA_035047865.1 Dendrocincla tyrannina
CAGGGGGACTGTGGTTGCCATTCCCCCATGGAACTGGCTGTGTCCAGGGAAGGGGCCTGGGGAGCTGGGACCACCACCCATGGAGGGGCAGGGGGCCTGTGGATGCCATTCCAGGCTGTTCCCTTCCTGCATGGCTCCAGGAGCTGCCATCCCACAGCACAGTTCAGGTGTGGATGAGGTCCCCCTGTGCAGTGAAGGGCTCTTTGCTCCCTGCCAGCTGCCTGTGGCTCCTTGCCATTCCTCCCCTCCTGGGGGCAGGGAATGAAGGGAAGGGAGTGAAAATAATGAACTGCATTATCTTGGTGTGCATGCAGAGCCCCCCTGGGAGATCTCACCTGGCCTGTGGGGTGGCCTTGGGATGGGAGTGGGCTCTCTGCCATCACTGTGGCCGAGCCAGGCCCCTCGTGCCCGCGGTTAGGGTGGGTGGCAGGGCTGGCACTGGCGTCCCCCGCCCCTGGGTGACACGGGGGTGCTGTGCCTCCCCCACAGTACGGCCGGTGCATCCGCTCAGCGCTGCGCCAGGAGAAGGGGCTCTCTGCCATCGCCGACCTCCTGAGCCACGACAGCGAGCGGGTGGTGAAGGCGGCATCCGGAGCCCTGCGCAACCTGGCCGTGGACCTGCGGAACAAGGAGCTCATCGGTGAGGATGGCGTGCTCTCCACATCTATCAGATCAGGCAGGAGCTTCCTGCTCCCCTCAGGAAGCCCAGCCCAGCCTCTGTCTGCTGCTCCTCTCCTGGAGTAGCGAGTGCTGAGCTCCTCAGAGAGGGAAAAAAATGGATCACCTGTCACCTTCTGCAGTGGTTTTTCCATCAGTCCTGTTCTTTTTTGCTCATGCCCAGCTCTTTCCCCTTCCCAGGCAAACACGCCATCCCCAACCTAGTGAAGAACCTGCCTGGAGGCCAGCAGACCCCTGCCAAAAACCTCTCTGAGGACACGGTGGTGTCCATCCTCAACACCATCAATGAAGTGATCGTGGACAACCTTGAGGCTGCCAAGAAGCTGCGGGAAACGCAGGGGATCGAGAAGCTGGTGCTGATTAACAAATCTGGGTAGGCTCTGCTCAAAGGATAATGCCAAGGGGTGCAGAAGGGCTTCTCCAGGAGCCTCCTCCGGGCTGTGGCTGTTTCCAAACATCTCCTCCTTCTCCTCTTCCCAGGAACCGCTCAGAGAGAGAAGTGCGAGCAGCCGCCCTCGTCTTGCAGACAATCTGGGGCTATAAGGAGCTGCGGAAGCCCCTCGAGAAGGAAGGCTGGAAGAAGTCAGATTTCCAGGTGTGGGGATGCCCTGTGGAGGCTGGGGTAGTAGGTAGGGTCCTGCAGCAGGGAGAAGGGTGTTCCTGAAGCTTGGCAGGACTGGCTTGCAGCTCTTCACCTTGCTGGTTGGCCTGGGAAGCTGCAGAGGTGTCCCCTGTGCTGTTCCCCAGCTGATGGTCAGCAGGAAATCTCTGCTAAGGACACACTGAAGTGTCACCCCCCATGTCCTACACCACTGTGGCTCTGTAGGCAATAATTTTGTCACCCTAAATGCTGCTGAACAGGGCTCTCCTGGGCTCAGTTTCTTTCCCAGAAGCAGTGACTTACCCATTTTCCTGGAGGGCTGGGCATTGCCCCAGTCCAGGCAGGCCCCCCCTGCTTTAATGGGGGTGTGGTGGGGACTCGAGCACAGTCTGGTTACTTTCAGCCCCTTGCTTAAGGGTTGTGGAAGGGCTCCTGGGTCCATATTGGTGCTGGTGGGGAAGGAACATCTGGGTTCAGGGTGTAAGTGGTCACTGTCTGTTGCTATAGGTGAACCTGAGCAATGCCTCTCGGACCCAGGGAGGCAACTCATTTGATGACAGCACCTTGCCTCTCATTGACAGGAACCAAAAAACAGGTATGTGCCTGCCTTCAGCACCTGTGCCCACCAGCATCCCTCCACCATGTGGGTACCCAGGGCGGGTGGCCTTTGTCCCTTCCCTGCTCTTTACTCTGGGATTCCCTGGCAGCCACAGCTGCTCACACAGGGCCATCACCATCAGTTTGGGCCTTAGCTGGCCATCAGGGCTGTAACTGGGGCTTTAGGTTCTTGGGGCTGTAACTGATAGGTCCTGTAGTGTCCTTTGGTCGCAGAGCTGTGGCTGCAACTGGCCCTGGGCAGGTGGCAGTTCCCCCATGGCTCAGGGACTGTCCCTAACCTGCTCTCCCCATGCTTGTAGACAAGAAGTCCTCCCGGGAGGAGATCCAGATGAGCAACATGGGACCAGGTAGGAGAGGGACTGGAGTGGGGGCCTCTTGCCCCCTCAGTGTGTGGGGAGGGGGGCAGTCCTCACATCTCCTGTGGGGATGGGGCAGCCCCCTGTGGAGGTGACACAGCTGACTGTCCCCTCTCCTGCTCCAGATAACTATTCCACACTCAACGAGAGGGACCACAGCAGGACACTGGACCGATCTGGTGACCTCGGAGAGATGGAGCCAGTGAAGGCAGCGCCATTGATGGTGAGCAGCTCTCCCTGACAAGGGAAGGGTACAGGAGATGGCACATCACTGTCCTGGCTGGCAGGAGGAGGGGAGAGCTGGGTTCCCACAACTAACACCCCCCACCCCATCGCCCCTACTAACCCCCGTGTGTCTGCAGCAGGAGGAGAAGGGGCAGGAGCTGCAGCCTGAGGTAGAGGAGGCAGAGGAAGATGCTGCAGTGCTTTCCCCCATGTCGGTATGTCCCACGGTGTCCTGGCCAATCTGACAGTGGTGACAGATCCTGCTGTGGTGTTAGGGGTGCTTGGCCAGCCAAATCCTGCTCCAATCAATTGCTGCTGCCGTGATCCTGCCTCCACCACCCACTCCCACCCCAGCCCTGCTAACACCTCTCCCTCTCTCTCTCCACAGCAGAAGATCTAACTGGCCTCCCCACCTCCACTCCGTTTGGGTTGATAATATATTATATATATAAATATATAACTCTTCATGGTGGAATGGACCGACTTTTACCTTGTCTTATTGTTGGAATTTTTGCTGGACTCCTTGTGCCAACCATCCAGCCAAACACCTGGGGCAGCCCGGGGCCTCTCGGTCTCCTCTGGGCCTCTGCACCTCCCCGTTCTGGGACACCACGACCGAGAACTCCTCCTCCCATCCTCCACCACCTCCTTCCTCCTGAGGGGTAAAACCTTCCTGCCTGACTCTGCCGGATCAGCCGGCGTGGATGCTGCACAAGGACTCGGATCTCTGCCTTGACCAGGAGCTGCCTTCTCTCCCACGCCTTCCCCCTGCCCCGAGGAGTCTGCAGGGACAGGGACTGGGACCTCACTTGCCGCCGCCTCGTTTTTGGTTTGGTTTTATTGCCTATAGGATATATTTTTTTGTGCGGGATCACTCTTCAACCAGGGCCATGGAGACAACATAAACATCCCTCCTCCCTGGGGGCTGCAGGACTTAGGGTCCAGGGGCTGGAGTCATGGCAGGGGGTGAGGAAGGAAAATCAGCAATAACTTCTCTTGCTTTGCTCTAGACGAGGCTTTGGGGGCATGGGAAAGGGGGATCTGGCTCTGGATCCTGTGGAGGGGTCTGGATGGGGCCCTGGCTCTCACCTGGTGCCTGTGTGAGGAGGATCCTTAATGTGTGGAAGAGGGTCAGTGCTAGGATGTAGGACCAGCCTCCTGAGGGAGGCGAGGGGTCCCTGGAGGGGTGGGAGGAGATGCAGTGGGATTTTGGGGAGAGGACTTGGGGTGTGCTGTGCCAGGCAGCCGGAGCCAGGACCCCCATGGCCCTGCCCCGCTGACTTTCTCTTGACACGTGCCTTTCTTTTGCCACTGTGAAATAGCTCTTTGAATCGTACTGTCCAGCTCCTTCCCTGGGAAAGGGGAGTTTTCTGGGCTTCCAGCAGGGCTGAGCTCTTCCCTTCCCCGCCAGGAGCCTTCCCTGTCTGCAGTGGGGCTGGGAGCCTGTTTTGGGGGGAACCCAGCCCCCCTGCCCTCACTGAGAGGGTGCAGGGCATTGCCATCCTGGCCTGGGGGCCTGGGCTGCCACGAGAGCTGGGATGTGCTCCTCCTTTTCCTCTTGGCTGTGGTGCTGGGGCACATCAACATGCTGTGATCTTTTGGGGGGCCCTGGGGCTCCCTGTGCAACTGGAAGCCTCTGTAGGAGGCTGCAAACTGGAGCCCTCCTGGCCCGGGGCTCCCCCCGGGAGGGGTGTGGGGAGGTGGCAGGGGCAGAGGTGGTCCCTTGCTCCTGTCCCAAATCCCCCCCAGCTCTGGCTGGGCCCTCCCTGCTTCCAGCCCCACCTCAGCTCAGTTGGGTTTTGTTCTGGGGTCTAACTCTTCTCTTTTCCTTAAAATATGTAAAACACTAATTCCTTTTTTAATTTTTAATTCCAAATGAACCAAAAAGACAGCGTCCCCCCCTTCTCTCCTCCTCCGCCCTGCTAGGGAGGGGGGCTAAGGAGGGGAGGAGGGGGAAGCATCAAGCCGTTCCTTGTCTGATTTCTGTGCACACTCTTGTAACGCTTTTAAAACAAAGTGATTTTTTTATATAAATAAAGTTTTTAAAGTGTGTCTGTGTGCCTGCCTCCCCTGGCTGCACTCTTGGTGATTTTGGCTTTGCTGTTGGGACCAAGGGCCTTTTCCAGGTCTCCTAATGATTGCACTGTGTGACAAACCCTTTCTTGTCTGGTGTGGCATTTCCCAGCCCTCCCACCTTGTCTTGCACCTTTGTCCCCAAAGCCACCAGTGAGCAGAGCAAAGGCAGGGCTAGGTGTTTTATTGCTTCAGGTCCAGGGGTCAATGCCCAGGAAGTGTGGCTTGGCAGGGACAAGGCCAGGGCTGGGGACAAGGAATGGTGCTTGGGATGCCTGGCAGCAACAGAGATGGGGACGGTTGGGTGGGATGATATGAGGCACGCTGTGCTCAGCAGGGACAACACCAGGGTTGGAGATGGTGGGGATGATGCTGGGGCTATCTGGGCAGGGGACAGATCAGAGGAACAGCTTGTCATGGCAGGCCTGGCAGTACATCTTGTCGCCACACTCACGGAAGGTGCCCTTCTGCAGCCGGCCCAGGCAGTAGGTGCAGACGAAGTGCTCGGGGTGGTACTTGCGCCCCGCGGCCGTGATGCAGCGCCCGGTGACGGGGCGGCCACAGCCCTGGCAGATGGTGCCCTGCCGCTGGTGGAAGTGCAGCTCGCAGTAGGGCCGACCCTCCAGCTCGAAGAAGGAGCCGCCAGCAAAGCTGCTCAGGCATTCCTGGGGGAAGGGAGACAAGGGAAGGCTGGCAGAGCCCCGGGAACGTGCCAGTCCTTGCATCGCCACCATCCCATCGCCCACTCACCGTGCACACGAAGCACTCGGGGTGCCAAACACCCTGCAGGGCTGACAGGTAATTGTCCGTGACCGGGCGCTCGCAGCCCTGGCATTTGGGGGCAAACAGGGCCAGGAAGTCCTGGTGGCAGTAGGGCTTCCCACTCCTCTCCAGGAACCCTGCAGAGAGGGGAGTGGGATGGGCACCCACCCGGGGGGGGCAGCAGGGCTTGGACATGGGGGTGCCCAGGATGGGGGGCAAGGGAAAGACCATGGGGGGACGTCTGCTGGGGCAATAAGGGGATGATAATAATAATAAGGGCAGGGGGTACCTGGGATGGGGCAGGACCCCCATGCCTGTCCCCTGGGACGTACCCTCATCTCCAAACACCTTCCCACAGTGGGCACAGAAGAAATGCTCGGGGTGCCAGGTCTGGTCCAGGGCAGTGAGGACTTTCTGCAGGAAAAGGTGAGGTGAGGCAGACAGTGTGGGGAGAAGGGGTGGCATGGGAGGCTTGGGGGGTGGATTTACCTCCCGGATGGGGCCGGCACAGTAGGCACAGCGTGGGGAGAAGGCCTGGTGATAGTCCTCCTCGCAGAACGCCCGCCCGCCCTGCTCGAAGAAGGGCTGCTTGTCCAGCCCCTGCCCACAGCGGGCACAGGTGAAGTGCTCGGGGTGCCAGGTTTTGCCCAGGGCTGTGAGCACCTGCGAGGAGGCAGACGGGACAAGGGCACTCCAGGGGGATGCTGAGGGGAGAGGGGGGTGCTGGGATGGTGGCAGGGAGCTCACCTCGCCAGCGATGGGCTTGCGGCAGCCGGCACAGATGCCCACGGGGGTGGCTGTGATGCCCAGCTCCTGCAGGTCCCGGGTGAGGCTGCCCAGCATGTTGTCCAGAGAGGTCTCCACAGGCACCCCTGCTCCCTGCCCCGACAGCTGCCAGGGAGGGAGGATAGTGAGGGCTGGGTGAAGGTCAGTGCCCCAGCCTCCTCTCCCCCTTGGTGGGGCCAAGCCTCACCTTGCTCTGCATGTGGCCCAGGTCAGCCAGGAGCTCATCCAGCTGCTGGGCGGCCGCCGTGGGTGGGAGCTGTCGAACTGGGGTGGGGCTGCTGGACACGGCAGAAGGGGATGCTGCAGCTTCCATTTCTGGTACCGAGCCCCCCCCAGCCCTGCCAACACAGCCCTTTCCCACAGACCACTGCAGGGAACACATAGCCCATCCCTCACCCCAGCGGGGATGCAGGATACAACCTGCCCCAGCTCACAGAAGGACCTGTTTTTTGGGCATCAAGGTGACCCCAGATGGCACATCCCACCAATGAGCGGGCACCCCAGGTGGCTTTGCCCTCCCACGGCCACTTTTACCTGTACAATGTGTACAATGTCTTCAAATCCTTTCCTGGAGGCTGAGCCTGAGCTGGCAGCTGCACCTGGAAGGACAAAACCCTGCAGCCCAGCTCCTCTGGCAGCTCCATCCTGAGCTGAGGGAGTCTCTGTGCAGAGGTCTCTGTACCTTTGGGGCTGCCGAGGCAGGTGGCTCATGGCCATGGGGTGCAGGTGCATCCTGGCAGGAGCTCGGTCCCTGCGGCACAGGGTCCTTGTGGGAGCTCTGCTCCAGTTCTGCCAGCAAAGCATCTGCACGGAGACACCCTGGTCAGACACCACAGCTGCTGGCTGCCCACCCTGCTGCCACCCCCTCCAGAGATCATCTACCATTCCCGAAATCCCAGGAGCAAAAGGAGCGTCCCAGCAGCTTCTGCCGGAGAGGTGCCAGTGCCCCAAGGGCACCCAGACCCCCATCCCTGGTGCAGGATGCTCCTGCCAATTCCCACAGCCTTCCTGGAGTGCTGGCACTGCTGGCAAAGGGTCCTGCCCTTTCACACTGTCCCTGGCCACCCAAAAAACATCTGCCAGCCCTTCACTTCATCGAGCTTGAGCCCCCAAGGGAAGGGCTCAACCTCAGCAGGTTCCGTGCAACCAAAAAGTGCCACTTCCCCCAGGGAGGGCTGAGTTCTTTCTGCTTTTCTCTCTCTGCCTTGGCCATCCATCACGTCAGGAAACAGGGGATGCCCCCTGGGGCACGGCTGCTTCCCTGCCCTGGCTCCCCCACCCCAGGCCAGCTCCCACCACCCCCAGAGGTTGTGCCACAATGCTGCCTCAGCTCATTTCCTGCTCCCAAACTCGCTCCATTTTTAGCCCAGTTCTTGCTCAACCACCCCATGGGATGGGGGAGGCACTGCAGGGAACGTGGCTCCACTGCTGCCCCCTTAGAGCATCCCCACCTCGCCCTGACACAGAGCAAGGACACGGCTCCCCCCCAGGTGCCAAAGGAATGACCCCACACCAAGCCTGGCTTCAGGAGTGGCCCATCTTACCCAAATCCTCCATGGCGCCCTGGCACAGGGTCTGGGGGCCAGGGCAGCCCCTGCAGGGAGGTGAGTGGGCGGTCTGGGCTGCGCTGGTGCTCAGTTCCGCTCTCGCCTCCGCCTCCTGCGCAGGGTTTTGTCGCTCGAGGTTTCCCTTTGTGGGCTCTGCGCCTTGCACCACGTGTGATGGGCACAGCTGGGGCACAGGGAGCCATGAACAGCCCCAGCTCGGGAGCTCCAGGTATAAATTAGAATGCACTGGGAGGCAGAGCGTGGGTGTCCTGCAGACCCAGGCCTTTTCCAGAAGCCACTGGTCTCATGTGATGAGGGATGATGGCATCTCTGTGCTGGGTGGAAATGGACTTGTGATGGTGTGACGGAGCAGTGGCTTTTAGGGGATGTGTCTGGAGCCTCATCTTGGTTTTCCAGGTAAGAACAAATGCCTTTTTGACAGAGAAATCCCCTGGGAGAGGCCAGTGGACGTGGGAACAGCTCCAAGGGACCAGTTCATAACCTCAGGTACTGGTCTGTTGTTCCATCTCAGAGCCAGATTGGGGAGGGTTAGTGCCAGAGGTGGATGCAGGGGACATGGATGTGGCTTGGTGTGTCCTTTGGGCTCTTGTTCGGGGGTTTGGAGGAGACACCACCTAATAGGTGATGGATAACACCTCTGGCACCTTGGCTACCAGCAAAGCTTCACCATTCCCTGGCTCAGTTCCTCCTTAGTCCAGCTCCTGGGGGTTCAAGAATGCCAAAAAAACCTCTGGGGGCAAAGGTTATGAGGCCAAGTCTGTCCTCTCTGTGTGGCCGTGACACCCCTGTGAACAGGGAACTGCAGCATCTGGCATGCACACACACAGGTCAGGCTGACACCACCACGGCCCCGTTCTCAGGCTCTGCTGAGAACCTGCACCCTCAGGATGGGCTGGGGTCGAGCCCCTCACACTCAACATCAGGGCTCACCTAATTACTGACACCCTGCCTTGGTGACAGTGCTTTTGTTCCCTGCTCGCAGCAGGGATATCCAGCCCGGCACCACCCCAGGGGAAGCCCCACGGGACATTAATCAGGACGTTCTTCAGGACAGGAATCCTGAGAGCCACCCAAAGACAAGCCGAGGCACTGCTGGTATCGCTCAGCCTTGCACGTCCCTCTCTGCACACAACAGAACCTTCCTGCCTGCTATTTTTAGCCTTCTCAGTGATTTACTCTCCCTGCTGGTGATGTGTGAGCCCCAGTGTGCACGAGTAGCTGGAGCTGTAACTCCCTATTATAAAACCTCCCCTTCCAAGCTCCCCGGAGGGAAAGGGCAGAGCTGTGCCCTGGCCTGAGCTCTGCCAGCCTGCAGTGGCTCAGCCAGAATTGAACAACCCCAGCCTTGTCTGCAGAGGGGAAATCAGTCATGACAATGACAAGAACAGGTTGGGCTGACAAAAAGACCTGGCCAAGGTCACCGACTCCAGGGAAGGTTTGCGCTGAGCCTCTTGCCTGGGTCTGGCAGGGACAGGAAGAATCCCAGTGCAAGTATCCTGAGCTTTTATTTAACTTTCACACCTTCTCCCCCTCCCCTGGGCTCGGTGTCTTGGTCACAGAAACAGGTTCTCTGCACTGAGGAGGTTTGCTAGAGCACTCTCAGGAACCGAGGAAGGGAGAGTCGGACACAGTTTTGTTTTCTAGGAACAAAAATCAGAGCTCAGGACTCAAAAGCCAGAAGCAGAAGGAGGCACTGGGCGCCAGGAGCCCTCGCACTGGTGGGAACCAGTTCAGCAAACAGGATTTACCAGCTACACGCCTCGGGCTCTTTGAACCCCCGCGATTTTTGCTGCCTCTAGAGGGAGGATGGGGAGCACCTCGTTCTGCTGCCCTGATGGGGCACCTTTTGCAGAGGGGCACTGCCTGCCCCGGGGCGTGGAACCAGAGGAGCTTCCCATGCCCAGGGAACCGGGGCAACTCCTCCTGCAGCAGCTCCCACCTCCGAACACATCCCAGCGTGGAAAGCATTCCCTCCTCCTCCCTCTCCATCGGCCTCATCCACAGGGAGGTGTGTTCCCCCTCGGTTTGCCCTGGCACAGCAGGAATGGGGTGGGATACCCACCACACTCCCATCCAGGGCCGTGGCAGCAGGGATGTGGATCAGCTCCCTGCTGAACGGAGCCGTGGGATGAGGTGAAATCCAGCCAGCTTAAGGCAATGTTTTCAAGGACTGCGGGGAAAGCTGGATTTCCTGGTGTGGAAGCGTCACCCTCTGTTCTCCTGTCCCATAATGCTGGGTCAGACCGGCCAAGCCACCACCCCAGAGCAGTCACAGCACATCCCCATCCCCAATCCCACACCAGGATGCTGAGGCCTGTCTGAGAAACTGTTGTCCCAGGTGCGTGGAGGGGAAGGACCTGCCTCTCTTAAGGGGACTTTTGGTGAGATTTTATTGTATTAGTTGCTTATTGAGCTTTTCCCTGAGTTTACGAGTGTGTGTGTATCTGTTTTGTTTGGGTTTACCCATTTTTGTCCCATTTCCCTTTCCCCCTTTTCCCTTTTGGGGTTGCTCTGGGATTTGTTCTATAGATTCATAGTGTTTGATTGTATATAATTGTAATATA
>JAWWMP010000165.1:9151747-9171884 GCA_035047865.1 Dendrocincla tyrannina
CCTCGGGGCCCGCGGAGGGGGGCGGGCTGCGGGCGGTCCCGCGAGAACGGGCCGGGACCCGGGGCCGCCGCCGCCGCTTTGTGCCGGCCCTTCCCAGCAAGGGCAGCGTCCCGGGAGCCGCGCTGCCTGGCCCCGGCCGGCGGGTTCCGCTCCCCGGGGCTGGGGCTGCGTTCCCCGGTCACTTCGGGCTGCTGAGCGGGACACGGCCACGTGCACGCGTGGAGCCTTTGGAAGTGCGGCTGCTGTGCCCTGTCCTGAGCACAAAATCCCCCTGGGTCGGGCATAACCGCGGTGGGCAGGGCTGACCCGGGGCTGCGGGATGTTCCGGGAGTTGTTCCCCGTGGTTGAAATTGTCCATCTTGGCAGGAGGGGTTGAAAACAGCGACCTGAGGGCAAGGCGCTGGGAGTTTGGAGAGGTGGGGCTCGTCTCCACGTCGTGCAGTTCCTTGTTTCTGCCCCCATGCCGCGGAATTCGGTTCTCATGCTCGGTTATGTGTTTGTTTTTCAGGTGCGCAGATAAAACCGCTGGTAAAGGTAAGAGCTGAATTACCCACTCCTGCTGTCGTGTTCCATCTGGGAGTTCTGGGCTCTCCCAGAGCCAAATGTCTGTCTTGTCCCCCAAGTTCGCCAGAGGTCTGTGGGATCTTCCTTTTAGAGAATAGTGTGGTGCCAGATGATGTGCTTCGTTCTTTGGCAGCTCTTGGTGCACAGCAGTCCCGAGTAGCCAACAAATCCTGGGCTCTCTTCTATTCTGAGCTCATAAATAGAGGTGTAGATCTTCCAGAGACGTGGAAATGAGAGTATTCAGGTGTTGACACTTGGTCTTTTCTACCTTTAGCGGGTCATGGATTTTTTTATGCTCATTCCTTCAGGAGTGAGAAAAAAAATTCTTCAGAATTTGGGGAGACAGTGCTTTAATGGGTCTGAACACAAAAGCCTCAACTGTGGGGAGCTGCAACCTGGAGCAGAACTTTTGTTTTCCAGTGCAAACTGTGAACTTTGTGCATGTATTAAGGAGTTCTTGTTAGAAAAACAAAACCAAGACAAAAAGTTAGAGGGCTTTGCTGCTTGCCCGGTGATGACACCTGAAACAGCTCCAAGTAAAGGGCTTTGTGTAGTGTTGGTTTTGATCTGGCACCAGAGAATTGTGAGGAAAGGAGGTCACACACCTGTGCAAATGAATTCCCCTTTCTGCTGGAGCTGTCTGGGTTTGTTTGCAAGCAGTTGTGTCTCAGAGGCTGCCGTTAAAGCAAAGTTGATGGAATGTGTAAGAAAAGCTTAATGTGTGTATAGTGTTAACATTATAATGGTGAAGCTCGGTGTTTTGGATACCCTTGAGCAGAAATATTTATGTGCTAGTGAGAGAAAAGCGGCAGAATAGTTCCATTTTGACCCCAGTTTCCTGGAATGTACTAGGAATTGGCAATGGTTGGTCTGAGATTCCCAAGTTTGGGGCTCTCTGTACTCAAGCCCTTTTAGCCTTTAACTTGGGCTCTGAGATTTTCAGCTGTGCTTGAATGTGAGAGTGGAAAAAGTGTTTGTTAAATTTCTGGGGCTCTTTTTTCCTTGATTAGATTTGCAGCCAAAATGATGGAACGTTTGCCTGGAAATTGGCGCCGGGAAGTGCTGAGAGTTCCTGGGCCAGAGGAAATCTGCCTTGGTGGAGTTTGGGCTGTTCCTTGTTTGTTTTTTTTAGTCTTTAGAACCACAGAAGCAAGGAAACTGTACTTCTGTGTCCTAGTTGCTCACTGGATGGAGCCCTTGGAGCACCTTCTGCTGATTAGGGAAGACCTGGGAAAATTTGGGCAGATCGTACAGGAGCAGGAAAGGAGATTCCCTCCCACTCCCTCTCTTATCCTTTAGCAGGAGCATGACTAGGTGTAAGCAAACAGCAGCTTTCCTTGCACAACAGGATTTTTGGTAGCCAGAGTGCCCTGTAGATCTGGAAGGCAAAATCCCATTTGTCCTTTCACCCTGGATGGAGTTGGGGTGAGGAGCTGAGTGGTTCTGGTGAAGGCTTGGAATTTCGTGCTGGTGTTCCCTGGCATTAGTTCTGGTGTGGAATTGATTTCTCCTGGTGATTATTTGCATTAAACTATTAGCCTTTACTACCAAATACTAAATCCAGTTTGGAATATTCAGTTGGGCTGATCTCAGCCAGAACTGAGCCTCAACAGGGAAGATAAACAGCCTGTGCAAGGACATGCACTGGTGACAGGTCCTGTGTAGCCATGGGACAAATGGAAAACATTCTGTGCCAGGGTTTGTTCAGTAAATGTTGTTGCCTGGTGTTTGGGATAATATTTTGAAGGAAAATCATCAATTGCAGCTGGTGAGGAAAGCTTGGGGTGATGGGTTGTGTCCATGGTATCTGAGATGCTGTGACAGTGGAAGTGTCTTCCTGAGTTTTCCCTTTGTACAGAGCCATGGGACCAGGCTTCCTGGACATTGACAGTATTCCCTGTCCTCTGCTTAGTCATGGAGTGGTGGGATTTCCCAACGTGTGTCTGTAGAAATGGTAGTTGCATAAGTAGAACATTTAATCTCAGCTTACAAATTAATTCACTGTGTAGTTTAATTCACATTCGACTTCCCATGGCACTCTATATTCTTATGGAAATTTCATCTTAGTTAGGCCTGAATAATTGTAATGATTGGAATACTGAGTTGATGGATACCCTTTATGTCTTTCTGTCACTGGACTGAAAATTCAGTGTTCCCTGTGACTCTTTGTTGGCAGTTGAACAAAACCTGCTCCAATCCAGTCTCACACCCAAACCAGCTCCTGACTCGGTCCATGTTTTTGTGAGATTTTCCCTCTGCTGTTTCATAACCACCTTTGGGAGTTGGAAGGAAATCTTCCAAGCAGTTGGGACAACAAGCTGTGTTGCTGTTCCAGAGGGAGTGTTGAGTGGAAGGGGCCACATGAAGCTTTTATTTACTGGGAGCTGTGATCAAAAGAGGTGTGGTGCCTCTTGCACTGAGAGTCATCTCCTTAGGAGTCTCTTCTCAAATCCAGGGGTTTCACATAGTGCCAGCAGTGCTCACATCCTTCTCCATGGCATGGTACAAACAGAGCTCTGTGTGCAGCAATTGTGTTAGGCAACGGGTTGGTTTTTTTCCCTTTGGTTTGGTTGTTGGTTTGGTTTGTTGTCGCTTTTGTTTTGTGAAAATCAGTTTGTGTGAAGGAAAAAGGAAGTTTAGGTGTGGGAAAAACACGAGAATTTATTACAAGTGTAGGACTTCCCTTTTGCAATTTCATATTTTGGGAAAAACCTTGGTGAATGCTGATTCCAGCTGCTCTTGCAGCTGAACACTTGACAGACAGAAGTTTCCTGGTGTGGCTCTGACCCTTGGATGGGGACCAGAGACTGTGCTGGGGGGTCTAGAATTCAGAGATTTTTCAGCTAGTAGGTCTGTATCACTCAAGTTCTACTGCAGAGAAAATATTTGATACATTTCCTGATGATGGTTTGGGGTGTTCTCAGCACATAAAAATGCCCTGGATCTATGAGGCAGCCACACTGAAGCAGAGGAAGTAGGAAGGAGAAATTGGTTTCAGGTGTCTTTGTGTTCAATTTAGCATTCAAAAGCCTGGGATGTTCACCATTAGGACTGAGAACAGGGATGGAGAGCAATTTTTACTTGTGCGGCCCTGGCACAGGTTGCCCAGAGAAGCTGTGGCTGCCCCATCCCTGGAAGTGTTCCAGGCCAGGTTGAACAGGGCTTGGAGCAATCTGGTCCAGTGGAAGATGTTGTAATGAGGGGGTTGAAATGAGATGAGCTTGAAGGTCCCTTCCAATCCAAACCAGTCTGTGATCGTTTGTGACATTTCAAAAGGCATTTGAGTTCGTTAGGAACCAATGTCACAGCAAGCACCAAAAAGTGAGATCAAGTGAACTGTACTTGCAAATTTTACTTTTTAAGGGATTAACTTGCTCACAAAGACATTTCAGGCAGTTCTGTTATCTTGCCAAAACATATTTGGAGACCAGCCATCAGCCAAAAAGGAAACCACCTGTGCAAGCTATAAATGAGTGCAAAGACCTTGGGGTAACAGCATTTGTGATGCTTTTTACTCTAGCACAGGATCAGAAACATCCAGCTCAGATTCCTCAGGGCCATTACCAGGTATACAGTTCTGTATGTGCTTGGGGGATTCTCTAAACATGATTTTTCACACGAAGCTGGCCTTTCATAAAGCACTTGCTGGGGATTATGAGGCATCTGTTTTGTAGTGCTCAGAGCCAGCAAATCATCATCTTGAAAGCCTTTATCGGAGGGAAATACGAGCTGCTTTTAAATATTAGTAAGTAGTTTTAAATACTCCTACTGCCTTTTCCTGGGGAGTTTTAGTTAGTTTTCCTTAAGAGAGGAGAGTTTGAAGTGAGGGCCTGGGGAGTGTCCTGCCCTCCTGGCTGCAAGATGAATGAGTTCCTGCGGAAGTGAGGAGTGTGATTTAACGATGGGATTTGGGCGCTTTTTTATTATTACAAAAGGGATTGCAACGTCTGTTTCAGATCCCAAAGAAGAGAAGGAAGAGGAGGAGGTTCCCAGCGTCCTCAGCCATGGCTCTCCTGTGGGCACGGCGCGGCCCAGCCGGAGCTGGCGCAGCAGCAGGTCGGCCGGCGCGGCTCGGCAGCGGGACACGGAGAACTCGCGCGCCTCCCGATCCAAGACCGGCTCCCTGCAGCTCGTCTGCAAGTCAGAGCCAAACACGGACCAGCTGGAGTACGGTACGTGGCGCGAGGAGCTCGGAGGCAGCGAGGTGTGGGGAGGCTCTGGAGGGAGCTGGCTGTGGGTGTCGCTCTGAGAGTGTGGCTGCTGCCTGGTCACGGGTGCCTTCTGCCAGCAGCACTCCCGGCTCTGACTGTCGGCGGAGGTATCGTGAGACAGATGAGCTCACTGCAGCGAGCACACGCTGAAACCTAATGGTGACTTTTCCTTTCAGAGGTCACAGAAGAGCATCAGTCTCCAGCTGGAGCCAGGTAGGACGCTCTTTATTTATTCTGTGGTGTTTCTTCTTCCTCAGTGTCTCAAAACAAGGGGCTGAGTTGTCTGAAAGTAAATGCTTGTGTGAAATGTTCTAGGGGACAGACAGCAGCTCTCTCTCATTCCATCCTGGGCCTTTGGGTTTGCAGTGTGGGCTGCAGGTGTCAGGAGATAGTGTGGAGAAATGGATAATAAGATTGGATCTGGGCACTCCACCTGGTGGCTCTGTTCCTTTAGGAGCAGATGCTGTAGGTTGGTGTGTTCAGAACAGGACACTGCTCTGCCTGGCCTGCTTTGGTTGTCGTGCTCCTTGGTCAGTGCAAGCTGTTGGCTTTCCCTAGTCACTGTGGATGAGGAAGTGCTGTGGAATGGTGGTGTTCTCATCCTAGGGAATGGTGCATGAATATTCTGCAGCAGTGGTTTAGCTGGTGCTACCAAAGTCCTGTTTTCTGCTTTTCTCCCAGCAGTGATGATGATGAGGAGATGCTCATCAGTGAGGAAGAAATTCCCTTCAAAGATGATCCTAGAGACGAAACCTACAAGCCCCACCTAGAGAAGTATATTGGATTTTGTACTTACTGGGGGTGTAGACTAAAAAAACCAAGGCATCTTAGGAGCTTGATATGCCCCAAAGCACCTGAGCTGGTTGTTCGGGCAGACTGGTTCTGAATAGAATAACCAGGATTGTGCTTCCCTCAGGGACTAAAGCCTTTAGATCCTGGCTGTCTGCTGGTGGCTTCCTTAATCCTTGTTCGTATTTCTGCTTAGAAGTGGGACTTGAGAAATAAACATGAACTTCTGTCCAGTTTTTGCTTAAATCTTTGTAGAAAGCAGGCAGTGTGAAGAGCATGGGAGTGATATGTTGTATTTGTGTCTTTGTAGGGAAGCACCAAAGCAAAGGAGAAAAGCTAACAAGGGAAAGGAGGAAAAAGAAAGGCAGAAAGAGATTAAAGTGGAAGTGAAAGAAGAGAATGAGTTTCAGGAAGATGAAGAACCACCAAGGAAGTGAGTAAACTGCAGTTACACAGGACAGTGTGCATTGTTTGGTTTGCATTCTTGCTAGTGTACAACAGTGTTTTGTTGTTGGTTCCCCCCTTCCTCCTCCTTCTCTGGGCCTGAGAGCTGATGGGGCAGCACTGTTTGTTCTGCTTCCTCGCAACTTGCCTGTGTTTGAAAAATCAGAGTTAGTACTTAGATCTAGTTTAAGTTGAGGGGTTTTTCTTCATCCTATGGTTATGAAGCCTCTCTGGGTGTGAAAATCTTCAGGACACCCTTACAGCGGGTTCTGTTGTGATGCCTGAAGTGAATCAGTGTTAGAATCCAGTATGAGAGGACAGCATTCCTGCTGTGTGTCGTGGGGGAGAAGTGGGAATACCTTGAATGTGTGTGTGGTAAGTGTCCTCTTTGTATATGTGGGACTATCCCAGAGCTCAGAAAAGCCAGCTGTGTTCCCCCTCTCTTCGGAGAAGTAAAACACAAAGTTTTATTACCTAGAGCCTGAACACCTTCGGGTGTGCTGTCACTGGAACTCAGCATTGAAGCTTTTCTCCTGTCAACAGAGGGAGATTGGTGTATCTGTCTGTGTCAAAGCCATTCTTTGGGATATTTTGAGACATAAAAAATAAAAGGAGCTGCTTTTGTACCTCAGCTTTTCTCTGAGAGGTTGGAACAGCCGAGGCTCCCTCTGCTGACCTGCCCCCTGAGGCCACACACCAGCAGTGCTGCTTCTCTTGGTGTTCCTAAGCTGCTGCTGCTTCATGGTGGAGAGGAGTGAGTAGGCTGGTATTTTGAGAACATTTCTGTCTGTTGGAGACTGCTCTCTGTGGCTTGAGGTTTTGTTGTTTGGATCAGACACTACTTCTATGCGTAATAAAACCTGTGCCTCTTCTGAGGGCTTGGCTTGAATGCTGAGTGCCTGTTCAGCAGGTTCCTGGCATGGGCTTGCCATCAATAAAGATGGCTCAGTAGAGTCTAGAAAATACTTCCATCAATCTGCTCCAAGTGCCTCTGCAGCAACGGGATCAAGCAGGCACAATGTGAGCTCTGACTTAGGAGGCTGCAGTTTACGTGTAGCCACAGGTCTGCTCAGACAGAGCCTAGATTTTTGTCTTGACAGGTGTATAAGCTGCTGTAGCTAATTCAGAGGCCTGTGAAACAGCTGCTGGATCATTAATTCCATTCTTCCTGATCATGCAGGTTGATGTTTTCCCATGGTATGGAATGTTCCCCAACAGAGCAGAGGGAATAGGATGCACCGTGGGTTCTGGACTGTGTTGGCACAACTACGTGTTTATAAAAAATGCATTAGGAAATGGGAAGGGTTGAGAGGGAAAACTACGTGAAGCATTTATTTCTCTAAAATTCTCCTTCCTCTGAATCTGTTTCCAGCTTGCGCTCAGATTTTTTTCTAGATCATGCAGGCAACACAGCATAGACTTCAAAGTCTCTGCCCACTGCTAACGTAAAGAAGCTTCTCTCAGTTGTGTTTCTGTATCCCTGTTACAGGAGGGGAAGGAGGAGAAAGGATGACAAGAGCCCGAGGCTGCCCAAGAGAAGGTAAGTGATCCCCTCCACCCAGTTCTCTTCTGCAGACTTGCTTCCCTTGTGCCCTCCATGCAGATGAGGATTATCCCAAAGCCATCTCTCTTTCACAGTCCAGAAATCTGCCTTGAAGGGAATAAAAAATAAAAATAGCAGCACGCCCTGTCTTCGATCTTTCTCCTCCCCCCGTAGGTGTGGGTTTGATTTCTTCCAGCTGAACCAGCCCCCTCCCCACTTCTCAGTTGATCCCTACCCTGGCATTGCCCAGCTATAAGGTTCTGGGAACTCTGGGTGTCCTGGGATTTTCCCAGCTGTAGGGAGAGCCCTCAGGTCGTGGCAGGAGAGGAGGTGGCTCTTGGACAGGGGCTCTGTCTCAGTCCAGACAGTATTGGAGCAATAGTTCTTTGCTCTCACTTCACTCAGCTGTGCTTTGTTGTGCTGCTGCTGTGGCATCAGAGGCATCAGCCATCTCTCTGTCCCTTGTAGAAACAGATCTATAGTTCATATGATTCTGTATAGAATATATAGAGTGTCTTCATCTATAGAATCATAGAGGCAGCCAACCACTCTGCCCCTTTCCTTGCTGACTTCCCAGGAAGAAGCCTCCAATACAGTACGTGCGCTGTGAGATGGAAGGATGCGGCACGGTCCTGGCTCACCCGCGGTACTTGCAGGTTGGTGGAGGTTTTCTCTTCCTGAATGGCACATGGGAGGGCAGGGAGGGGCCGTTTGGAACCGGCAGTGAAGCCTCCACTGCACTGACACTCCTTCCTGGTGCTGTGTCTTTTTGCTGAGAGACTGTCTGGGATCGCTGTGTCTCAGCTCTTCTCTGAGACTCTGCAAACTTTTGGCTCTCTCTTTTCAGCATCACATAAAGTACCAGCACTTGCTGAAGAAAAAGTATGTGTGTCCTCACCCCTCCTGTGGTCGGCTCTTCCGGCTCCAGAAGCAGCTCCTGCGACATGCCAAACATCACACAGGTACAGGAGGGTGGGAGAGGTCAGTGAACAGAGAGGGGGGAAATGGAAAAGCCTCTAGGATTTCTGGGGAGAGTGGAGCCAAGTCGGGTGACACAGATTTGCAGCAGCAGGGTATTATTGTCTTCTGGATTACCATCTTTTAAGGATGTGAAAGAAATAGGCCATAGAAGTTTTTTACTCTTCCCCTGGCAAGTATCACTCAGGGGTTCTGTAAAGGAATAAACCTCTACAGATAAAGTCTGCTTTATCCTAATTTGCCAGTCCTTCAGTTTTGGTCAGAGTGGATAATTAGCTCTTGAAGAGTCTTAATCACGCGTGGCCTCTCCAGATCAGCTGCTGTGCTGTTGTGGGACTCCTCCTTTGCTGTGCCTGCTGGCCTGCCAGAACTCCTAGTTCTGCTGCTTCTTGGGCAGCTTTACCTGTACCACATGAGAGCTGGGAAAGGGAGCAGGTCTGTGGGAGAGCAATGCTGCAACTGCTGTCATCTTTCAGATCAAAGGGATTACATCTGTGAGTACTGTGCCCGGGCATTTAAGAGCTCCCACAACTTGGCAGTGCACCGGATGATCCACACGGGCGAGAAGCCCTTGCAGTGAGTACCCTCTGCCTGTCCCTTGCCCTTCTGTTTTGAGGGACCCCTGACACACGCATTCTGGTGCTGCACCCAAAGCAGGGGCGCCTCTGAAATGAGGGCTGGAGCCTGTTCCTGGTATCCTGGCTCTCTTTAAACACAGATCTGTGACAGAGCTGGGGAACGTAAGCCCTCAGCACATAAAGCCAGGGCTGGAGCTGCAGTGACATTAGTGAGCCCCTGCAGTTTCCCTGGGCTGCCTGCTTGCTATTGCTGTCCCCACAAGTGTGTGTGGAAGTCCTTTTGTTGTGACCACCCCCTTTTCCCCTCCCAGGTGCGAGATCTGTGGATTCACCTGCCGGCAGAAGGCTTCCCTCAACTGGCACATGAAGAAGCACGACGCGGACTCCTTCTACCAGTTCTCCTGCAATATTTGCGGCAAGAAATTTGAGAAGAAGGACAGCGTCGTGGCCCACAAAGCCAAGAGCCACCCCGAAGTGCTCATAGCTGAAGCACTGGCTGCCAACGCGGGTGCCCTGATCACCAGCACCGACATCCTGGGCACTAATCCCGAGGCCATCACGCCGCCCACCGATGGCCAGGGCCTCCCGCTGCTCCCGGACCCCCTGAGCAGTGCCCCGCCAGCAGATTGCCTGCTGCTGAGCCCAGAGGGGATGCCAAAGCCCTACTGTGGTGGGGCAGAGCGTGTGAGCCTGGTGGCTGACGGCAAACTCTTTGTGGGCAGCGGCAGCAGCGCGAACCCGGAGGGGCTGGTCATGAACACAGAGATCCTGGGAGCCAGCACAGAGGTGCTCATTGAAGATTCAGACTCCACTGGACCCTAGTGGCAGGGGAGCTCCTGGGTGCTGGGACAGCTGGGACTCTGTATTTAAAAGGAAAAGGAAAAAAAAAAAAACAAGAGGAGGCACTTACTGAAAGAGAGGAAAGTTAAACAAAACTTACAATACTAGTAAATAACTGAAGGGTCTGCTCCCCTCCAGCGCGGATCACAGCACATCCTCTTTCTCCCAACCACTTCTCTCTCTCCCACAGCCCCTTTGTGGAAAGGGGCACGTGCTGCCATTACCAGAGCAAGTTGGACTGAGCGACGGATTTCTCCAAGGGAGGGGGCACTGCCGAAACCCTTCGCTCTACCCCAAAGCAGATGCCTTTCTGGCTCCTTGACGTGGCCCCACTGGCAAACTTAAAAAAAAAAAAAAAAAAAAAAGCGTTGGATGTGCTCTGGAGAAGTTTCTTAGGACTCCCTCAGCCCCTGGTCCCGACTTCTATGCACCGCTGCACTCTGGTCCTTGCAGTGTCCTCCTTCCTCCCGGGGCTGGGAGTTTGGCACTTTAGCCCCTCGGCAGGGTGAGCTGTGAAGCAGAGCACGTCCCGCTCCCACCGTGCTCCCCTGCTCCAGCCCTGGCAGGAAGTGGAGGGAACGCCCTGGCTCGTAGATCATGTTTGCTCGGAGAGGCCCGGGGGCTACAGGAGCCCTGCGTGGGAGAGGCAAGGAGGAGCATCCCAGTTTGACGACAGTAATTTGCACTTTGAACATGCTTCGTTTTTGTGTTGTGGTAACAAGATTCCTTATTTATTGATTAAAAAAGGGTCGGTATTTTTTAGTTCTGTTCTTAGGGGGCGGGGGTGGAAGGGGTTGAGGCTGTTTCCCAGTAGGCTCCAGTGCAGGGAGCACGGCGTGCCATCGTAGGAGCAGCTGGGAGAGCTGAGGTGAAGGCAGCGCTCTGGAGTCAGATGTGTCTCACAGCTTCTCCAGAGTAGAGGAGGGAGAGCCCCTGGAGAAGAGCCCTGTGTGCAGTGGGAGTCTCTGCAGCAGCGTGTTAGCAGGAGGATGAGGTGAGTGGTGGAACAGCTGGCTGTCGTCTCCCTCCCTCCCAGCTCCGGGTGAGCTCCTTGCATTAAATGCTCCACAACCTTTCGGGGAAGGACGTTGTTGGCCAGGAATTTGTTCTTGTGGCTTGGGACAGTTGCTTGCTGCTGGGGGACGTGATGCTCCTCATCCGACCCTGCCTCTCCTTTCCAGGTGTAAACAAAGGCACAGGAGCAGGGACTGGATATGGTTTTCTCAGGCTTGTTTATCCATGGCAATAGATTGACGTGGGACTAAGGGGCTGTCAGCTTCTCTCCCTGCCCCCATTTTGGGGGAGGGTGTTGTGTAGCCATGTTCTCAAAGCTTCTCTCTTCTGCACAGACACCCCCGCTCTCCCTGAAACGTGGCAGGTCAGGTGTCGCCTGCTGGTGTAGTTAGGGCAGCTCTGAGCCCTTGGAAAAGTTTACATAGGATAAGATGTGTCTGCTATGGAGACTTGGGATTTTTTTGCTCTTCTCTAAGACTTTGTGTGGAGATTCAGTGGCCTTGAATTCGTAGTGGTTTTGGAAGAGGTGAAGAATAACCTGGCTTTTTGTTTGTTTGCTTGTTTTTTTCGGTTGAGTTTCTGTGGTTGGGAGCAGAACTGAAGTGTCTTGTCTGAGCACAAGATCAGCTGAGTTGATCTGTAGCACACAGCAGCTTGGCAAAATTGGGTACCTGGGGGTCTGGAAAACCGCAATAAAATGTGACATTTAATTGGAAACTTAACAGGAAACTGACTCTGAACACCCACTGTCCCCTGTGCTGCCTGGGAACCCAGCTGTGGCCCAAACATGACCGCTCTTACTGGGCCGTTTGTCCTGGTTTGCCCCGTCCCTTCCCTCCTTACACTGATACCTTTGTCAGAGCAAGTTGAAACACTTCTGGTGTTGGGGCGGATCATGGCTGAACAGTTTGGTGTCTTGTGCCCTGGGTGTGGGCATCCCACGTTCTCACTGCGGCAGCAGCCTGGCTCCCAGGCCTGCCACAAGGTGAGGGCCCAGCGGACCTGATGGCAGGTCCTCTGGGACAGTGCAGGCAGGTCTGTGGTGGAAGGGTGTTAAACTAAACCAGTTTCTTCAGTTGGCATGATCCAGTTTCTCACTTGGATCACATTACTGTGATTTCCAGCTGGAGCTGCTTCTTTGCTAGCCCCTGTCCCCGTGGGAGGTGCGGGGTGGGCAGAGCCTTGCACAGAACACTAAGTGGAGGGCCTGGGGATCTCTTGGTCGAGGGATGGCACTAAAATGCCTTTGGGTCAAGGTTTTGCCTGGCTCTGACCCCGTGCTTGACACCTGGCTGGGAGCCGAGGGAGGGGGCCTGGTCCTGTGTCCACCCTGAGCCGAGGAGACCTTGCCACCAGCTGCGTGTCTGGGATGCAAAATCAAACATTTCCTTTGCTTCCCGGCCTGGACACCTCTGATCCTGCTGCTCCCTGCCTCGTCCTTCCATGACACCTCTTGTAGCTCTCCCTTTTCTTTTTCTGGCCATGGCCAGGTGCCTGTCTGTCCTCTAACCACAGCCTGCTCGCCCCTGACGCAGGAGAGATGCGTAGCTCCCTTCCCATGCCCCTTTGAAGCCCTAAAACTGACACAGCCCTCCTGCAGCTCCTCCTCCCCTTGATGTCTCTCCTTCACTCGCATGCAGTTTGCTTCAATAAATTATTGTAGTAGTTTGCAATAAACTTTTTTGTATTTTTTTTCCCCTGTATTTATTTTTTTTTCTCCCCTCCCGGGGAGGGATTGGAGGGGACCCAGGGCCCTTCGACCACTCTCGGGGCTGTGCCAGACACGGACAGCGCTCTGGGGGTCGGGGTCTGCCAGGGCCAGGGGTTCCCAAAGCTCAGCAGCACCTTCTGCAGTAGCCATGGGGTGACAAGGAGGCTGCTGGGTGTATGGGCCCCGCTGGCCGGGCACACTGTGGTACTTATGGGAAGCTGCTTTTCAAGTCTTGGGTTTTTTTCTCCTCTTAATCTGGGTAATACGTAACCAAAATAAACATACTGAGGAAAAACCAACCCAACCCAATGGGCTGTTTCTGTCTTGGTGCATGCAGCTCATCTGTGGGGTGGCTGGTGTTGTCCTGGGGTGGCTCTTCTCCATCCCACTGTGGGGGGCAGTGAGCAGTTGCTGGTGCCCAGCTGTCAGTTGGGGTTCAGTCGTGACCCTGGGTCAGTTTTGGGGGCTCAGAACCAGACTCACTTCATCAGTTTTTGTGTTCCCAGAGAGACTCAGGCCTGTGTTTGGGAGGCTCAAAATGAGGCCTCAGACCTTAAAACCAGAGACTAAATCCTGCATTTTGCAGTTCTGAAGCTGGGCTCATGTGGCCAACTTTGGGGCGCAGAAACAGTGAGTAAGTTCTGTGTTTTCAGGGCTTGAGGCAGAGACCAAGTTCTATGTCTTTGGGCTCACAGAGAGGACACCAAATGCTACATTTTGGGGGCTCAGAAACCAATGACAGTCCTGTGTTTTGGGTCCTCAAAGCCAGTGTTTGGGCTTCCAAAGAGAGACTTAAGTCCTGCATTTTAGGGGCTTGAGGCAGAGACCGAGTCCTGTGGAGTGGCCAGTATTAGAGCTGAGAAACAGAGACCAAGTCCTACGAGCCTTATGTGGCCACGCTTAGGGCTGAGAAACAGTTGACCAAGTCCAGCATTTTGGGATCATGAGGAGAGACCATGTCCTGTCCTGCAGCCCCTCTTTGAGGGGGGGGGTTAGACCTGAGGGGCCCAGTCCCATGGCTGTGGGGCAGTAAGAGGGCTGGACGTGGCTGGGACAGACCCTTCTGCCAGGGTTTGGGTCGCAGCTCGGCCTGTGGCTGGTGCTGGATCTCCAGCCTTGGGCCTGCTCCCCTCAAGCCTTCGCTCTTGGCCCTGCTCAGCCCCAGCTTCCCCGGGCTGAGGTGTTGAGCAATGTCCGGGCTTTGCTCGCCTCTTCCCGGCAGTGGTTTCCCGCGCTCTGGCATGAGCCAGAGGGATTACCGTGCTGCTAATCCCACTGTGTGGCTGGGAGGGAGGAGTGGGTCAGCCTGTTGCTGCTGGGCGAGACGGTTCTGGGCAAAGCACTTGGAGTAGCGATGCGTGGGGGAATTAGGGGAATAATCTGTTGCTGTTGATCCCAGAGGCGGGAATTTGCAGCGTGGTGCCAGGCCCCAGGCACGGAAGAGGGGGAGAGCCAGGCCAGTGGACGTGTGAGCGGAGCTCCCGGCTGGAATGCACCAGCTCAGCAAGGGATTGTCCTGGCTGGGCTGGGCAGGCGCTGTGCCCTGAGCCTGGTGGCCGTGACAGCTGCCCGACCATGGCGGGAGCAGACAGCCCCTCCGCCGCCCTCCAGCGCCGTGACCTCTGTGCCCGTGGCATCCGCCTGGCCGGGAAGATGCGCGCGGACGTCCTCAACCTCCTGGAAGCCTACGTGAGTTCGCTCTGCTCCTTCTGGCTGCCGTGGGGCTGGGAGTGCTGCTGGGGGGCTCCTGGCAGCTGTGGGGTGCGAGGGATCTGCCTCGTGGCGGGGATGGGGCGCGATGGCGCGCTGCCATTTTCCATGCCCGCCGATGCTCGGGCAAACCTGGGGCAGCTGGCCTTGTGATGCCACAAACACCTCCTGGACCGGGACCCCCAGAGCCAGCGCTGCTGGGACTCTGGGCAAGGGGGGATCCCACGAAATTGTGCCACTGCTGACTCCCGGCGGGTCTCGCCCTGCAGGCGGAGCGGCAGGGCCTGGACGCCTCGGCCAGCGTGGTGGCGGTGGAAGGGGTGCCGGCGGCGGCCGTGGAGCGCTGGGACGAGCAGACGGGCACCCAGCGGCTGCTGGAGAACCTGTCGGCCTACAGGGCCTTCCGCGCCCTGCTGGCACAGATGCTGGAGGAGCACCGCGAGCAGCTGGGCGAGGCCGACGCTGCCCTGGGCCGGGCGCTGGCGGCCGTGCTGCTCCAGGTCTCGGCCTTCGCCTACCACCTCGAGGAGCTGCTGCGGCTGGAGAGCCGCGGGCCCCCGGGCGAGGAGCAGGAGGAGGAGGAGGAGGAGGCGGACGGGCCACCCCCGCAGCCCCCCGGCCTGTTCGAGCAGAAGCTGCGGGGCCTGGGGGTGCTGCGGGAGCTGGCCCAGTGGGCCGTGAGGTCCGCGCGGGACCTGCGGCAGCTCGCCAAGCCCAGCCCGGGCTCTGGCCCAGCCCCGAGCCTGGCCGAGAGCCCCTGAAGGCAGGCGTGGGACGGGGGGTCTCGGGTGCCACTGGGGCGACAGCGAAGGAGGGGAGGTGGGTGGGAGGCACCGTGCCATTAATCCCTGGGCCCCCTGTGCTTTTTGTGCCGCTCCTTGTGGGGAAACTGGGACATGACCCACAGCCTACCCTGCAGGGAGCGGGGGTCCCCAGGCGGGGCGAGCCTCAGGGGTCCTGGGGCTGGAATTATCCCCCCGGGAAGCAGCTCTGCTGCTCGCCCCAGGGCCTGCAGGCTGTGACTCTCCGCGGGCAGTGCTGCCCTTTCCTTCGGAATTTGGTCGCTGCCCGGTTTGCTATGGCCACATTGGAGGCAGGAGGGAAGGGACAGCAAAATGTCACCTGGCCAAAGGAGTCTTGGGACCCTCCCTGCATCTGCAAGGAGCAAGGCTTCGCCTCTTGCACACAGACTCTTTTGCCCAGCTTGCCTTGGCTGCTTACTGAATTTCTGCTCTTAACTGCTTGGGGGCTTTTTGGGTGCAGGGGAGGGGAACTGGGGATAGATCAGGAGGGGATTTCTTAACCGCTTGGACGTGGTAATGGAGAGGATCTTTTCACTGAAGGCTGTGATCCAGAAGCCCCTGTGCAGGGAGGTTAGTAGTGCCTCCAGGGGTTATTTTAGGACGGGAAAAGGCAGGGAGAATCAAGCAGCCCCAACCACATCACTTACCCTGTGGAGTGCTGCAATGTTTCACAGCTGCCTGGACCATGGTTCTTGTGCTGACTGGATGTGCTGGCTGCTGAGTGAATAAAAGGGCTGGGAGATCTACCAGGGTGATGTACTTCTTGGGGGAGGTGGGACAGTGGGGCTCAACCTCACTGGAGAGCCTGGGCTACCCCTGTTCCCACACCAGGCAAGGGCTGATCCTCATGGGGTGAGAGGTTTGGAAGGGACGGGACCCACTGGGAGTCTGTGGGGAAGACGAAGGAGCTGAGGATGAAGGAGCTGGTGGTGGAAGGATAAGGAGGAGGCGGGGAGTCGCTGGGGTTGTGCCTTGTCCTGGTGTGGCCCTGCCTTCCTCCTTGGCCTGTGAGAAGAAAGGCAACATGGAGGGAGAGCAGGGCCATGGAGTGGGGAGGAGGCTGGGGTTGTGCCCAGCTGGCCCCACCCGAAGCAGCTTTGTCCTGGCTGGTGGGGACAGCACCGGGCACAGCCCTGGCATGGAGATCCCAGAGGGCTGGCAGAGGCCCCAGAGCCCATCCTGCCCACTTCACTGGCCACATTGGAGCACGGGACACCACGGAGTCGGGGCTGTTCTACGGGGTTGGGGCAAGGGTAGTTTGGCAGTGCCTGTTTGTTTATGGGTGGTGCCCAAAGGGAAGGATGTGCACCTTCTTCATCGCCACCGACTGCCTGCCTGCCCTCAGCTTTGCAGCTCAGACTGGATTACTGGGATATTTCTGCTTCCCTGCACTTGGGAATAACAATTTCTGGACATTATTTCTTTCAGGATTAGTGAAAGTGAGTCCTTCTTCCGACAAGTATTTTTCTTGCCCAGCCTCATCCGCTTTGTGCATTTGAAGCCATGCTGCTGTTCCCCCCTTGCACCCTCCTGGTCAGCAGTGCCTGGGTGCTCCCACCCTCCCCACCCACTGCCCCTCGCCTCCCCAGAGGTGGGCAGGCACATCTCAAGTGAACCTCGTGACATGAGCAGGTGGGAACAGACCCCTTTTCTCCCGCAGCAGTCGCCGGGTCCGAGGTGACCTTCAGGTCCTGGGGAACCAGGATCACCCAGCCCTGGCTTGCAACTCGATCCTTCCACATCAGCTGCTGGCACTGAGCTGAGCTGGGTGCTGCAGCCGCTCTCTGGGGGTGGAAGCAGCAACGGGGATGATGGTGTTGCTCCAAGGACTTCCCCATCCTAGGAAACACCACTTTTGCAACCTTCCTTGCTCCTTCCCTGTTACCTGGCCAGCGGTGCTGGGTGTGCCTGTGTTTGTGGAGCGGCAGCAACGCTCGGGAACGGCCACCAGAAACAATGGGAAAAAGCAATCCATAATCCAAATCTCCACGCTCCAGCTGAGCGAGAGGCTCCAGCTCTCGGCCTTTCACTGCCAGCCAGCCCCCATCATGCCGTAGAGAGGTGGTGACGTCTGAGCTGGCTGGGATTTAATGCTATTTTTCAGCTGCAGCCCTGAGGGAATCACCAGTGAAGTGATTTGGCAAGAGCAGGGGCGTCCAACAGCTGAGCTCCCTTGGTGCCAGGAGGCTCTTTGGACTTGCTTTGCCACAGGCTGAAACGAAGTTGATCTGGGTGGCTGAAGGTGACTGAAGCTGCTTATTTTGAAAACAGAAACAAAGAGTTTGAGGGGAGGACAGTCATACCCATGTGACTAATGCAGCTGAGGACCCCATGCAGTGGCCTCCTGCAAGCTGAGAACCCACCAAAACCATTCAAGACTGTGCTTTGGGAAGAAAGAAAGGATTTACAATGCTGGTGGGAACAGGGAAGTGGGGCAAGGGGCTCCGCTCCCAAATTGCAGTGGGGAAGGAGCACCAAAAGCAGCCCACGGATGTGTTTAATTTCAAAACAATAAATATTTAGGTTTAATGTGTGGTTGGGCACATTTTGTCTGCTTGGAAAGATTTCAAGCCAACGGAGACTGCTCCCTGACCTCAGGCACTCCTGTATTTGGGTTCTGGCACTGGTGCTGGGTGAGAATGGATTTGCCCCTTGCCCGCCAGGCACCAGAGACTGGTGGGGTTCAGCTGTGCAGTGCTGGCTCCTGACTCCCTGATGCTGAGCTGGAACTGGAGGAGTGAATGTTCACCGACACTTTCCTTTTTAATAGCAGGAAAACCTTTTCCTCCCTCCTGAGTCAGCGGAAAGGATTTCCCCGGGTTTCCCCACCGTGGCTTTGGCTGCACTTGTTTTGCCCAAAGGAACAGGTGAAAACTCAGAGGAGTGGCTCCCCATCCCAGGAAAGGCTGGGAGCCCTCCCTTCTTGCAGGAAAATGTGCCTTAAGCATAGACCTGCACGAGCTGGGAAAAGGGAGAACCCGTGCAGTTCACCTCATCCTCTCCCACCACAGCTCTCGCCAGCTGGCACCACCACTTTAGTCCCCACCTGTTCCTTCCCCTTTTCTTCCTCCCTTCTTTTTTCCCTCTATTTGGGTCTGGTCTAATGGTTCCTCACCACATGCACCGCTGGCAGGCACCCAGCAGGACGGGCAGTGCCTGAGAAACCGGTTTACCAGGAGAGGAGCTGCACCAGAGCCGAGGTGGACCATGGAGTGGAGGATTTGCTGTGAAACCTGTGCGTGTGGACACACAGGTGCAATTTGTACAGTTCTCCCGAACCGGGAAATGATGGGTGTTTAATATCCAAGGAAATTTTGTGTTTCTGAGCACAGGAGCACAAAAGGAGGTGAGACCAGCACTTGCCTGTCACCAACATCTTGCCATCCAGGGCTGCCCTGGGAAGCTGCCCATGGGGCTCAGTGGAAGAACAAGCCCAGGAATGGTTTTTTGGCTGCTCCAGACCCGGGACTGCCACAGCACAGACGTGCCTGTGTCACAGCGGGAGCAGTCGGGTGTTCATGGCACTGGCTTTGGTTTGGCCTTCACGGGTCACCTCAGTTGGAGCAGCAGAATCCTGAAGGATTTGCAGCCTCACCCTGGGAAAAGTACTTCTTGGGGAAATTAGACTGTGGCAGGCAGCTGGGAGAGCTGGGGTGCAGGACCTGGGGTTGCAGCTGAGGTGCCCCTTGAGACTTGAGGCAATTTTGGGCTTTGAACCCACTTTTTTGCATCATGGGCCACAGGGAAAGGCAGCTCAGGAGGCTCCTCACTGTGGGTGCTGCAGCCTGGACAGGAAGGTGTGGGAAGCTCTTGTACCACATTTCTCTGTCACAGCACGTGAAGTGGGGTCCGTGTGACCCACCAGCACTGTGAGTCCCGTTGCTGGCCAGTGGGGCCAGGAAGGGGCCCAGAAGGATGGGAGCACACCAGGGTCTCCATGGGCTGCAGTCCTGGTGTGGGCAATACTGGGAGGGGTCCCAGGGGTGCAGGGTGGGAGTACAGGGAAAGTGTGGGGATCCAGGGATGCAGGCTGGGGGATGCAGGGGGCACTGGAAGGGGTCCCAGGTGTGCAGGGTGGGGGTACAGAGACCCAGATGTGCACAGTGAAGGCACAGGGGGCACTGGGAGGGGTCCTAGGTATGCACGGTGGGAGTACAGGGACAGTGTGGAGACCCAGGGATGCAGGCTGGGGATACAGGGGGCACTGGAAGGGGTCCCAGGTATGCACAGTGGGGGCACAGGGGGCACTGGGAGGGGTCCCAGGGGTGCACAGTGGGGGCACAGGGGGCACTGGGAAGGGTCCCAGGGGTGCAGGGTGGGGGTACAGGGGTGTGGGCACAGGGGTGCAGTGGAAGGGGACCCAGGTGTGCAGGGTGGGGATACAGGGTGTACAGGGACCCAGGTGTGCACAGTGGGGGTACAGGGGGAACTGGGAGGGGTCCCAGGTGTGCACAGTGGGGGCACAGGGGGTACTGGGAGGGGTCCCAGGTGTGCACAGTGGGGGCACAGGGGGTACTGGGACAGGGCACAGGTGCGCACAGTGGGAGCACAGGGGTTACTGGGATCCAGGTGTGCACAGTGGGGGTACAGGGGGCACAGGGAGGGGTCTCAGGTGTGCAGGGTGGGGGCACAGGGACCCCGCGGACCCCGTGGGCACAGGGACAGCGGCGTGCCGGGGGTGCCCGGGTGAGGTACAGCCCCACGGACCCTTCCCCGCTCCCGGTGCCGCCTCGGGCCGGGCCGGGAGCGCGCAGGGTGCGTCGGGAGCGCGCGCGGGGGAAACGGCGGGAAAACACGGGCATACGGGGGGGGGGAAGGGGGAGGAGCCGGCGGGCGCGCGGGAAATGGCGGGAAATCAAACACCCGCCGTATCCGGTAGTCGTGGCCGAGTGGTTAAGGCGATGGACTAGAAATCCATTGGGGTCTCCCCGCGCAGGTTCGAATCCTGCCGA
>JAWWMP010000165.1:9171984-9184667 GCA_035047865.1 Dendrocincla tyrannina
GGGGGCGGGCGGGGGGCGGCGGGGCCGGCGCGGCCACAGCCATGCTGCTGGCCTCGGCCGTGGTGGTGTGGGAATGGCTGAACGAGCACGGGCGCTGGCGGCCCTACAGCCCCGCCGTCAGCCACCACATCGAGGCGGTGGCCCGCGCCGGGCCGCGGGCGGGCGGCAGCGTGGTGCTGGGCCAGGCCGACAGCCGGCTGGCGCCCTACATCATCGACCTGCAGTCCATGCACCAGTTCCGACAGGACACCGGTGAGTCGCGGCGACCCTCCGCCTGCAGCGCCGGCAGGCCCAGGGCCCGGCCGGGCTCCCTCCGCCGACCGGGCCCGGGATGCGACCGGTGCTCCCCGGGATGCTCCCCAGGATGCTTCCCGGCCCCTGGGATCCTCCCCGACCCCCAGGATGCTCCCCGTGCTCCCCGGGATGCTCCCCGACCCCCAGGATGCTCCCCGTGCTCCCCGGGATGCTCCCGGTGTTCCCCGACCCCCGGGATGCGCCCAGTGTTCCCCAACCCCTGGGATGCTCCCGGTGCCCCCGACCCCCGGGATGCTCCCCGACCCCCGGGATGTTCCCCGTGCTCCCCGGGATGCTCCCGGTGTTCCCCGACCCCCGGGATGCTCCCGGTGCACCCCTCGCCTCCCCAGCGGCCCCTGTTGCCCCCACCCCGTGGGCTTTTCCGCCGCCTCGGAGCGGGGAGGGCCGAGCCCTGCGGACCCTTCTCCGTCCCCTCCGTGCTGCCCCTGAGGTGCCATCGAGCCCCAGGGCCGGGGCTGAAGGTGCTTGGGTGTCAGACCCTGCCGGGGCGGTGGCAGCCCCTGTATGCCCAGGGCAGGGGGCACAGGGGGTGGGGGGATGCTCAAATTGGGCACAGGCAGGGGATGGGGGATGCTCAAATTGGGCACAGGCAGGGGATGGGGGATGCTCAAATTGGGCACAGGCAGGGGATGGGGGTTGTCTGTCCCCCCCGAGGTGGGGACCCTAGGGTTCTTCGGGGTCTGGGGCACAAGCACCCGTGGCAGGGGGTGACCCCCGGCACCCCAGTGGTGTCCAGTGTGCCTTGCAGGGGGTGCTGGGTGCAGCGGAGTGCCAGACACCCTCCTTTGTCCTGTCCCCCAGCAGCCCGGGGGGCTGGCGGCGACCCTCCCCTGCCCGGGGGTGTGGGGACAAGGGACCTCTGCGGAGAGGGGGCTGGGGGCCAGCTTCTGAGGGCTATTGTTGCCCGGGGTGGAGGACTGAAAGGGAGATTGTTCTGCCTCTCCCTGGGTTGCTGGGGATGTTGGTATTTTGGGTCATTAAACAGCTCTGATTTGGGGGGGTCGCGACCCTGGCAGGCCCTGAATAGCTATTGTTCCCTTTCTTCCCCTGTTGAATGGGAGGCCGGCTGGCGGCGCGGGGCTGGGGGGACACACAGCATTCCCACACTGCTGCCTGGGGACCGCCAGATGCCGCATGCCACCGCCGGATTAGGATAAATCACCCTCCGGCCCCGCTTTGTGCCCCCAGCGCCGGCGGCTTTTCTGCCCAGGCTGCCCCTTCGCAGGACAGGGCGAGTGGCTTGGCTTGCCTTGCCTTGCCTGGGGTGTAGCTGCACCCCATGCACCAGAGCAGGGTGTTGATAAACACCTTTTTAGCCCTCTCGTGTCTGAAGTGTGGCCCTGTGGGACCAGCGGTGGTGGCCGCTCCCTGCGGAGCAGTGGGGGTGAAAAGGGACTGAAATTCTTGCAGGCTTTGCAGGGCACGTGGTGAAAAGCCGAAGCAGCAGGCTTGTTATTTCTTCTCCTTGAGCTTCCTTGTACCTAACGCTGGCAGCAGGGCTGAGCCATGGGGTTCTGCAGGGGGATTGTGGAGGCAGTGCTGCCTGGGAGCTCATCCCACCTGTTACCCAAACACTTCTGGAATAACATGCTCAGGATGGGACCCCGCGGCTGAGCCCGGCCATGTTCTGCCTGCCTTGCCATTCCACTGGACATCCCAAAGAGGAAGACTTTCTCCTTGTTGTAGGAGTTTTCAAAATCCGTGTTGATGCTTTGAACTCATCCTAGTTGACTGGGAGTGGTGGGAAATGCCTAGCAAAAATATGGATGCAAGGCACAGAACCTTTGTGCTTTGTGCTCTCATCTCACTCCTGATGTTTGCTGATGGGGGAGTGAGAACTGGGCACAAACTCCTTTGCTTGGCCTCACGGGGTCTTTCCCTGTGCCACAGTCTGGGTTTTCATCATGGGCCAGTTTAGGAGCTGCAGATGGTGGAGCTGGCACGAGCCCTGCTCCCCTGTGTACACGATGTCTGCGAGTGTCACTGCTGGGGGGCTTGGAGATGCCCCTGACATCTTTTATTCACCTCTTCTAGTCCAGAGCTGAGAGGGAGACAGTGCCAGGCACTGCAAGACTCCGGTGCCCTAATGCCTGGTTTCATCACATTCCCTTGGGGAGGTCCCTGGGAGTGGGTTGGAGTAGCCAAGATTGTGGTTCTGTGTTTCCCCATCAGGGCTGAGTGGCCACATGCTGGGGCTGAGAGTACTGGGGGTGAAATCTGCCCTTCCCTTTGGCCCAGTAACACTGGGGGAGCAGCCACAGGCCGTGCATGTGCCTGGGGGTGCATTGGTGGCACGGCATCTTGCAGGCAGCAGCCTGGGGAAACCAAGGCACGCCAGTCTCCTGGCAGGGCGGGGACAGCAGCTGAGCCAGAAAGGCGTCCTGTCCCCGGCAGGGCAGGTTGGGGTGGTTCTACTCCCTGCCCACAGGTGAGTGCTGGCGCCAGGGTCTGACGGCATCTGTCACCCTCCCTCAGGCACCATCCGCCCTGTCCGGCGCAGCTACTATGACCCATCCTCGGCGCCAGGCAAGGGAGTCGTCTGGGAGTGGGAGAATGACAGCGGGACGTGGACGCCCTATGACATGGACGTGGGCATCACCATCCAGCGTGCCTACGAGAAGCAGCACCCCTGGGTGGACCTGAGCGCCATCGGCTTCTGCTACGTCATCGACTTCGCCACCATGGGCCAGATCAACCGGCAGACCCAGCGCAAGCGCCGCGTCCGCCGCCGGCTTGACATGGTCTACCCACTGGTCTCGGGCACCCTGCCCAAGTCCCAGTCCTGGCCTGCCAGCCCCGGGGCGGCGGCAGCCCCACCGGTCCCCACCTGCACCTGTCCCCAGTGCCTCCTGGTCATGAGCGTCAAAGCCACCGTGTCAGCCGCCGGCCCCGGCACCGCCACCCTGCAGCCCCGCAAAGCAGCCCCCGCGCCACCGGCCCCCTCCAAAGCCCCGGTGCCCGTCCCGGGGGCCAAGGCGCCCGACGGCGTGGTGCGTGGCTCGCTGAAGCCGCTGGCAGCCCAGGGGGGCCGGCGGCAGGCGGCCAGCACGCCCGCCCTCAGCTCGGCCAGCTCCACCGGCAGCCCCCCCGGCGCCGGCAGCGGCAAAGCAGCCCGTCCTGGCCTCAGCACCCTGAACCGCAGCCACCTCCAGCGCCTGGCCATCGCCCAGTCCCGGGTGCTCATTGCCTCTGGGTGAGTCCCTGCTGCCTGCCTTGGGGGCAGTGTAAGTTTTTCTCCCTTCCCCAGGGCACAGCGGCGATGTCACCCTCACCCACCCACCTCGGTGGTCCCCAGCTTCCCGTGGGTGGAGGGCTCTGCTGGGCCCCTCGCCTTTCCCGCAGGTGCCTGGGGACTGGAGCAGGGGTGGGGTGGCTCCTGCATCTCAATGAAGAGGCTGAGGCCACTCTTTCCCTTGGTGGCAGGGATTGGGTGGGGGACTGTGAAAGGCCCGAAGAAAAGCCATTCATGCCCCATGAGAAGGGGTCCTTCCACATCCCCACCCTCCAAAGACACTTTTTTGTGAGGGGGTGGACATTTAATGAGCCCATTTCTCCCCTTTGTCCTTCTCTGCCGTCAGCCTTCTGTCGCAGCCTGGCCCCTTTCCTCTCCCTCTCCATCCTCCCCCTTCCCTCTGCTCCTGACCTGCCGGGAAACTTTCCCATGGAAGAGAGCCCCAAGGGGAGGGGAGGAAAAGAGCTGTGGCAGTGACGTGGCCATAGGAGAAAAGAGGAAAAGAAACAACAGACTGGCCCGGGGAGCAGTGACAAAAAGGGGCCATGAATGGAGATGCAGGCAGGGTTTCTAAAGCACCAGAGAAAAGGCGGTGATGGGGTGGAGGGGGGGCACCTTTCCCTATGGGGGGATTCTCTCTTTCCAGCCAAGGTCCGTGCAGTTGCTCAGGCAACTGTTGTCTGGCCCCTGGGCTCTGTGGGGATGTGGGTGCTGCCACTGGTCCTGACGTGGGCTCTGTTGGCTCCCCTCAGGGTCCCCACTGTTCCTGTGAAGAACCTCACCGGCTCCAGCCCCGTCAACCCAGCACTGGCAGGTGAGGACGGGGCTGCAGCGGGTTCCTGTGGGTGCTGGGCTCCCTGAGGTGGGGACACAAACAGCCCCGGGACCTGGGGACAAACAGCCCTGGTTGGGGTGGTTTTGGGGGAGCAGCTGGGGTTTGGGGTGCTGCTGGCTCCTCAGTGCCATTTCAAACCCCTTGTTTTTCCCAGGGATCACGGGGATCCTGATGAGCGCGGCAGGGCTGCCTGTCTGCCTGACACGGCCCCCCAAGCTGGTGCTGCACCCCCCACCTGTCAGCAAAAGTGAGATCCAGTCCATCCCTGGCATCTCCCACACCTGCCGCAAGACCACCAAGAAACAGGCCAAGAAGGGTGAGAGGGACTTTGCTGCTTGGCCCCTGTCCCCCATTCCCTACCTGGTTCCCCTGCTGCCCCTGGCAGTGGGTTTCTCCCTCCAACTCTCACTCTCACACAGGTAAAACCCCGGAGGAGGTACTGAAAAAATACCTGCAGAAGGTGCGGCATCCCCCGGATGAGGTGAGAGCAGCAGGGGTTGTTCTGGGGTATCCCTGGGGTGCTTTGCTCTGGGATGAGTGACTGGGGACATGTGTGATAGATACCCTGGGCCACTCAGGGATCTCCTCCCTTCCCATGCAGGGATGTCTTGCCACCCTTCATGGCTCTGCCATGTCCCTGTCCCACTCCAAACGGGAGGGACATGTGGGCCAGCCCTCCCACAGGGGTGGCTGCTGGTCCCTGAGCAAGAGCAGGGCAGCTCATCAGTCCTGTGTCCTCAGCTCCAGCTGCACCCATCCATCTGATCCCTCTCCTCTCCTGCAGGACTGCACCATCTGCATGGAGCGTCTCTCTGCCCCCTCTGGCTACAAGGGGCCCCAGCCGGCCGTCAAGCCTGACCTCGTGGGGAAGCTGATCAAGTGCAGCCACGTCTTCCACCTCCACTGCCTGGTCGCCATGTACAACAACGGCAACAAGGTGAGAGGCCTCGGCTCTGTGACCTGTGCTGAGCTCCACCTGCTCCCAGTGCGACAGTGCTGGGGGAGTCTGGCTGCCCCAGAGGACTCTGACCTCCCACCCTGACACAGAGTTTAATTTTTACCAGCAGCGAGCACTTTGGGACTGCTAAGTCAGAACCTGGGGTTGCGTGGGTGTGTTTTTCCCCCACTACGCCCAGTTTTACTTGTTTGCTTTCCTTCCCAGGGTGAACTTTCATTCCCTGAATGTTTGAGTAGAGCTGTCTGGAATCTGTTGCTTCTCCAGCCACAGGAGGGCTTTCCTGAGCCTCCTGCAAATAGCCTTTGTGCTCCACATTCCCTGGAAAATGCATTACACATTGCTCAGAGACTTTGAATATTTATTATATTTCCCTCTTTGAAAAAAAGACGAAACAAAAACCCCACCAAATCGAGGCAGGGAAAGCAATGAGGACTGGAAAGCTGATGGGGAATTGAAATGCAGACCTCGTGTTTTTGGGTGAAGCTGGGTAACCATGGTGGATTCTCCCAGCCCTATCCCAGGCTTCCTGAGTGTTTTTTGATGGTTTTCGTGATTGAAGCAGTGCCTGCCGTGGCTTGGGGACGCTGGTTTTCAGTGTGTTCCCGTCTCCCTGCTCTCAGGATGGGAGTCTGCAGTGCCCCACCTGCAAAACCATCTATGGGGTGAAGACGGGGACGCAGCCTCCGGGGAAGATGGAGTATCACATCATCCCCCACGCGCTGCCCGGCCACGCTGACTGCAAAACCATCCGCATCATCTACAACATCCCCCCGGGGGTGCAGGTGAGGCCTGGCCCCATGCCCAGGGGGTAACGTGGGTGATCCCCTGTGGGAGCTGGGGGCCCTTGTCACTGCTGTGTTCCCCCCAGGTCATGCTGCAGCTCATGTCTTCACTCAGGAGCTGCTTGTCCATAAGGATAAGAGCATACTTCTGAGCTTCAAAAGGTTTTTCTTCTCCCACTTCCCACACTGCAGGGACCAGAGCATCCAAACCCTGGGAAGAGCTTCACGGCCCGTGGCTTCCCCCGGCACTGCTACCTGCCAGACAGTGAGAAAGGCAGGAAGGTGAGTGGCTCACCCGGGCAGCTTCAGCTGCCCGAGGCACATGGAGGGAGAGCATGGGATAAACAGACTTATGCAGGTGGAGGTTTTCCCATGGAGGACCTTCCCATGTGCTGGGGGAGCTCAGCAACCCGATCCTTCTGTTTTGTGCTGGGACCCCGAGCTCCCTGCAGGGCTTGGCTGTGAGTTGCCCACTTTGCCAGGGCACATCAGGATGACCAGGCATGCCTTGAACAGAAGCAGGTGCTTCCCCCCCACGGTGTTTGCTTTGCTGCCTGCCCCATTTCTCACCTCCACAGGTACTGAAGTTGCTGCTGGTAGCCTGGGACCGGCGCCTGATCTTCGCCATCGGCACCTCCAGCACCACAGGCGAGTCGGACACGGTGATCTGGAATGAGATCCACCACAAGACAGAGTTCGGCTCCAACCTCACTGGCCACGGCTACCCTGACATCAACTACCTGGACAATGTCCTGGCTGAGCTCGCAGCCCAGGGCATCACGGAGGAGAGCCTGGCACAGGAGAAGGACTGAGACCATGGCGAGGAGGCAAGGAAAGGGTTGCCTGTGCCGGCACCCACCAGGGTAAAGCTGCTGGAGAAACCCACCTGGGGGCTTTCCAGGGTGCACCTGGAGCCCCCTGCCTCCCAGTGGCACCCGAGCAGTGGGAACATCCACAGGCTGGCCGAGAATGTGGGAGGAAGGTCCTTTTGGCCATCCCCTTCACTCCTGCAGGGCAGGAACCTGCCCACACACAGCTGTGTGGGGCTTCAGGCTGGCTTGGCCGCCCATCTGGATGGTGTGCCATCCTCGCTGCCACTGTGCTGAGGGCTTGGGGGGTGCCAGGCTTCCCTCTCTCCCCATCCACATCGGTCCCAGCCTGACCTGACACCCACCTGGGGCAGGGACCTGGCCTGGGGTGGGAGCTGGTGCCATGGGAGTTCCCCTTGCTCTGCCTCGTCCCTCTGACGTTTGTTTGTTTGTTCTGTCCGGTACCTTCCCACTGGTCTCCTGTGTCCATGGAGGTTGGGGGGCCCTGGGCTGCCCCCCAGCCCTGTGCCCCCTGCTCCTCTTGCCTGTGTCTGAGCTGTGCCCTGCAGGTTCCCCTTGTCTGGGCTGCCCCTGCCTCTGCATGCCAGGGAGGGGCTGGTGGGTGCTAGGAAGTGGAGGGGTAGACAGTGATGGACATTTTGTGGCCTGTGTCCCACCCTCCCCGCAGTGGGTTCCTTGAACTGTTCGTATGGGGGTGTCCCCTTGTTGAAATTCTATAATACCTCGTGTTTTGGGGTTTTGTCGTATATATGTACATATAGGGGGGGCATTTTGGGAGGCAGCCCGAGGCCTGGGAGAGCATGGTGCTGCAGCTAGACTGGGGCTGGGCACGGTGGTGCTTAGGGATGGGACAGGGGCTGTCTGGACCCCCCACCCTGACAGGAGGGCTGTCACCTCTGTGTCCCCATGGGGCCAAGGTGTGAGTTAGGGGTGAGAACTGTTCCCTTTCCTGCCCCCAGAGAGGCCTTGAGGGGGCTGGTGAAGGGTTGGCATGGGCTGGGGCCAGGAGGGTGGTGTGGGTAGGAGAATGTGGGTGATGGGGGGGTGGGGGGAGTGTGTTCCTTGGCATCTTGGAGTCCCTGGGCCTTTGAGTGACCTGGGCCAGTGGAATGTGTCCCTGCCCAGGGGGTTTGGAATGAGACGATCTGTGAGGTCCCTTCCAACCCAAACCAGAGTGGGATTCATAGGGCCTCTCAGAGCTGCCTGTGCCAGGGTGCTGGGGAGGTCTCCACAGTTTTGAGGGTTGCCCTGGGGTCACTCTCCCCGTTGCTGGGCTTTGGCTGCCCGTGAGACCCCTCGGGTTGGAGAACAAGAGTGAGGGGCAGCACCCACCACTGCCCAGGCTACCCCCAGCCCTGTGCTGTTGCTTCCTGGGGAAAGGTGAGGCCTCTCAGTGTGTCTTGTTGCATTCCCCTCCTGGTTTTCCTGGGGAGAGTCACCTCACCTTCTGTGCTGGGGATGGTGGTGCGAGAAGGGGGCCCATCCTGCTGTGCATCGTTCTGTTGTTGTTGCTGTTTTTCCTCTCCGTGGCCTGGGGGCTCTGTCACCCCCGCTGGCCACCCCGTGGAGGAGGGTGGGGGTCAATAAAGCGGATGGCAGGGGACCCTTGTGGTCCCTGCACGGCTTGGCCTCTCTGTTGTCTTCTGTCAGTCGTCTGTGTGGCCAGGCGAGCGAGGGGCACTGTGGAGAGGGCCAGGTACCCCTCGTCCCCCTGACGCCCCTTTGCACCCATCTGACCCCAGCCGTCCTTAGCATAGGTTGTTATTTTCTACCTCAAAGGAGAAAACCTCTTTCCCCTGGGAACACCCCCCTTTTTGGGCAGCTCTGCCACCCAGGGAGCTGCACAGCAGTGTGATTTCTCCTCCACGCCAGCCCTGGGTTTTCCCCACGCAGACAAACCCTGTCTGGAGCTATGCAAAACCCTGCTGTGATCTGGGCAAGGAAAGGGGAGGGTCCCCCACCCTCTGCGGTTCCAGCCCGATGGCTTTTATTGTGACTAAGTCTTTCCACAACATGACCTTTTTTTTTTTTTTTTCTCCTTTTTTAATGCTCTGTTGACTACACAGTCGGTTGCTGGCTGAAATAAAACTGCTCCGTGCCTCTCAGCATGCGTGTGTATATCTATCCCGATAGATATACATGGGGACAGGGGTCGCCCTCTGCTAGCAGCATGCAGGACGGGGGGGCTCCTCCTCTCCCTCCTTTCCTGCAGGGTGGCTTTGCCCAGGCCTGGGGCACAAGAGCCGGGCAGGGGGCACTCAGGCCACCAGCCCCTCGACCTCCTGCTGGTACCCCTCGTCCACGCTCACCACGGTGGTGTCCGGAGGGCTGGCGGGGGCCGTGCTGTCCCCCGAGCCCAGTTCACGGTACCCCCTCGCCCTGTACCTCCGGCGGCCGTACCAGGCCATCCCCAGGATGGTGGCCAAGCCGGCAAGCACCGCCACGGTGACACCGGCCACCTCGCCCCCCGTCAGCCCCTGGCCCCCCACCATTTCCACGGCGTGCCGGATCTCCTCCGGCCGCGCCAGCCGCCACACGTGGCTCTGCCCGTCCCTCACCCAGGTGCTGTCCCCGTCCCGCACCAGGATGGTGTCCACGGCCGGCAGGTTGGCGGGGGGCCGGGTGAAGGGGGGCAGGCGAGCGGGCGGCAGCGAGCCCCCCGTGAACAGCCCAGCCTGGACACAGAATTCCACCTGGCAGCTGTCGCTGATGAGCGCCAAGTGCTGGCTGAAGCCCGAGGGACAGCCCTTGGTGTGGGGGTCCTCGGCGGTGCCCTGGTGCCCCCCAGCCAAGGGGTTCCCTGCCTGGCAGCTGAAGAAGCCCCCAAAGGGCACTGCATACTGCGCCCCCGCCTCATAGTCCTGGCTGACACACACTCTGAGCTCGCCGAAGAGCTTCAGTGGGAAGAACCCTGAGGGGCAGGACTGGGCACTGGTGATGGGGTTGGTGCTGCGGGTGCTGAACAGCCCCCCAAAGAGGTATCCTGAGCTCGGGGCCACCGTCCCGCTGGCAGCGCACCAGTAGGCGCTGAACTGCACCCGGGAGAGCCAGAAGACATCCTGGCACTTGCGGTGGCAGAAGATGCCCAGGATGCACTTGTTGTGGCACTCCAGGTGGCTGTGGCCTTCCTCCCGCTCCTGCACGCCCAGCAGCACCGGGGTGTAGGTGGTGGGGCAGGAGAATGCCCCGGTGAGAGGGTTCCTCTGCTCCAGCCCACGGCACAGTGCGCCGGTGTCGGGGCCCGACAGCCCCACGCACTCCTGGAAGACTCCCCCGAAGGTGAAGTTGGCCATGGCACCCTCACAGGAGCCGTCGTCGGTGTTGGCGTGGAAGTTGAAGTTGGAGGAGGAGGGGTCGGTGCAGCCCGGGTAGGTGTTGAAGGTGTAGTAGCGGCGGATGGCCATCTCCACCCACCTGGCCAGCCTCTTCACCGTCGGGGTGGGCAGCTCTGGCAGCGTGCTGGGCTTGATGAAGTAGTACAGGGGCAGCCCCGAGCGGTCCAGAGCCACCAGCTGGTTCTGAATCCTCTCCTGCCAGGTCTTGAGGGTGATGCCTGGGTAGAAGGGGGCCCCGCCGATGCTCTCCACCCTGGAGTGGGTGCGGTTCTCCAGGTACTGCTTGGTGACACCAGAGCTGACGTCCAGGGTCTCCTCAGTTCCCACGCCGACGATGCTGTGGAAGGCCACGCCGGCCGAGGCCGTGACCGCTCTCCGTGTGCCCCAGCTGTCCTGCAGGAAGGTTGCCTTGATCTGATCCTCCTGCACCAAGCTGGCTCCGGCGTCCACGGAGGTGATGGCGTGGGTGCCGTAGTTAAGCACCAGCACCTCGGCCAGAAAGTCAGCCATCCGTGTCTGGTTGTTCTCCAGGTGGCTGGCGATGGTCAGCAGCTGCTTCTTGAAGCTCTGGTCCAGGGCTGCCTCTGGGTCGACCTTGGCAGTGTAAACCAGGTTCCTGACCTGCACTCGCGTGGTCACGGCACGGTCTTTCACGTGGTGGGTCTTGGTCCGGTAGAAGTCGTGGGAGAACCTGCCGTTGATGCAGGAGAAGAGGGACAGTTCCAGGTTGATGGAGGCGGAGGTGAGGCTTCGGTAATCTTGCCAGGACTCGATGATCTCGGAGTGGGTGTCCAGGTTGCTCTGCTTGAGAGGGATGGTGAAGACCTCATCTGGGATGATATAAGATCCGTCCTCTGTGGTCTTGCACAGCGAGTAGCCCAGGTTGATGACTCTGCCCATATCCAAATTTCTGAGGTTATCCCAGCCCCCCCCCGGCAGGACTTCCAGGCGTGAGAGGTTCAGGGTCTTCTTGCACTTCAGGAAGCCCAAAGAGGGGGAGAGCTCCTGGGACTGCTCAGCACCTCTCACCCAAGCCATGGGCACCCAGGTCAGCAAGACCCCCCAGAGCACCCAGCCCATGGCTGAACCGGTGCAGGACCCTCACCAGTGTGAGCGGAGAGGCAGGAGCTGGGGAAATGAGCTGTCTGGGGGATTAGCAGAAGAGAAAGGAGAAGTGAGAGCTGAGGCGTGTGAGAAATGATTGAGTAGAACTGAGACGAGGGTGTGGGGAAAAAAAAGTTGAGGTACCCAGAGCTCGTTGCCCGCCCTTTTGCAAAAGCTCTGTCTCTGTGAAAGCTGCTCTGCCAGGGATGGGACAGAGGGAAATCTGGCTTTCAGCTCTTGACTGTGCCATGGGAATTTTACTGTGTAAATGTCCCTTGTCCAGTGCTTGGGTGACTCCCCCCTGCCCCTGGGTGGCCCTGGCTCCTCGGTGCCAAGGCAGGGGGCCAGTCCCCCGCCCCACAGCCTTGGGGTCCCACTCCCATGGGATCTGGCCATGGCCACATGGGCTTTGCTGCCAACCCCAAGGGTTTCCTTCCCAGCAAAGGCAAGTGTGGGGAACAGTGCAGTGCTTGTCTCCCTTCTCTCTTGGGGAAAAGGCTGCATGAGGCTCTGGGGCAGGCACTTGTTTTGGAGGTTCCAGCCCATGGCACAGGTGTCTGGGCCCTCTGCAGCCTCCTCTATCCCATTCCTGTCCTTCCCCCGGGGGTCTGCAGTGCTGGGGAAAGCACCTCCAGCTTGGGAATGCTGAGCCACAAGAACCTGGTGCCAGGGACGCTGCCCCAGCTCTGCCCAGGGATGCTGATGCGTGGCAGGGGTGCATGTTTTGGGGAATAAACAGTTAAAGCAGCTTCTGCTGTGAAAGCTGTGGCTCCTTCCATATGGAGGGGCTCACTTCCCCTGGTTTTGCTGGTTAGTTCCTCTTTCCAGGGTGGCTCTGGCAAGGAGGAGGCTGAAGCCAGAGCTGTGATGGAGGCAGGGGGACCAAAAATGAAGGTGTTTTTTGACAGGATACTGCAAGAACTGGGGGGTGACCAGGCATCAGGAACACCACAGGGGGTGTCCTTGCTGGGCTTGGGTCCTGGAGTAGCTGGAAAACCTTGGGGCAGGGAACCCCTTTGCTTGAGGCTCCCCAACCAACCTGAAACCATCTGTGTTTCAGATTGGGATGTGCAGGATGTGAGGTCACCTCACCTAAAACCTACCACGAGGCCATAAAGGAAGTGGAATGTTAGGGGGTTTTCCCCCAAAATATTTTGAGGTGCTGCCCTGAATTAGTTGAATTCTGCCTCCCTCCTGATGGTCTTTCCCAGGGCGGCTCTTGGGCACTGCGGGTGCCAGAGGTGGCTCCGGATTTGGGACAGGCACAAACCCCGGGGCAAAGGAGAACCTGG
>JAWWMP010000165.1:9184767-9238998 GCA_035047865.1 Dendrocincla tyrannina
CCCATCCCTCACTCCCCACCCCTCACCCCCCAGCCCCCATCCCTCACCCCTCACTCCCCACCCCTCACCCCTCACCCCTCGTCCCTCGTCCCTCGTCCCTCGTCCCTCGTCCCTCGTCCCTCGTCCCTCACCCCTCACCCCTCACCCCTCACCCCTCACCCCTCACGGATCCGCAGCCCTCGCCCTCCCGTCTCGCGCCGTAACGGCAGCGCCGCCTCGTCCCGCCCTAAAATTCAAACGCCCGCCGCCTTCCCATTGGCTGCTGCCGGCACTGCGCCTCGTCTGATTGGCTCCCTCCCGCCCCGCCGTGCCGCGGGGCATCACGGGAGCTGTAGTTTCCTCTCCCGCGATCCCGGCGGGGAGAACGAGCTCGTTCTGTAATTAGTGCCCTCGGAATTCATCTCATTATCATGGCCCCCCACTGCCAGAGGGGGGGTCTGTGGGGGACACTGGGGAGGAATGTCCTCCTGTGCGCATGGTGAGACCCTGCCACAGGTTGCTCGGAGGAGCTGTGCGTGCTGCCCCGGTGAGATCAAATCCTTCCAGCCCTTGTTTATGTGGCACAAGCAAGAACTCAAGTCTAAGAACTTCATCGGGGCAGAGGGGGGAGCTGAAGCGCTTTAACAGCGCCCCACACTAGTTTCCAGTTGTCCTTCAGCATCACCTTGCGTTCCTGTAGGGAACTGAACGAGTTGGGACTGGTGTTCACCTCTCTTCAAGTGGAAGTTGAGGTCTTAATAAAATAGAACAGCCTAAGGGGTTGAAAAGTACAGACTTCTCACTCCTTTCTGCATTCTAGATCTGTGAAAACTGAAATACGAGGCAGCTGCAAAAATAATAATAATAAAAAAAAGCCCTAGACTTGGACAGAAATATCCTGTAAATAATATAGATTAGCTGCCTGCTATTATTGGAAAGGCGATCATGAACAGAAATTTTAAAAAATTTAATATTTGATGAGTAAAAAGTGATTTATTTTCTTCACAGCTGACCTTAACTACCAGACTCTGAAGGCATTTGTGATGCCTTATGGAGGTTATGGAGATTCCATAATCCCAGATGAGACAAACTGGGATCATGGTGTTGATGGGTGGTTGCTTCTTCACTACATGAACAAGAAACTAAAGACATACCTAAAAGGGATATATGGCCTTATATCTCCCTGAAAAATCTGTTACTTTTATACGTGAACAGTTAACACACTCATCCTACAATAAAATGCAGACTGTGTGCATAAAGATATATAAATCCCAGCATAACATCTAGTAGAATGTGGTGTCTTAAATTTTTCAGCTATTCTGCCATGACTTATCATACAAGTGTTTATCTCAACTGACACAAAATGAAGGTGAAAACCAGAATTACAAGCTCTGTCCTTCATTACAGCAACGTCTCTGCAAAAGGAGAACAGGAATACCATTTCTATCCAAGCATTATTACTGGCTCATTTCTTCAGTCTCAGTTGTTATTGTCATCCCAAATCTGTTCGTTTCAATGTTCGGTGGACTTCTGTGTTGTTATTGATTGGATAAATATCTATTTATAGAAAGGGAAGGCCCTAATTTGCTTAATGCCCATATGATGGAGTTGATTTTGTTTTCATTTACTGTTCAGGTCAGTTTTGTTTTTATGAGGACTTAATAACCAACTAAAGAAAAAATAAATTGTACAAACCAGAATAAAATTGAATTGACTTCTTTTTTGAAGGAAAAAGAATCCCTTTTGGAGTTAAGGTCACTCGATATCCAAGGAAAATCAGGTTAAAACAGGTCTTTTAATGGTTGACTATCATTTGAAAGTTATTCTTTGGGAAGAAGGATAATTTCAGTGGATGATGTGACTGAAGAGATCAAGGTTCATTATTGACTCAGATAAATGGGAGATCATTCTGCTTCCCCGCATACAAAGAGAAAGGTCTCCAGTCCTCTTCCATCCTTTCAAAACTAAATCAAGTGCCCCCTGAACTCTGCCAAAAGCATTTTTCTCTTGAAGGCAAAAAAAGGCAAAAGGGTGCATTTGCTGTCAATTATGCCAATGCGACTTGATTAAGTCTGTGAGGTTATTCAGTTCTAAATGGGGACAGAATTTGAGCAGACAGGAATTTTCAGACACCTGGGGATATTTGGGTTTGTTTCTGTTACTTTCTGCAGGTAAAAGGTCTGCATTTACCTGATTTTTCCAATTCAGCTTTAGAGTCTCCCCTGGCAGCCGAGAAGGGACGTGGCTTTTTTTCATTGTAGAGGCCAAAGGGAAGGTGAAATGGGCACTTCCTAGAGGTGTTACTCCAGGAGAGGGTGCTCCAGGTTCGGGAAAGCCATGGGCATCCTCTGGCAGCTGTAAAATCCCAAACCCACACCTCGCACTGCCACACTGAAGCTGCTGCTACTCACCCTGCAAATTTGTTGATGGACTTTATGTAGCTGTACATTACAAATATTAAACAGACACCATTCTAAGCTGGTACAGAAAGAAAAATCAGAGCTTGATTTGAGTTTGACTGAATCTACCTGTAGAGTTAAACTTCCAAAAGCATGAGTGTCAAGTGCAAGAATAAGTTTTTCAAAGTACTTAGATGTTTATTTGCCATCAGAAAACACTTAAGCTGATTGAATTTTCTAAAAATGGTTCTACTGGTACATTTTTCTTTCCCATGCAGATGTTCATAAATGAACATGATTGTTGCACAATGATGCAAAAACCGACCTTCCCAGCCTCAGCAGACCAACAAATCCAATCAGATGGAGGGTAAGCTCAGACTTGAACTTAAAAGGTTGTATTTTTTTCTTGTTCCATTCATATTTTTCTTCATTTCTTTTCAAAAAGACAGGAGTCAAGAACAGGATCTGGAGGCTTTAAGGCAATAGCTGGAGGAAGCTGTGCTTTGCCTTCTGCCAAGTTTTATTCGTTCTCCTCACAACAACAACAACCACTTCTACAGACACAATATTTACCAAACATCATTTCCTTGGAAATCAAATAAGCATAACCCTGAAAAATACTAAATCCCACGTCTGTGTGCACTGATGAGAGCTGGAGGAAAACAAAGCCTGGTTTGGTGGGACCAGCCTGATCCCAACAGCATGGGGAGCACCCCAGGAGAAGGGGCGGCACCAGAAGCTGAGCACAGACTGCAGATCCAGGGAGTTCATAAATCACTGCCAACATGTGCCCAGAAACCCAGACTACACTGAAGACAGACAGACAGACAGACAACAGTACCCTTACCAACTGGAATGAGCACACACGGCACAGCCATGAGGGACACGGAGCTGAGGAGAAACATTCCAGCCTCTCCCACCCATGACAATCCTCCCAGGAACAGCATCAGGGAGGGCAGGCTGGGCACACCCTCGCCCTTGCTGTGCCCGAGGATGGTGGGCTGGCAATCAGAGGCTGCTGGAGAGCTCTCCATTCCCACGGGAAATGCTTGCTGGAGACAACCCAAGGCTGCAGGAGGAGCCTTGTTTACACAGCAAACACAGGGTGCACTCCCTGCCCTCCACTATCAGCCCAACCACACTGCAATTCCTGGGCAAACAACTTGGCTGCAGGAGGGATCAAAGCTTCCCACATCTCCACTTGCAGCACGACTACAGCTCCTGAAGGTCACACAGCCAGGCCAGCTCTCAGGAAAGCATAACTGAGCACTGGAACAGGGACATGGATGGGAATAAAGCATGGGCCTAGAGGACAAAAGCCTCCTTGCAAATCCTTTGTGCTCTGGAGTACCTGTGGATCCCAGCAGCCATCCCTTGGTTTTTCTCTCTCTCTTGGGTTTATCAGGAGTAATGGAGCAAAGTGGAGATGGGTTTGTAGGGAAAAAGCAGGACTATTTATTAGTTTTGCTCTTCTATCATAACACTTACTTTGTTGCAATCCTGTGCTGTTGTGCTAAGCTGAGAAAACAAGATAAATACCAGTGACCCAAGTTCCTCCTGCTGCATCCCTGCCCTGGACACTCCCAAGCTTTTTACTGGAAGTTAAACACTACACAGCCCATGTCTGCTCTGCAGTGAGCCCCAAAGTGAGAAAACCAGGAGCAGTGCAAACTTTGTGCTGATCATCAGAAGATGCCAGTGGAGATCAGCCCAGCCTTTGTCTGCCTGCTGGGGGAAGAGATGGGTCGATGGGAGGTGCAAATCTAGACAAGAGCATCAAACACCTTCCTCCCCCTGCTACCTGGAAACACAGTGCTGACTTGGCAGGGCCATAGGGGAAGGCAATATCTCAGGAGCTCTTTTCTGTTACAGATAGGAGATAGTTGAAATACTGCCCAGTTGAGGGGTTTATGGCATAGAAAATTGATGGCAAAGTCCTTCAGTAGACAACATGTGATCAGGGCTTGTTCACCAGTTACAGAGGCAACAGCATCTCCTGAGTGTGGAACCTCCTGGCTGGTGGCAGGATGAGGTCTGTGGTGGCACATTCCAGCTGCTTGTGCTGGAGCCCAGAGAAGAGCCAGGCCCTGAACTGAGCTCCTACATACAGTCACATGAGCAGCTGCAGGCTCAGGGGGCTGGATGGTTATTCAACACTATAACAGCCTGAAGGGAACAGCCAAGGATTCACTGCTGGATTATTCACCCACCAAGGAGACGAACACTGGGCTGTGCAACTAAACTGTTCCCTAAGCTGGGCTACGGTCAGACCTGGACTGCCAGGTCAGTTCAGGTACAGCTCTGCTGCACTTGCAGCCAGTTTGGGAAAGGTGATATAAAAGGACCCAGGGAAACAGGCAGCAAGTCGAGAGATGAAATATGTTCCCCCTGCCAAATCCTAAGTGATATTCCAAGGTCTCACAAAAAGGGTAAATTAGCTGTAATCTCCTCTGGCATATTTACTGCATTCAGACAAGCAGGACTTATAACCTCATCCCCTGCATTCCAGTTTGCCCCTTGAGCAGAAAGATAGGCTTCATGCCAGCAAAGCTGCTGAGATTCCCTCATTTTGGGAGGGATGTAGGCCCATTTCCATTACAAGTCAGTGTCATCTCCTGTCACTGAATCTGTGTGAGACACATCAACTGTCTCCTCTGTGGCTTGGAGTGATGAACTGTCTGAGGCAAAGGACAGCCCTCTGTGCTGGTCATCTGTGTCAGAATCTTCCTCCTCCTCATCCTTCCACAGACCATGGCCACTGTCATCATCACCATCATCATCACCATCACCATCACCATCACCGTCATCATCATCATCTGCTGCTGCTGCCGCCTTGTCCTCAATCACTTCAACCCTCTCTTCAGCCTCTGGATCCACGTCAGTCTTAAACCACACAGCTTTGTAGCCATCGTCTGCCACGTGTCTGTCTATCTTGAGGATGGACTTCACCTCTTTCTCCTGTCCAGTCCCTTCTTCCACTTCTTCCTCTCTCTCTTCCTGGTTGGAGGTGGTGCTGGAAGCTATAGAACCCCTTGAGAGACTCTCAGTTTCCCCTGCATTGTGAGAGGGCAAGGGAGGTGCTGGCTGCTCCAGCACATGTGCCTTTGACTGGACGCTGCCATTTTCTGATGTCTCATCCTGTGTGGTGCTCACATCTGGGTATTCATATTCCTGGTAATATTCATTCTGATGACCCACAAAGATTTCCTTGGAGAGCTACAGGAGAGACAACTTGTGATTGTAGTGACAGGAAGAGAAATGGGGGGCTGGGAGGGAAGGGGTGGCTGAAGTGGCTGAGCTACTGCCCAGGGAAGTTCAGCTCAGTTTGTAGTTAGACCTATTTGAAGCCAGGGAAAGATGCAGCCCCCTGGAACAGCTATTTTTGACTCAATTTCTGGAGCTTTCTCAGATAAGTGTGGGCATGTTTTCTAGGAGGGATGAGCACCAGCACTGTGCACTGATTTGTCCCCATCTGTTTGAAGTATTACTCTGGAGTGGGATTCACCTCACCCAGGGGGAAGGACTGTTGTTATCCACCTGAGCCATGTGTCCTGCTCTCATGCCTGGGCTCCTGGAAGTCCCACCTCAAGGCACAGACCAACATCTTGTCAGCCAAATTACACCCTAAACTCTAAGGTGACCAGTCTGCCAGGGGCCTGAGAGGTCCAAAAGTAAATAGCTCAGGTGCAGGCAAGTGTCTGAGTCCAGGCTTTTCAAATGTGAGGGACCTTTCTCTCCTTTGACTATGGAGGGAGGATGAACTGTGGTTTATACCACAGATATGTGTCTTTCCGAGATCACCTCTGATGTGTGTCACATTCATCCCAGATTTCGTGATCCATGAAGGTGTGGTCCTGTCCTTACCATTATGCTCATCATCTACCACACAGCTCCAGCCTGGGGAGGCAGAAAAGCACCTCAACAAACACCACCAAAGTGATACTACGTGTGCAAACCTTGTCTTGGGAGTGGTTCACCACCTTCACACAAACGTGTTCTATTTGGGCAGCCCATCTACACTTTAAAATCTCCTCAGATGCCACTTTCTAACTCTTAGAAATTCGAGTACAAACAAGGCACTTACCTTTTCCTTCATCAGGTATTTGGCAGGTTTTCCATACCATTTACTAGATTTCCATACCAGCACTCCAAGGAGGACTAGGACAATCAAGAGCAGTGCTGCCAAGGTGCCCCCTAGAATAGCCATGTCCTGAGCTGAGTACATCTTATCAGAGGGGGTTCCAGCTACGAGGCAAACAAAACAGTGTTACAGAGCCCACACTGGTAGCCGGTGTGTTTAACACAACCCTTCATTGTGGGAGAAGCCCCAGCCACATTTGGAAGGGCAGGGAAGCATCCTGTCCTGCAGAATGTGACAGTGATGTATCTGGTATCACAGAATACCATTTTTTACTGTCCTAAAAGCAGAAGTGGTTTTTTTTCTTATTATAAGGAATATTATAATTTCCAATAAATTACATAAAGTGGAAATAGTAGCCATTTACAGGACAGTAACTTTTACCTGGTGATTTAATTAAAGTCAATATATACCTGACAGTTTTAGGCAAGCAGATGCTACATGGAGTACAGTTATGTAAGTCTTTGACTTTTCCACTTCACCCTCTTACACAAAAATGCAAAATGAGGGTTGTTTTTACATATGTGTGTGAAAATGCAAACCTTTATTCCAGAAGAGTGCCTCTGATAGTGACGAGCACATTAAAGTAAGAAATAGAAAAGCCTAATAGGAAATAGACAAAGCAGTAGAATGTCCCCGGGACAGGAAACCCTTCCCTGCCCTTTTGTAGCTGCAGCAATATTCCCCAGCCTGCTCAGGGGCAGCTGCTGCTTTCAGCCACTGGCCAGTGGAAGGTGTCTGTACAGAGATCAACAGCGCAGTGGAAAGACAGAAGCAGTCTCAGCTTGGCTTGGTGGTGGGATTCTTTAAGTTTTCCAGCTTCATTTTGTAGTGTAAATGACTCTCATTAATGATTAATGAAACACAGTTTTGTTTTGCTGCTGACCTGTTTAAGACAATGGACTTTGAGTATTCCCTGCCTCAGTTTACCATTAATACCTTGGGGAGGGCTTAGGACCTCGCTGACTTTCTGCTGCTTACTCACATCTCCTGGGGATGCTCAGAGGGGGTCCCAGAGCTGTGAAACTCCTCCCGTGGTGCTGCGACAGCCTGCTGAGCTGGCCCTGACTCACCTGCAGGGTATGACCAGGCCAAAGGGAAGCTCAGCTCTGTTTAGGCCATCTCTGGGGGCTGGCTATGGTACAGAATTCCTCTCAGAGGCTCTGAGCCATTCGGTGTCATTTGAATGTATTTTTTTTCCCCATATTCAACAGTTCCATTGCTTTGTGTGGTTTAAGTAGCAAGGGCAACATTTCAAAGTTACCCAGAAGTGGTGGTACATGCTTGGAGCATTTCCAGCTCTGAACTGCCACCTGAACCACCTCTCTGCTGGGCAGGACATTGGAGTTCAGTGGTTCGTGGCTGTGAAGTGACATTACTTTTAGGGAATCCAAATTTACACCCAGGAGCCTACTTTTTTTTCCTCAGCCCACGATGGTAGTGATGAGAAGGTGAAGTGATGGAACATCAATCACACATCACTGTATAGAAACCAATGGAGTCTGGGCATTATCAGCCTATCCTGATGTGAAAATACTGGTTCACCTTAATCCAAAGTATAAAAAGTTCCATAAACTTCAAACCTAATTAATTTACCAGGCCTATTTAAGAGTCATTTCTCAGAAGTATGGAAGTGTGAGCTATTTTTACACCACCACAGTTAAACAGTAGCTGGAGGGTGATGTATGAAGCCTCATGTCTATCTTATTACTCATCGGTTATGTCTTCTGTAAGACCATAAAATCTCAGCATAAAAGAACCTGGCCTGAGTGGAAAATGCCTTGGCTCATGGGCCAATCTGGCTCCGGGGAATGCCAGCTGCCCTCTGCTCTGCCTAAGACAGGAAAGAATGTTGAAGTTTTCTCTATGTTTGGCTAAAAAGGAGCAATGAGGTACCAAGGTCTCAAGGCAACCACGATAAGACATCCTGGGTTGTTTCCCAGCAGGAATCAACCCCAGATTCAGCTTTGCAATAACAAGAAAAGACACCACAATCCACAGCACCACTTAAGGGCTCAGGAGGCTGTTTGAGGGGTGTGGTGACTACACCATACGGATGATGTTGGAGTGTTTCCTCTCTTAAAGCCCCTGCAGAGCCTTCTGTAAGTACAGGGTTGGCCCCAACCCAGGCCCACAGATTCAAGAGGTGACCTGAACGTGGCCAGTTTGCCCACAGAAGCAGAAAAGACTCCCCAGGCATCTCCACAGAGCAGAAACCAGAGCCCCCAGCCTACCTGTGTGCAAGATGACCTCCACCTCAATTACAGTGCTTGCCTCCTGCAGGCTCAACACATCTTTTCCAACAGCCTGTGGGAACATGGGAAAGAGAGGCTTAGGGACTTCCAGACCTCCAGCTCACTCTCCAGGTCTTGGCAGGGTGGGCCTTTGAGGACAAAGTACCTTGTCCATCTCCTCACCACAACCCTGCACTGTAGCTGGACAGCCTGGTCACAGAGGAAGAAGAGCTCTGAAGATTTCCTCTCCTGGGAATGGTTGACCTGCCCCAGGTCCATGCTTTGTATAGAGCTCCCAGCACAGTGCAGGGCACAGGTACTGAGGTGGTGTGGAGCAGGAGCAGCACGTGTTGGCACCTCTCTATGCCCTGGACGTGGAGCTACAGCAATGATATGGTCAGACTGCTCTACAGGGCATGGCACTGTGGCAGGCAAGCTGAGGGACCCATTATCCCTGGCAGACAGATCGACAAAGGGAACACCCAGCTTCTTTCAAAGTTTGAAGTTATTAACTACTTCCTTTGACCCAAGCAAAGAAAGCACTGAAAATCTCCCCCTCTCCACAACCCTGACAAAATGAAGAAGAAAGCTGCCCTACCTCGATGGACACAGTGCCTGGAGACTGCAGCATCACATTGGTCAGGATGAGTCCATCTCTGGTTGCGATGAAATCGGTGCTGTTTTTGATGTAGTACTCAATGTTTGGGTTGAATTTCTGAAAAGCCAGAAAGAGATGCTCAAGCCACACTGTGCTCCACATGCATCTTCCCAACAACCCCTTGTCAGCAGTTGTCCAATACACCTGAGGTACGAGCAGGTACATAAAGGAAATCTGCACAGAGCAGCTGAGAAAGGCTGAACTCAGCTGTGTTCACCCTAGTGCTCAGAGTTCAAGAGTGTAACACAGAAGCCTCAAAAAAAATCACAGGTCTTACCCAGCTTGTGTTGGTAACTTTAGTATTTGCCCAAGCAAAATACGTCTATGCAAGGCATCTGTGTGGGACTGGCTTTGGAAGAGGGGTGTCCAGCAGCTTTTCCTCGTTACATCACACCATAAGTGGTACTGATCTATGTGGAATTTCCAAGAAATAGGGAATACTAGAGGAAAACAAATGTTTGGCTCTCCCCACCTCCCCTTCCTCATGTTTCCTGATCCTGTGAGCCCACAGAAGTGAGAAAGAACATAGTGCATTTCCAGTTTCTTACATCAGGGAAATCCTCATCCACTGCCGTGATCATCAGGGGCATGGAAGGATCACCAGCTTGGAAGACAAAGCTCCTTGGGGCCAGCCCAACAGACACAGTCCCATTGTAGAGCCACTTCTCAAAGTGTGGGGGAAAAAGACTTTGGTTGATGACCTTTATCTCTACAGTGGCTATGGAGTATTTCCGTACATTGTTGACCTGGGCAGCCTGGAGGAAAGACAGAGAGATGCCAGGGAGATGCTTCCCCTGTTCATGAGGAGACACGAAAAGACAGGCCTGACCCAAAGCCCATTGCAACCCCAGCTCAGCAGGATGTCCCCACTCCAGGAGTTTCCTTTGCTGTCACCACCCACCCCTGATGGAAAACATCTCTTAACTGCTTCAGGAGCTTTGCATGTGGGTTAGTGTAAGACACAGGTCAAACACTGGGCCCTTCCAAAAGAAAGGGAGGAACTGAGTTATTTTTAACATCACTGACTCCTGTCACATCCTGGCTGCTGCTTCCTAGACTGACTGTCACTTACCATGACTTGCAAGAGGAAGGAGTCTGGGGAAGTCACTATTTTGTTCATAGTTATATTCCCCGTGTCTGCATCCACTGAGAACACTCCATCTGTATTTCCTAGGGAAAATGGAAAGGCATTCAATCATCAGGTCCATTCTAAAGTGACCTGTATCTCACAGAGTCATTCTTTTACATCTTCCAAACAATACCCCCAGGACATAGTGCCATTTTCTTTGCCTGCCTGGCTGTGCCAAGGGCTGGGAGTGCTGTCCTGGAACACAACACCTGTGTGTGAGCCCAATTAAATGAGGTAGGACAGCAAAGCTTTGCATTTTCAGTGCCTGGGCCCAGATATTGTCAGGTGAAATTCTGATAAATGCCCGGAGCCTCTAGTGCAATTTGAGGACTGAAGTCTCCATCCAGTTCCCATTCTGTTCTGGGAATGCTTATTTCTCTCTACTGCCTACAAAGGGAGTCTTGACACAAACCTTGTATTGATGTAGGGGTAGAAATTGGCTTCCTACATGTGTGTGTGAATCCTAAAGGTACCTATGTTGGATATATGCTAAAATATAAGCAGAATTTTTAGTTTTTCTCACTCCAGACACTGTGAGCTCTGTTTAGACAAGGACCTCCCCGAGCCTGTGGGGCAGGGAGGCCACACTGAATCCCAAGTGTCAGTGGAATTTAAGGTTCTTTGATGTATTTGCTATCAGGAGGATATTCCCTGCTGTGATGCCATGAGACACAGGTAAAGGGAGAGGAACACTCCACTTGACCAACAGTTTCTACCTTTGCCTTGATAATTATGCAAAACCCCACTATTGTTAAAATAAAAAAATAAATCCTTTGAATGCCACAAGGGGCCCAATCGATGATTGGCAATCAGCTGACTGTGTTCAAGTGGTCTTTTAGAAACCAAGACTAAAAGAGGTAGTGGCAATGTGCTGGGGAACAAAAACAATAATTCTTGGCACTGCATGAAAATTATGCTGACAATGTGAGAGTTTTAGGTTCAGCTTAAAGACTGAATGAAAGTGGCATGACCAGACTGGCAAAATAATATCTAAAAACATAAAGATAAACCAAGAAAAAACCAATTTAATTGAGATTGGATTGTGGAACTGTAATTCTCTTTTTCTTCCTCTCTGTAAAGACTATTTCTTCTACTTAATCCACAATGTTCTGTGGATCTTGTTGTGTTTCTGTGGCACAAACGGGGGGCCAAATGCCTGGGCCCTCAATGAATACCATGGGGGTACCTGCTCTTGGTACTACAGGGGACACGAGCACTGCCCTTTGTGGAAGGTGACAATGTCCACTCACCCCCAACAATGCTGTACATGATCTTTTCGTTTATGGTGTAGTCAGGATCAACGGCATAGATGGGCCCTGGTCTCAGGATCAGTGGCTCCACCTGCAAGGACAAGGCACAGCATCACATACCACAAACCAGCACTAAACCAGCAGTTGGAGCTCTCTCCCATCCCAGAGTGCCTCCAGTGGCTTTGTCTGGGCAGAATGGGATTTATGGCTGGGGGATAGCTGTGACAGGGCTAGAGGGGAGACAGCCTTGGGCATGATGTAGTCAGGATCCTGCTGAGCCCTCTGCACTGTAACTGGAGACCATCACGAGCTCGTGGAAATGACTGGGCACTTCCCACTGGGAGCAGCATCAGGGACCCTGTTTGGTGGCTCTCACTCACTGCCATCTTGGAGATGTTGACAGTCCCGGAGTAGGGGCTGCTGATGCAGACACTGGTGTCGTTGTGGAGGAAGGCACAGGGCAGGAACCAGGGTGCTCTGGTGTCTGTTTGCTCAATGATGATGGTTATTGTTGCAGTAGCTGTGTTGGTGGGATCGGGACTGGTCACAGGTCTGTCCTGGACCCAAAGGCAAAGCACACTCATGAGATGCAAGTTTTATTGCCCAAACGAGGGCCATTCTGCCAAAAGCAATGGCCCAGGATTCTTTAGCCCTTGTCACTCCACTCTGTTTAAAGCTCAGCAATTTATCTGAGATTGGCTAAATCAGTGGGTTGTCTGGTTCTGATGACAGAGGTGGACTGACTGCAAGTCTGTCCCTGTAATTATGGGGGGTGAAGGCTGCTCCAAGTCCACCACCCACAGTACCCACCCTCCCTCTGCCACCCCAGAGATCTCCCATCCAGACTCCCCCTTCAGGTAAGAGACACCAGGCAAATGAAGCACTCTGTTCCTCCCCAAGGACTTACCCTTGCATACAACAGCAGTGTTGTCAACTGAAATTTATCATAGTCCAGTGCTTTTTTTAAATAAATTTCTGGGTTATTAACTCCCTTTATGGCAAAATAACCATCTGTGCCCTGGCGAGGGAAAAGAAAAAATCCTATAGGAGACTCAGTCACAGACATGTTCCAAATCTTGCTCATTGCTGTGTTTGTCATCCCAATTGCACCTTTAATCCTGGTGACCTGGATGGGGGGCAGTGTGGGAATGCTGGATCTATTTAATCTTTGAGACTGCACACTGAGGTTGCCTGGCTTGGCAAAAGCTGTGTTCCTGTGAGTGTCCTCTCCCAGATGCTCTGCTTTGCCTGCCCACCTGCTCAGCAGCTCCTGGATGAAATCTTTTATCTCATTTATTTCCTACATTCAACAGGTTGCCAACAAGCCTTGACTGCTGGTCCCTGACAGGCAAGCAATCTCACTTCTGTGCACAAAACAGGACAAAGCTAGCTCAGTCTCTGAGGGCTGGAAGGATCACCTGCCTTAGCCTAATGCAGCTGGACTTTGGAAGAAACTGGAAAGCGAAGTTGAAGTAACATACGTTGCATTTTACTCTATCAGCTTCTGCACTTGCTTTGGTTCTCCTTTAATCTTATGCCTTGCCTACAGTTCCTTTTAATTTCTCAATTCCTCTGGATTTACACCAGTGTGAATGCAAAGTCTGGTTCCAGAGCTGAAATTCAGAAACTGGTGGTTTCTGTTCTCAGCTCTTAAACCCCAGGGTTATGGACGTAACAGATGCAGAGTGTCAGGCACCATCTGCTCCCTCCACAATGCTTTTCAAAAGTGTAAACCTACAGTTGGGTTTTCTCTTCAATTTGCTTTTGGTTTTAGTTTCTTGCCAGTCCCTGCACTCCAGGCTGGCATCAGGGACTGTGTGCACAATCCATTTCCTCTGCTGCTGTTGGCAAACATGGCAAGGACTCCTTTCCCCATCTGACTCAGTGCAATTCTGAGCTCCCTGAGGTGCAAAGGTCTCCTGACAGGTTTACAGATCATCCCAACAAGGCTTCCCTGAGTCATATGGCTCTGAATATCCCAGAGGAAAGTTTAATCTTTACCATGCAATAAAGGTGTGAGCAGTGAGAGAATTCAATACCTGCAGCATTGGTGGCTCTGTTCTGTTAACCAAATAAACGTTTGGGATTTGTAAAAAATGAGGGAGCTAAATGCAATGGCCTTTGCCTCAAAGCTGGGAATCTCCTGAATCCAGCTTCTCCAGAGCTACTGTTTTTGCCCAGAGATGCTCACCTGCACTGTGGCTGTGAGTTCATAGTAGATGATGTCCAGGTCAGCATCAGTAGCACTTAAGTCTTTACGGGCTACAATGGTTGCATTCACTTCTGTATCCTGAAAAAACACATTGCTGGGGTTATTCTCTGTGTGAAATGGTCAGATGTCTCTCCCTGCTGACCCTTGCTCAGTCCCACGGCACTGGGTGATCCAGTGACCTCTTCCCTTCCAAAAAACACTCACCTCCCGAACAACCCTGGTGAGATTTGACTGCTCAAACTGTGGGTCGTTGTCGTTCTCATTGAGAATGGTGACAAGGATTTCCAAAGAATCGCTCTGCAGAAGGGGCAAAGTGAGAGAATCAAAGCCAGAAATAGGCTGTTTGGGCTGATCCTGCTTTGCAGAGTGACCAGAGGGAACGGTGTAAGGAGCAGAGCTGGATGGGGGCTGGATGGGGCTGGGGTTTGCAGCACATCCTGGGAGGGGAATATGTGTTTGTTCCCATCTCCTCCCCATTCTGAGCCCGGGGCTGTCTGAGCCTGGGAGAGCAGTGTGTGTGTTCACAGGCAGAGAAGGACCCCTCTCCATCCCAGTGTGAGAAAGGCAGAGAGAAGCACTTGCTCCATGCAGTACCTTGTCCTGGGGGCTCACCTGGCCAGCAGAGTCCTCACAGGTCAGGTACACCACTAGCAGGGGGTCCTCCTGCAGGAAACACAAACCCACCCTCTGCAGAAACAGCCAATGTGTGCAAACTCCTTCTACAACAACTGATCCAAATTCATGCGCTGTTGAATCCGTGCTGGTGGGCTTTGTCTTGTTTTCAGGTGTATCAGAATTTTTCTTACTTTCCTTAGTGCTGGAATCTTGTTTATGTTGGAGTCAAACCAGCCCAACCTTCCAACCTCTTCTCCTGCAACTCCTGTAAGATGCTGGCAGAGCTAATCTGCCACTTTCTCACACTTCAGGGGAATTCAAATAGAGATTTTTTTTTCAAAGGAACGAATCAGAAATGCCTCATGCAGCAAGTACAGTGTCACCTGTGGGGTGTTAGCTCTGGCTGCTGCTCTAGGCTCAAACAAATGTGGGGTTTTACATTGAAAGGGAACTTAAGGATGCTTGTGGCTGTACACAGAGCACTCCAGGGAGGTAAAATAATTTAGCAGCAACCTAAATGAACACAGAGACTTTTTATGCTGCCTTTCAGCTTCACACAAGCTCAGAGAATTACAAATTTATTTGGGTTGGAATGGACCTTAAAGCTCATCCAGTCCCACACCCTGCCATGGGCAGGGACACCTTCCACTAGCCCAGATTGCTCCAAGTCCCATCCAGCCTGGCCTTGGACACTTCCAGGGATGGAGCAGTCACAGCTTCTCTGGGCACCCTGTGCCAGGACCTTCCCACCCTCACAGGGAGGAATTCCTCCCCCATATCCCATCTCACCCTAACTTCTGTCAGTGGGAAGCCATTCCCCCTCATCCTGTTACTCCAGGCCCTTGTCCAAAGGCCCTCTCCACCTTTCCTGTCAGTCCCTTCAGGCACTGACTCACCTCATAGTCCACTGTCTTTGTGAGCTGCAGCTCAGACCCTTGGATGGTGAAGAATCTGCCATCAGGGAAATGAGGGTCGATGGTGACAGTGAACCCTGGCTCCACGTGGATGGTGGTCACCACGTAGCCTTCAGGGTTATTTTCAGGAACTCTCGGATTGCTATCATTGACAGAACATCCTGGAAAAACACACAAATGAGGTGCAAAGCTGCCCGAGGATTCCCACTGTGAAGGAGTCAGGTGCAAGCCAAGACCCCTCTGGTCCCCCTGGGGTGAAGTGACTGAACAAAGCCGTCTTGGAGTGTAACCATCTCCTACCCATATCCCACCCCTGTCCTAGGGACACTCCTTAGTGCCCACGGACCTCCTGCAGGAGCTTACCTTGGTGCTGTGCTGAAACCCGTGTCATGAGGGGCAGGAGGAAGAGCACAGGAATAAGGAGCCAGTGAGAAACAGCCATGGTGAGCTGCCAGTCGCTGAAGAACCCTGTTTCCAGCTAAGCTGATCTCCTGTCCCTTGTCTCCCAGTGCCGTCTCCTACGCTCACAGCTTTGTGACGGCAGAAACACTGGCTGGAGCTGATTGCTGGCCTTCAACCTTTGCCTCCTTGCCTCATTGGATGACTTGTTGAAAGATTTACCAGTCATGGAACACGATGACACATGTGTTCCTGTTTCTCCTTTTTCCCCTGGGTCTCCCCTGTCCTATACTCTCTGTGGCAATAAGGATGGATTTGAAGCATTTCAGCACTTAGGGCGAAGCCCCCCTGAAGATGAGCATGAAGGACAAGGGCTGGCACTTGGGAAGCTGCCTTTATACCCCAGCGTCTCCCAGTGGGAAGGTGTCTGATGTGCCAGAGATGGGGCCACAAGGTGAGCAGAGTGGATCCTGGCAGGGACAAGACACAGCAACCCTGGGATTGCCCAGCACCTTTGCAGGGGAAACAAGCCTCCTTCTACCAGTGACCAGTAGTGGCTCCTTGTAGGGATGCCTCTTTCCAGGAGATTCCACAGCAGGAAACCTCCAATTATTTCCATCTCAGCAGCTTCCTGAAGCTTCCAGGGGAACTCTGCTCTCACTGATTCTTTCAAATTCCCAGCTGATTCCAGAAGGTTCTCATCTGCTGCATCTCAGCCAAGTGGTTGGTTGTGGTTTATTGAAATCCAGGCTGTCACTCCTTCCGAAAGTATTCCAAGAGGAATCTTCCCTAACAGAGATTTCCTATGGACCAAAATAAAGAGCTGCCAAGGTCTGTGCAGCCCCTCAGTAAGGGAATGGTGCTTAGGTGAGCATTTGAGTGGGAATGGCTCCTTTGCAGGTGTCAGGTATATCATAGATGGTGGAAGCTGCTGGAGCAGGATGGGCTGAGCAAGGCTGTGCTCAGCACAGGATTGCAGCTGAAGATTCTTATTTCAAAGCTGCTCTCCAGAATCTGTTGATTTTACAGGAAAGCTGAAGTGGCTGTTCTAACAGAGGAGGGAATCTGCATGTAAACAGCGTGTAAACCTCATTAAGTGGTGGGAACAAATTCCTCCCCGTGGAACTCTGTCTTCAGTGGCTCTGAGAAAGATGGGCCAGCAAATCCAGGGGCAGAATGGAGTGGAAACAACATTTACAGTGAGTATCTCTGTTGTGTAGCTCTCAGAACATTTCTCTGCCATAAAATTTAACACCTGGCTGAGTTCCTGCTCCATGGATTCTGACTCTGTGCACAGATGGACTGTGGGAACTCCTGAGTCCCAGCCGTGTGTCCAAACGTGCATCATGTAGGGGGATCCTGACACAATGCTCCTCCCCAGACCCTGCATTCCAAGGATAAGAGTACCACCCTTCTTCCAGTCTCCCTAAGAGCAACAAAGGCACAGGCATAGCTAACCAATCTTTATTTGGGAGCAGCAGCAGGCAGACAGATGCCAACATGCAGTGGAAGGGATGTGCTTCACCCAGGCTCCATCTACTGACAGCAGTTCACACCCACATACATTTCACTTTGGGTAATCCAAGAGGTTTCATTGGGTTTTGGCTGCTTTCCAGGATTAATTTTATTTATTTGCCGATCTCAAGAGTTTTTCTTAAGCAAATTCAAGAGCTTCCCTGTTTATTTTCAAGGTCATACACATGCAAAGCTGTCTCCTTGACTGTTCCTTTCCCTTCACCTTCAGTCAGAACCATCTGTATCTTCCTTCATGTCTGCAACCAGCTGCTTAGAGATGGGGCAAATGTACTGGCTGGTGATGGCAGCGACTTCCCTGGCATCTCTGTCCGAGCGGCTGTGGGGAGGGAAAAATGAGTGAGAGTTCCTTACTCCTGGGGCCATGGAGTGCAGGAATTGTGACAAAGCCACCTCGTGAAATTCAAGGGTAGAGGGACCATGACTAGCCTGCAACCAGCCACCCCACAAAGGCACAGTGGGGTTTCATTCCCACTGTGGACGAGAGGTACTAAGAGCCAGTTTATTCCTCCTAATTTTAGTGATTTAAGAGTGAGATGTCTAAGTGAAAGTGGTTGGTCACTAGGAAAAGACAATATCCAGGTGCTGGGACAGCCCATCCTGAGGTGTATGTTTGACAGGGTAGCAAGTTTGACAACTCTATGATTAGAAAATGGTATTATTTCCCTGGGGTTTATTGTTTTTAGTTTTCTAGGGCCATTTATAAAAGTCCTCTTTTGGCTTCAGTACTGTGGGGCTCAGGGCCACAGAGGGGACAAATCTGTCCCACCTACCTGGTGTTCAGAAAGCTCTGGTACAGCCAGAGAAAGCAATGTTGCTCGGGGCTGTTCTCTCCCTCTCTCTCCTGCACATCTGTGTTGACTGGGCCAGGAGAGCTGGTTTATATAAAGAGAATTAATAATAATTAAAACCCCCAAACCACAACAGTGCAGCCAGCACAGCTGTTGAGTGGCATGTGCACCGTGTGCTTATCTGATGCTGTTGTGTCACAGAGGTGGCTCAGAGGGGGCTGGGGGCCCAGTTTGCAGCGAGAGCCACAGGGGGGACTGTGACACCCAGGGGTTTCCTCTCACCTGCGCTTGCGGCCCATGAGGTTTTGGATGAATTTTTGCACCTGGGCATTCCCTCTCATCTTGCTGTACTCACTGGTGAACAGCCCATCCGAGTGCCTCTGGGACCTGGGCCAGGGAGACACGGGACAACTCAGCCCCATGGGAACCCCTCAGTGCTGGGATCTGTCTCCCTCCTTTGCCCCACAGGGTGGGTTTGGCTGGTGCTCACCTCTCCTTGAGGCCCACCAGGTGTTTGACCAGCTGCCTCACATAGGCATTGCTGTTCATCTTGCTGAGCTCGCTGTGGAAGAGCCCGTCAGCGTGTCGCTCCGCCCTGGGGTTGGGAAAGGGAAGAGAGGCTTAAAGGCAAGAATGGGCATTAAACACCACTCCTTCAAGGAAAGAGGGTCTCAAACACACGGGACAAGAATTTTTGCCAGTTTGGCAAAGTTTTACCAAAAAAAGGGGAAAACTTGCAGGAGTTTAAAGAATATCTTTGTTAACCATCACCCAGAAAAACGACCTGCACTTGCTTTTAGTAATGTAATCACCTTGCCACAAGGCTGTGGAAATGTGAGGTTAATGCTGGTTCAGCACAAAAGAGTAGGGCAAGAGGCTGGAGAAGTAATAAAGAAACACCCAGAGACACAAAGCAGAGGAAGAGATAGATAACAGCAGTGGTGTCAAAGACTAGTCCTTGCCAGTGACTCCTTTGGAGAACCTGGTGAACTTACAGGGTCGGCTGTTTCATGGGACCAGCCCATTGGAAACAAACTCCTACCTCTATCAGGATGTGTAACTACCTAGCAGGAAAACAAACTCAAAAGTGATTTTAAATCTTACTTTGATGTGTTTGGGATCATGAATTTTCTCTGCATTTAGTCAAATCAACATTCCCATTCTTAGGCAAGAAAAAATCTTTACATTTAACTAAATCATTGTAGGGAAGACAAAATCCACAGCCAAGCAGATGCAAGTTCAGGAAGGCAGATAAAAGGCCAGTTTTACAGCCAGCAGGCTCTTTGAACAAAAACCATGGAGAAAAAGGAGGGTCTCGAGGAATGCTCACCTCTCCCAGGATGACAGAGATGCTGAGAAGTGGGACAGGACAATTATGGGAATAATGACTTGCCACAGAGATGTCATCAGGGAAGCCATGTCCTCTCCTGAAATAAAGCACAAGGTTCTGTGAGCAGCACTACAAGTGCCCTTGGGGTGTGTCTGGTGCAGTTCACGGGGACAGGGCTGTAGAAATACCACACTGCCATTGAGGTGGGCAGGAATTCCTGCCAGCAGAGATAAACACCTGCAGACATCTGTGAGGGCTTTTGGACAAAAAAATGTCATGTGCCAAATAAAATCCATCCACACACAGGGAAGGGAAGAGCTCATGTGTGTACCCATATCTGTCTGTCCTCTAATCTTTCCAGAAGGAAAAAGAAATAACACACATTTTCAGTCACTGCAGAGCCCCCTGTTTCGTTTTCTTACTGAAATAAAAAGAACAGGACATTTTGTTTCTCCCCAGCCATTGCATGTTTCCCTTCTTTATTCCCAGGCTCTGCCCCGTGCCTGCAGAGGTGGGTATGTGCCTATAAGAGGGTGCTCACCTTTCCCCAAGGATCATGCAGGAGCCATATCCGTAATTTATAACACACCTGCCTTCCTCCTACAAAGAAACCAACCTCCCTCACTGTCCTGCAAACTCTCAGACAGCACTTGCTAACCCCAAATCAAAGTCCTCCCACTTAATTTTTACTTTATTCTGAAATATTTACTGTATTCCAGCCATCCTCCTGGGGCTGTTTGCTACTCTGGAGGTGCTGCAAGATGAGAAGAGGTAAGAGGAGGAAGGACAAGAGCACGGATTTATCCAGAAATGTATTCACTGTAAACCACAGCACAAATATTTAATGGGGGCTGCAGAGCAAACAGGTGAGAGGATCAAGGAGCTTTAAGCTTCATCTCACACACACTTAGAGCTTAAGTGGTGTGTTTTCGTGCCTGATTTGGCTTTGAGAGGATGGAATAGTAAAACAAGGACAGTTCAAAATCAGGCTCTTACTGGAGTCCAAACTGGGGAGACTCCACAGTGCTGCTTTGCAGGCGAGGGACACAGGGGAGCTGAGAAGAGCACAACACCCTTGGGGAAGGGGAACCTGGATCCTGAGCCTGTCCTTCCACCCGTCCAACACCTACCACAAGATACCTTGGCACCCAGGATCTCACCTCAGCATTTGGCCTTCCTTGTGCCAGCCCTGGGCTGGCATTTCTCTGGGAGCACCATATTCAGGGTCCCATTTTAAACCCCATCAGTAGCTCCAGAGTTTCCTCTCTCCAAAAACTTTCCAGCTGCTAATCCAGCGGATCAACATGTCTTTTCTCTTTCTGGATATAACTTTTGTCCAGAGGTCTGAAATCCACCCCCAAAACCAAAATAGGGGAGAAGCACAGCAGAACTCACCAACCCTGGTCACTCCTGGCTCACTGCTGATGCTCCACTGGCCCACTCCTATCATGGACCCCTATAAATATGCTGCCCTTATCAGAAGCAATTATTTGGGTAAATATATGAATATGAGCAATCATGATTAACAGCAAATAATGCAGCAGGGCTGGAATGCCCCTTTAATTACCTGATGGGGTCATTCACAGCAATTCAATAGACTATTTCTGCTGATGGATAACAATCGTGCTTCCGTCCATAACAGTCATTTGTTGGGCAAACATGCCTGTATCAATTGATTCAATAGGATTGTCATCATTACCTTCCACTTTAATTAACTCTTGATAGGAGCTTAATCTTCTGTTCTTCTCTTTTAATCCCGGCTTGGGCTGTGTTTGCAATTGCCAAGATCTGTTGGTGAGTCCATGAGTGTCCCAGTGATTTGGCTGAACGATGGGTCACTTTTTTAGGGCAAACATTGCCTGATCAGGAGGATCAGGGCTGCCTTTTGCGTTAAGGGGACAACATCTTTTGAGCTGCATTTTCACCTGGGAAAGGTGTGCTGAAAACAGACTGTGTCACAGCTTCTAACAAAGCAGCAAACATACACACACATGGAAAACACCCTGAATATATTCCCTGCCATTGCTGGGGGTTGGAGCTGGTTGGTCTCCACTATTGCAGCTAAAGGTGATGTGGAAAGAGTGGTGGCAGCTTCAGCCTGGGCTCCTGGTGTTGCCAAACATCCGCAACTGAGAAAGACTATGGAGGAACGAGGCAAAGGGGAAGGAAGGTTTACAAAGGCTGAAACACATGTAGGGAGCTTAAAATTACTAATGTGATTTCCCTTCCTTTGCAAATAACCTCAAGGGGTCTGAAAAGCCCCTGAGCTCTGGGAAAACTCAGTTTGCCATGAAAATCTGGATGAGAGGACAGAAGAGGTTGGAATGACAAAGTGGCCCCACGAGGGCAGCAGAGGGTGGATAACAGGACAGTAAAAGCATCTGGGGACTGGAAGAACATGCTCTAAGTAACCTGATTTACCTACTTTGCACAAAAAATGGGGTTTGGCTCCGGCAACAGTGGCAGAGTGGAAAGCTGGTGGGGTAGAAAACTGTGTGGCCGTGCCCAGCACTGCTGCAATTAATGCAGGTGCCAACCACAGTCTTGAGCTCAAATGCAGCTCCTGAGAGCCTGACGAGGAAATTCAGGGAACTCAAAAGCATTAGCAAGCTGAAATTTATATCTGAATAAACCAGAGCCCAAACCAAGTCCCCAGACCTGAAGCAACACCTGATTCTCCTGAACCAGAACTAGCATCGAATGCTCCTCAGGAGATGTTACGGAAAGAGGAGTGATAAAGAATTCTGTTCAGCAATATCAACTGATTAGAGCTTTGTGAATCTGCACCTTGCTGCTCCCATTCTCCATTTGTGGGAACATTCCAAGTGAGAGTGAAGGTTCCCCTCAGCTGCCTTGGGGATGCTGCCAGGTGTAAAGCCACCAGGATCTTTGTGCAGCCACCTGTGCTTAGCCTGACACCGGCTGACAGGTGCAGGGTGCAGAGACCTGTGGTGGGATGTATTAAGTAAATCCAGGTGCCACGGGTGCCAGGGCTATTCCCAGCACCATGCTGATGGCTGGGGACACCCTCGTGAGGAGCAGAGAGCAAAGATTATGAAACAGAGGGGCCACCCCCCTTCAACAGCCAGGCTCTGGTTCCTGTTCCCAAACTGACCTGTTCCAAAGGTGTCAGAAGTGTCAAAATGCAATTGAGAAAGGCCTTTTTCCTCCTCTTTACATCTGGAGGGGCCACCAAACCTGCAGTATGAAATGCAGCACCTTAGAACCATATTAAATGTTTTAGGCCCAAATTTGGCAATATTTAAGACAGCACATGAGATTGGCTTTTTTTGTGTTGGAGGTAAAGACAAGAAACTGCATTTTGGAAAAGAGAGGGTTTTATCACAAAGACCCACACCATAGGAAAGGTGCAGGCAGACTCTCCAAAGAGCAACAGCTGAAGCTCTGCGGGGTCATTGTGAGTTCTAAAGGAAAAAATTCCCATTCACACTCTTAAAAAACCAGTACAGGAGATCAGAAAACACTTTAGACTGGAGGAGCAGTGTGTGTGCCCTCAAAGTCCCTCTCCAGAGAGCCTTAAGAATGGGCTGGATAAACGTTGCTGTTGTCATGTGGACATTGTTGCTCCTGCCTTGGACCAGGAATGCCCACCCAGCCTTTGAGGCTGCTGTTTATCCAGGGCAGCCCTTACAAGCTTTGCCCAATCCTTGCCAGCTTGTGCACAATCCAGACCCCAGGATCTGCTGGAGCTGCTCTTCTTCACGGAGACACCACATCCCTAAATCTCCTACAGCCTCTGCACGGCTCTCTGAGGTCTGTGGCTTTGAGATGATGAAGTGCACAAGGACCAAGCCAGGCTGAGGGGGCTGGGGAAGGACCATATCCAGCAGTGATGTCCCCAGTCCTGATGAAGCTGTCCAGGTGCAGCCAACCTTTGAGGAGCCCAGCACAGGCTGTGCCCCACCCCGTGGCAGCCCCTGCCCAGGGCAGGGGAGTTCATTGAGGTCAGATGGTACAAGTTGCTGCCTGGCTAAACCCTTCCTACGTAAAATACCCTTTAATCAGCTTATGGGGTGTTCAGGAACTTCTACCTCCCCCGTTCCTTCCTGCCCTCCTTGCCATGCCCGTGTGAGGCCATGTGGGCAGTGGGATTGTCTGTGTGTGTCTGCAAGTGAGCCCTGCCCAGGCCCTGAGCTGACAGTGATGCTGCTGCCCGCCTGGAGCAGCTTGGAGTCATTTCCTTGCATCACTCTCAGGTCTATAAGAGAAAGGCCCCTAATTGGAATAAGGGGATTGGAGGATTTAGCCTTCTAAATGCTCCTTTCTTGCACAGGATGCTTTCAGGAGTGGTTTTAATCTTTACCACCTGATTTTGTGGTTTTGGCTGCAAGAGGGAAGAGTGGGATGGCAGGAAGGGGTGAGCAGGGCAGCTGTAAGTGGGCTTGGGAGAAGGAAGAGAAAAATCACAGTCCTGTATGGTCATGGGACATACCTGGAGGTATGTCCTCCTGTCTGAAGTCAGGAGGGAAGGAGCTGGATGCTCTGGTTACCTCTGTGGCTGGCAGCATTATCCAGGGGCAAGGAGAGCAACAACTTTGTGTCAGGACTTCTGGGCTGTACTGGAGCAGATCTCACTCATTCTGAACTGTTCTATCTGCTTCCAGCCAAATCCTTGGGTGAAAGCTGCAGTAAAACCCATCTTCTTTGAAAGAAAAGATTTAGAAAGATATTATGTGTTTGGCTCATACTTAAAACACAAAAAACTTAAAACATTTTGCTGAGAATTGGAAAGAGAAAGGCGGAAAGTATCCTGTAGATGCAGGAGTGGTACCTTGGGTACCTTGGCTCTCCATGGTATGGGATGAAAGGTGCTTTGGAAGCAAGTCAGAACATCTCATCCCCCTCCTCTGGAGGGATGGGTGCTAAGCCAGAGGGTCCCCTTTGAGGGTGAGTCTGCTTCCCTAGGAATGTTCTGCCTGGGCATGCTGGACGAGTCAGGCTCATCCCACAGCAGGACACCTGTGGCATGCAGGGAACAGCCTTTAATGTGGAAGGGATGTGATGAGGCACTTCCCTCCTGCACGCAAATCACAGAATCATGGAATCATTTAGGTTGGAAAAGACCTCCCAGCCCATCGAGTCCAATCTGTGCCTGATCCCCAACTTGTCACCCAACCCAGAGCACTGAGTGCCACGTCCAGGCGTTCCTTGGACACCTCCAGGGGCAGGGACTCCCTGGGCAGCCCCTTCCAATGCCTGACCACCCCTTCTGTGAGGAAATTCTTCCTTAGGAAAGATTCTTCCCATCTGCTTGGGAATGGACACAACAGGGGGAAAGAAGGGTTGTTTTTAACAGGGCTGGCACTGTGACCCAGAAAAGGAAAAACCAGGCTCAGGGTACAGGCTGGTTTTTACAGGAAGAAGGGAGATCTGTTTTCCCAATCTGTGAGTGCATCGTGGCCACTTCCGTGTCACCAAGGAAGCACAAAGAGCTTTTTAAAGACAAGCTGCCACTGCCATCAATCACTTGCTGGATTTTTACACCCTTTGGAACTCCCTCCCAACTTTCTTTGAGCACTGTCCAAGTGGGAGCACCCTGCCTGCCCCCAGACAGTGTCCCTGGATAGCTGCACGGATGGAACAACATATCCCACTGCAGGGACACAACGGGACAGGACTGGGTGGCTTCGTCCCATGCCTGCTCCATCCGTGCCCTCCTGGCCCAGCTCTGCTGCTGGCCCAGCTGGCAGCTGCCCTGTCCCTGCACACAGCAGCTTCCTGTCACAGTTTTAATTGGCATCAGCAGTCGCAGTCTCGGCTCCAGCTGTTTGCTGTGCCTGGGGAAAAGGAGAAAGCACTTCAGGGAATTCATTTGAATGAGAAGAACGGCATGCTCAGTGTCCTGGCCCAGCTGTTCCAGGTGTGCCATGCACAGCAGCTGCTGACACAGCTGCTTGGGCTGCATCAGCTGCATCCCTCTCTGGGCTTTGTCAGGAACCTGCAAGGACACCCCTTCCAGGGGAGCCGAAACAGGTTTTGTCTGCAAGGACACCCCTTTCAGGGGAACAGGAACAGGCTTTGTCAAGGGGAGGGTGGAGAGAGGTGCATTTACAAAGTCCTTGCCTTTCCCTGCCTGTGTTGTTTCCCACTTCTCCCCCTGCCCAGGAGGTTTTTCCTGACAAGTGGCTGTAATAAGCTCACTGATGTTTTAAAACCAGTAGGGGCTCTTGCATTGTGTCATTTTGATCTGCCCTGTGCCACAAACCCTTGTATTTCACCAGGATACCCTTATGTGACATCAGTGATGTGGTTAAGCTGAAACAAGGAATCCACAAAAACATCTGGTTTTGACTCCAAGCAAACAGAGATGGAAAATCCAGGCATTTTCTCCATAATTTCATCCCCCCAGATAACCACTAGCATTAGTTTTTACATCTTACGGGGATTTACTGTAACTTATCAGGATGGTAAATGTCAACAGATCCATTCAGTGTACATAAATCCCTGCAACTTCTTGGAGAGCCTCAGCAGCCCAGAGAGCTGTGCCATGCCCTTCCCTCTCCTGCAAAAGCTCACTTGAAAGGCAGGATGCTGCCTCTGCCTCTTTTCTGGGAAAATGCATTACAGGGGATTGGAAAGCAGGGTGGCTTTGCTGACCATGAGACTCTCACAGAGAATTGCCCAGCTCAATCCAGCAAATAAAAGGAACACATTTGGCTTTAAGAGCTCTTTGCTTCCCTCCCTTTATCCTGAACCTGAAGACAGATGGGAATGCTGCTCCTAGCTATCAGGGTACTATTCGTCAGCTGAGTTTGGCACATCTGTGCTGAAACTTTGGCAGCCACGATGTTCCCCTCTTTTATTTAAACATTTTGTGCCTCAGATGTGAAAAGCTATGATGATAAACGTTCCATCTCTTTTTGGAGACTCTGACAGATGCCTCACTTCCTGACCTTCCTGATCCTTAGAACTGGCTGGGAATAAAACCCTCAATTAATTAATCTGGGGGTGGTGGTGTCTCTGGGGGACCCCTCCTGGCTCCCTGGCAGGGGACCAGCTCTACCATAGCCACAAATCACACTGCTCATCTTCCCGAGTTTCTTTCACAAACACTCCAAACCTCCAGACAAGGCAGATGTCTCGCTGCTTTGTTGGTCTGGCTGTTTTCCTGGTGCTGCCATTCTCCTGACACAAGGAATAGCCGTGGTGTCCTCCACAGCCCCTGTACCTCCTGGCCAGAGCCAGCTCCATCACAGCTGATGGGGAACCAGGACACTGCAGGACACGTGTGCAGTCAAACAAAGAAAGCTTGTTACAAAGCACAACCAACACCAGAGACTCTCCAAAGGTGCTCTAAGCATTCCCAGTCCTCACTTTGACAGAACTGCTCCTGCTTTCCACGAGGGTGACCCACGAGGGTGACTGTCCTTTGCCATCTGTTTTTCCTTGCAGTGACATGATATGATTTCTTCTGGTATGTTGATGTCTGCAAGGAGGGCAGTTCTGACCCAAGAAAGGAATTGTGTCTAATGTCTGCAGCCTGTTTGCCATGGAAGCACTGTCCTAATTAGTGCTTTGCATGGCTGCTCATTTTTGGAAGTCAAAAGCCTTATTTCACATTAGTTTAATATACTCCAGGATTAAACTAGTCTAGGATTAAGGCCCTGTTAGTCTGGAATATGCCCTTCCACACTGAGAATCATGTCATTCAGCACTAAGCCCCAGGAAAAATCAATATAATGAATGTAAATTAACTGTAGAAGAGGGTTAGATAAATAGCATTAATCCCTGTGGGAAGGCAGGATGGCAGTCACACTTCAGTCCTGCTCTCTTGGCTGCTCAGGTAGTTTAAACATCAATAAATTAAGAATATTCTGTCCACACTTTCACTAATGCACTTCAAGGTCTCCTTGGACTAATTTGAGTTGATTTCTCAGAGTAAAAAGGGCTCTAATAAAAGCAGTTCTGCTGTCCCAGCTCCTTGCTGAGGGGAAGCTGTGCCAGGAGTCAGGTTTTAGGGACTAACCACGGATGGGAAAAGCTGTGACCAGGTGATGGAAAACATCTTCCTTGTTTGAACTTCCCAGCAGATGAGGTCCCAGAAATGGGCTCCTGACCCGATGGATGTGCAGTCACACTTGTGCCCACCTAAGTTCAACACAAACTGTTCCCAAAGGAATGCAGAGATATAGGCACGTGAGTTCCCACTCCAGTGCTGGTGGGAGTTCTGAGCCCACTCAGAGCAGGTAGAAGCGTCTCTCCTGTCTCTCCACATTGGAAAAGGGGGATGACTAGACAAATCCATGGGTATTGGGATCAGTGTGAGGATGGCAAACCTACACTGGGGTGGGAAGGAGGGGTTATACAGTTCTGCAGCTACTAAAGGGATGGCATTCTTGCTGGCTTTAGAACAGACCTGGAAGCTACACCTCTGGAGACAGAATTTGGCAAGCCAGACTGTCAGCAAAGTGCTTAAACCAAGGGGATTTTTTCCCACTCCTGTACGGAATTGTGGCCATTGGGCAAAACAGACTGTGTGGATCAGGTGCTGTTCATCCACTCCGAGAGAAGTACCTGGATCTGTGTCCCATGGCTGAAACTTGGGCTCTAGCTTTCCCATACTGCACTTGCTGAGGGTAACCATGGCCTTTTCCAAAAAAGAGTAGGGAACTGGGGGGAACCAGGACAGCCGTTGGAGAGAGGATTTCTCCCACAAGCCTCAATAATTTGGATGAAACTCTGAAAGCTGCAGCCTATAAACACAGCTTAGGAGCTCCTTGTCTTATAAAAGGCTTCCAATAATGCAATTTTCCTCCTCCATGGAGTGCAATTGTCCCTTTCCTGCTACGCCTTCTCTTCCCAGTGCCTTCACAAAGCCCAGGTTGATCTGAATGTTTTCCTGGCATTAACATCTGGGCTGAGGCTTGGTGGCACAGCCAGGCAGAGGTCCCACATCTCCCAAGCCATCTGGGCTAGAAATGAGGGGTCACAGCATACCTGTCCTTCCTGCCTGACCCTGCAGGTGCACAGATACCCCTTAAACAACATCTTTTTTCTCATTTTCATCAGTAAGGGATCCCAGCCCTCATGTTCAGCTGGTGACCTGCCTCCCCACCTTTGCTCCCACGCTTGTTGCCTGTATGGTTTCTTCCTCAATGCTGCATTTCTGCAGTTGATTATTGCTGCCCAAGCAAAGGTAGGGAGTAAAATTCCTTTTGAATTGCATCCTGTATTTCCCAGTTTCCCCAACTTACCAAGACCACTTTGAATCCTTTTTCTGTGCTCCAAGATGCTCACAGGATCCTGTCTTGGTAGTATTTTCAGATTTAGTTACGGACTCTCTGGACCTTCTCTCAGGTTTATCGTTTATAAACATCTAAACACTATCAGGTTCTGCACGTTCCTTGGAATACAATTTCCCAGGTATTTCACAACCTGTAATAATTTTAAGTTTTCCGTGAGACCTCAGTGAGACTCCGGGGGGCTCGGCAGGGGACGGGACACCGGGGGCTCGTCCCCCCCAGCCCCCCGGCGCCCCCTAAGCCTCCTGGTGACCCAGTTGTGGCCGCGGGGCCGGGCGGGGCGGTGGCGGAGGATCCTCCCGCGGGCACCCCCGGTGGCCGGCCCGGCTCCCGGGGCCATGGGCAACGCCACGGCCGGACCCCCGCCCGCCGCCGGGCACAGCATCGCCGCGCTGGTGCTCGGCATCCTCCTCATCCTCCTCATCGTCGGCGGCAACGGGCTGGTCTGTCTCAGCGTGTGCACCGAGCGGGCGCTCAAGACCACCACCAACTACTTCATCGTCAGCCTCGCCGTGGCCGACCTGCTGCTCGCCGTCCTCGTCCTGCCCCTCTACGTGTACTCCGAGGTGAGGCTGCCCGGGGTGCCCGTGGGGACGGGGGGCTGTGGCGTGTGCGCCCGCGGAGCCGGGGGGTGACGGGGCTGCGCCGGTGGGGTGGGAGACAGCCCCAATACCGGGGGTCAGGACGGCTTTCCGGGCTTGTTCCCCACTCCATCCCGCCGGTCCGCCAGTGCCATCGCCCTCGGGAGCAGCCCCTGCGCCCCGGGATGCTCGGGGGGGCGGTCGGAGCACTGCGGCTCTCGGCTCCGAGCCCCGGACTGTGGACGGGGGCAGCGGAGCTGTGCGGGTCCCGGGCTGTGCGGGTACCACGCTGCCCGCCGCCCCAGCCCCAAATACACCCACCGGAGATGCTCCGGGGGTCTGCCCCGGGCCGGGCCACCCGCTCCTGAGGCTGAGCGGCTCTCTCTGGAACAGGGAGATAAATGGTGAACTGCCAGGCATGGATTAAAGCCTTGTGCTTGTGGGGAGATCTGTTGGATGGGCGGGTGGGCTGCTGGAACCTGCCTGTTAGTACCAGCTAAGGATACTTCCCTGCTCAAGTGGATGAAGGTATCCAGTGTAAAATACGAGGTTTTTCCACCCATACATGTAGCTGGTGATGTGGACCTTCCTCCCAGATGTGGGACAGCACCTCTCCTCTCCCCCATGGCATGCTCAGTGCCTGTACTCCCTTAGGCAAGGCAGGCTACGGATTAGAGCTTACTACCTGCCTGGCCCTAGGATTTTGCAGGACATTGTGACCTCTCTGGAACAGGTATTATGGAGCGACCAGTTTATCTGTGGACCCATGAGAGGAACCAGTGAAGAACAGAAGCATTAGATGCCTACTTTTTCTACTGTGCCATTGGTTTTGGTGGATTTGCTTTTCCCTTGTTACCTCCATTGTGCTGATTAGAAAGCTACATTCTTCATCATTCTTCTCAGCTACTTCTGTAGCTGAGGAGGCCTAGGGCACTCCCAAGCATCCACAGTAATTCCTGAGGAGCAAAGTTCCATCTTTTTATGTGAAGAGTGGCCAGAAGATACCAGAGCATGCCTGGATAATTGGTAGCACTGAAACAGGGGTTAGCTGAGGCGGCAGAGCTACAGGTGCTGTGGAGGTACTCAGGATATCACCAGGCTCTTGGGTGGCTTTGGCAGGGAGCTGCTTGGCTCCAAAGGCTGGGCCTGGTGTGTAACTGTTTCCTCTGCCCAAGCACTGTGACAATGGCAGGAGTCCCAAAGACTGTGTGACACTGGCAGGAGCCACAGCAGCAGTTCATACTGTCCTCAGTGAGCAGAGGCATCCCAGCAATTAGGGCAGGCACCAGTACCACGTCCCCGGCTGGGCTGGGCTGTGGAGCACACCTGTGCCTGTACCTGCCCCTGTGCCTGCAGTGCTCCTCTGATCAGCTCACTCCTAATCCCCGAGTGCCAGAGCTCAGCCAGCCAGCCGCTGGCAGGAGCTGAGGGTGTTGGTTATGTAAACATCTTTGCCACTGAGATCCGTGGAAGTGATTACAGAAAAGAGGAAACACTTTTAGCAGATTTGCATGTTCACCTGGCTCCTTCTCCAGGTCAGGGAATGAGTGTTTCCCAGCAGGCACAGCGGTGGAGCAGCCAGGACAAACGACTTGGGCTGTTCTCGTGGTGAGGGTGATGCCACTCTGCCCAAAACCTTCTGTGGTATGGCATTAAAACATCTCTTTCCTTCCAGTGTCTTATGTGTGCTTATGATGCAATTCCTCTGGTGAGAGACCAGACTTTTGCCCTCTCCAAATTTCCTGTGGCTCTCTGTGAATGCACATCAGCCTGTTTCCAGCAGAATTCAGGATTAGTCTTTCCTGGAATCTTAGAGCTTTAATGGAAATAGATTTTCTTCTGTACCTGGCTAATGCCTGCGCCACACAAAATACTGGAGAGATGAGACAGGCCAGCAGTTACAAATCAGTGCTCAGGGGCTTCTTTTCAGGGATGAATAAGTAGGAGAGGTGTCTTGGAATTTCAGGCCTTCATAATGTCTCAGGTGGATGATCAGATTGCTCCTAATTTTTGAAAAACCTTGACCTCAATGATTTAAATCAAGAAAGGACATTAGAGCAGACATGAGGCACCTTTGTCTTGTGTCCCATTCCCTCCCCTCCCTCTCCCCTGTGTTGTGTCTTCTGGGCAATGTGGCAGCTGTCACAGCCCAGTGTCAGCTTCTTGGGGACATAGGGACAATTCTTTGGCTCTGATGCTGGACTTTGCCCACTAGCAAGGATTTTTCCTCTTCCAGTTGGTGCCACAGCCTTCTCACTCCATGCCATGCCCCTGAGCCATGGCTGTGCTGAGGCAGAGGCTTGTTCAAAGTCCAGCTGGGCATCTCCTAATTCTCTTTCAGGCTCCTGCTGTTCCCTGCGTATGGCAGGACTGAGACAAGACCTGGTATCAGAGGAAATATAACTAGAACCTTTGGCCCTGTCCTGGCTCGTGGCCTCAGGAGCACTGGAGGTATAAGAGCTCTTCTGGCACCAGGCTGGTTCAGAAGGCAGATTTTTCCTTACAAATCATCTGATCTTAGGAATATGGATACTGAAATGTGTTGACTAGGAAGGCAGCTGCATGGGTGTTTGAGAAGCCAAGTCTGCCTCCCGCCATCCACCATCCTATAAAATCTTCTCCATAACTTCATTGTATTCTGGAAGAGAGAAGAACCCCAAAAGCCACTGAAGGTGGAGCTGCTCTGGAGCACTCCCTAAAGGCAGCTCGAGCTGTGTGTGATCCCTAAAGCTTTACACTGTGTACCTTGATGGGCTAATCTGCAGCAGTCTCCTGTAATTAGGTACCCCTTAATCACATGGCCCAGCAAAGCCTCTAATCCAAAGTCACTCTCCCATCTGAGGGGTCCTTGGCATGTTTTGTAAAGTGGGCAGGTAACAAACACCACGTAATGGGAAGTTGTCTCCCAACACCTTCCCCAAAGCCAGAGTCTTGGGGGTTGGCGAGGACAGGGAAGGATCTGTAGCATTTTCCAAGTACTCAACTTGAATCTCACATCCTCTGAAGATGCTGCAGCCTCAGAGCTCTTGTCCTTTTCAAATCAATTAGTTCCCCTAAATCAAAAACAGGTTTGGAAAACTGTAACCCAAAACCAAGTTGTCTCTCACATAAGCTGAACTGAATGTGTCAGGATCCCCGCGAGGTTGGCAAAAATTTGGGGTTTGATAACTCAGGTTCCAAATTCAGTTTGGGGTGGCTGCTCTGTGCTAGAGGATGAATGAAGCATTCAGGTTTCACTCCAGCCCTCCCCTGGAGGTATCTCAAGGAGATGTGGTACAAAAATAGCCAAACAGTTACTTCAGAGTCTCCTTTGGCTTTACAGCTCTTCTAATCATAATCCTGGGCCTGACATCACTACTGCCTGATACTAATCCCTGCAGAGCTGCCTGTCCTGTTCTTGGCAGGGGCAGGGGTTTTGGCACTTTCCCAAAGTTCCGTGGAGTTCCCAATTGTTCCGTGAAGTGCATTCTCCACGTGGCTCTGCTCTGTGCTGGGATGAATGAAACCAGAACCTGCTGTTTAGCACCTGCACAGGAACAAATCCATACCTGCTTCCTGAACCCTGCAGAAGGGCAGCAGTGCTACACTCCACAAGCACTGCCTGACTACTGCTATATAGGAAAAAGTCCCTGGGATTTATATGTACAGATATAAAAATCATTGTTATGTAGCACATTTACAATAGATAAAAACATATAGTAAATGATATACATTAGATGATGCACACTGTCTACAGATAAACATACATCATAAATTATATATATTAATGTAGCAATATATACTATAGTAATATTTATCATATATGTTTTAGTCAGAGCATGTAGAGAGTATTGATAGTGTTTGATACTTTGCGTGACAAGGGGCCATTGCTCCTGAACACTTTGTTTGCAAGTAAAATCACACTTATTTGTACAGAGTGTTTGGTTCTTACCTGAACCTCTCTGCAGAGGGACCCAAAGGACGGTGGAGTTTTCCTAACAGTCACAAATCGGGAGAAAAAAATTTCCTGCTGCCCTAATGGGAACAGCCCATGGAACCTCCTGGTTATCTGCGCAGGTGTGAGCACACTGAGAGGTCTCTGCCTCTGCTGAAGGAGCTCATGGGAATAACGGCACAGGAATAGGATTGAGGTGACACATTTCTTTATCAGCCTAAAAAGTGCTTTAATGCTAAAACAACAGGGCAGGTTTGTACTTGGGCAAGATGAGCACTCGGTTGGAACAAACTGCTGCAAGTAGTTTCTACCTTACCAGCATCAGCTATTGATGTCCTGCTGCCTGTTCTGCTGCCTGTCCTCTGCCACGGGCCAAGATGAAGAAGCTGAAAATCACAAAGCATGGCAGAGTCAACACCTCCAGTCATTTGGAGCAGAGACACTGGTCACTGCTGCTCTGCCCTGGCACTTGGGACTGTGCAGAGAGAGCCAGAAATTGTATCTGACTGCCTCGCCCTGGTCTCCATGGCCTGGACTTGTGCTTTGCCTGCCAGGACAGAACAGCTGTGTAACAAAGGGAAACCATTCACATTGTTTGCACACTGGACATTGGAGCAGTGGGGACTTGGAAGTAGAAAAGAAACTTTGTGCTCTGCCATTTGCTGCCTCAGGCACCGAGCCTGTGCAGTGAATGTTGTGCTGGGGAGACCCTGGGGTGATGAGTTCTGGGGCCGTGAGGACTCTGGGGGCTCCTACACAGGCAGCCGGGGCTGTCCCGTGGCCATTTCTCTGCCCAGCACAACTCACTTGGCTGTACTTACAGTCTGGGGGCTCAGTTCTCCAGTCAGGCCAGGCCCACGAAGCCCTGAACAGGCTGTGAGCTCCTGTGTGGGGCTGACTCCTGTGTGCCACTGCTGTGCTGGAAGCATCATGTCATGGGAGGAGCACTTGGCTTTGGGCTGCTTGTCTGGAGGAAAGAGGAGTGGCTGAAGCACCCAGGCATGGTGGTGTTCCCTGTCACTTTAAAGGCACCTGCTGACCCCAGGGATTTTTTCAGTTCCAGGGAGGTGTGTGGTCCCTGAGCACGGTGCTGTGCGACACCCTGATGACCATGGATGTGATGCTGTGCACGGCCTCCATCTTCAACCTGTGTGCTATCAGCGTGGACCGGTGAGTGTCTGCCTGCTCTGGCTGTGTCCGCGTGTCATGCCACTTCCATACACCTTTGCCAGGCTCCCACACTGGGAAGATCCTGCCCTTCCCTACCATCCTTCGTCACAAGGTTTGTTTCCCATCAGGGATGGCCAAGCTGAAAGCACAGCTGTATCAGACGGCTGAGCTGCCCCTTGAGTGCTCTGGTTGTAGCCCAAGGTCTTGGTTATGTAAAGTAAATGAATGTGGGGAAGGACAGTGCCAAGGAGCTTTGGGGCCCCTCGGTTACACCACCAGTGGTGACACCCCCACAGCAGGCCTGACTCACCCAGGGCTGTGTTGGCAGGTTTATCGCTGTTCAAGTCCCGCTCAACTACAACCGGAAACAGATCGACCTGCGGCAGTTGATCCTTATATCCACCACCTGGATATTTGCCTTTGCTGTTGCATCTCCTGTCATATTTGGCCTCAACAACGTCCCAAACCGGGACCCCAGCCTGTGCCAGCTGGAGGATGACAACTACATTGTGTACTCCTCCATCTGCTCCTTCTTCATCCCATGCCCCGTCATGCTGGTGCTGTACTGCGGCATGTTCCAAGGACTCAAGCGCTGGGAAGAGGCCAGGAAGGCCAAGCTGAGGGGCTGCATCTATGGGGCCAACAGGAAGCTGTATCACCCCCCGACCTTCCTAGAGAGGGAGCAAAGCCGGCTGGGGCCGCCGGAACGCAGCCCTTACAGCCACGCCGGCCTCCCTGGGGACTGTGGGATGAGCAATGGGATCCAGACTGTGTCCTACCCACACCTCAGGTACCCACACCCAGGGCACAGACGCAAACGGGCCAAGATCAACGGCCGGGAGCGCAAGGCCATGCGGGTGCTGCCAGTCGTTGTTGGTGAGTATCCGCAGGGAATGGCTGGGCTGGGTGGGAAACATACCCCCTTGTCCCACCACAGGGCAGGGACCTCTGTGGATCCAGGGTGCCAGAGCAGTGCCAATGAGCACCACCCTTGGGAAAGAACACATGTAGTTTATAACCAAGTTTCCTTCAAGGCAAACCTGTGACTCCCAGTATCTTACATTTCAAGCCAAAGTGAGACGAACTTAAGACTTTTCATCAATATTTAGGACAGGAAAGACATCCCAATTTTTTGCCTGGGCATAGGCCCAGCTCCACATGTCAGCACAGCTGCTACCTGTTCCCTGAGAACTCGGAGCTGCCTCTGTCTTGTTTGGCCTGGGCTTTGTTAAACTAAACCCGTTTGAACATTCCCATCACCTCCTCTTTTTACTGTCCTGGCAGGTGCTTTCCTCTTCTGCTGGACACCTTTTTTTGTGGTGCACATTACCAGGGCGCTCTGCAAGTCCTGTGCTGTCCCCACTCAAGTCACCAGCATTGTCACTTGGCTGGGCTATGTCAACAGTGCTCTCAACCCCATCATTTACACCGTGTTCAATGCCGAGTTCAGAAACTTCTTCCGCAAAGTCTTGCACCTCTTCTGCTGAGCCTTCTGGGACTGGTGGAGAGGAGGAACCTCCGGGGAGGAGGAACCACTGGGCGATTTTTTGTATAGTTCATTAAAGATCTATTTCTGTCCCCGGCCTGCTGTCTTTGTTGGGGAGGAGGGGAGAAGGAGGAGCAAGGCAGCCAAAGGAAGCTGCTCCCCAGCTCCTTGTAATAAGGTGTCACAGGTGAGTACCAGTGGATGCAGCTTAGATCCTCTTCCCACTGGAAACTGCAGGTTTCCGGCCTCTCTTTTAATTCTTGATGTAAGCAGGGATAATAATTTCCAATCATCTGGCTCCAGGGTGGCATTAACAGGGCTGTGAGGTGACTTCTACCTGTGCAACCTGCTTTCCTTTACCCTTGATAATTTGAAATTCAAAAGCTGATTTCACTCATGTTTAACAAGCGTCCTACAAAGGCACCATAATGTTATTGCTAGTGCTCCAGAATTCTTTATCAAGCCGTAGGATTCCTGCCAGGAACCATTTCCAGCCACAGGAAGAAATCTTTCATGCCTTTAGGTGAACCTGGGTGCAGCAGCAGCAAGAGCAGCCAGTGGGACCAGCTAACGCTCATAGCTGAGGCTTGGAAGGGAGAAAAGGAATATTGCACAAAATTACAGTCTTCCAAGTCATGATTTTGTATGTGATTGGTGCTTTTTAGGAGGGAATTCGCTTGGAAACAAAATGGAAAAGTGTACTGCAGCGACATCTTGAGTGTTTCTTTAACGAAGAATAGCAATTGCTCAATGAAATTCTCCTCAGCAAACAGACTCAATTCCCACATGATTATATTGTTCAATTTTGAGCTCTCTCACTTGCTGCGTTGCAGCACAGCTGCCCCAGGTACCAGGGCCCCAGGGGAAGCTTCTCAAGAGCTTTAATGGCAGCTGAGTCACACCTACAATTCTATAATTTAGAGAAGTTGCCCCAATCTCTTTCAAATTTTTTCAGTAAAGCCAAAATTCCAACAGTGACCAAACCTTGGCTACACCTGGCCACAAACTATTGTATAAAGGACAGCGGCTTGGATAAAGACAGCTATTCAGTGAGGACAGTGGGGACTCTCAGTTTCTGTCTCATGCCCCCCCCCCCCAAGCAGGAGACCTGGCAAGCCAGCATTCCTGGTGTCCCAGCTAACCCATCCATAGAGCTCTGCTGGTCCTCAATCCAGGAAGAGCTCTGCTGCTCACACCAGCCATGGTGGACAGGGACATGAAGCAACAAGAATAGTTTGCAACCAAAAGTCTCACTTGATGCTGGGAGTGCCGCTTTAGCACTCCAGAGGTGCCACTTCAAAGCTGCCTTTGCTGCATCCAAATGTGGGACACAAGAAACTCTTGGAATGTGCTGTGTTACCATGGGCTCAATTAAGACTGTCTCCTCAATTAACTGTTTCCATGCTCTAGAAAACAGGCAATCAGCATCTCACTGTGAGCAGAAACCATTGCCAGTACTCAAGTATTACTCTGGGAAGCAGGAATGGGCATTTTGCTCTGGGAATGGAAGGAGTTGCCTGTTCTGTCCTTCCCACGAGTATCACAGGTAATTTCTGTTCCCATCCTGCCTTACTTTCAGCTTGACTTTCCATGGGAGCATGGTTCTGGCCCTGCCGCCACTGGGCCCACTTGGCTCTGCATTAGGAGGAATAACTTTTCCAGGAAAACAGCCAGCAAGCGACACTCACCACCTGGCACTGACTGTGCTGGAGCCCCATCTCTGCCCACCACTGGCAAACCAATTGAGGGCATTTCTGAGAGACCCCACAGGGCTGCCAGGGATGCAAAACCAGCTCCCACCACCTTGTGACACATGGAATGCAATGTAACAGACCTTTAAGATTCGCAGAGGAAGGAAACCTCCAGTCTAAAACTTAAGTCATTTCCATTGCATTTTTCTCTTATTAACTTTCTTGTAGCTCTGGATAGGATTTTCTCCTTTTCTCCATTCTGTGTGATGCTGGATCCCTCTGTGGTTCAGGTGGCCTTTCCTGTACCAGGAGCTGAACAACCATCCTCATCCTCCAACACCAAACCAGAGCAAACAATAGCCAGGAAAAGTGATCCCTCACAGGGGCTGTGACCACTCAACTGAACAACCAGCCAGGACAAGTGACCCCTCGTGGGGGTTGTGACCCATTACAGGGACTACCCCTGAAGCTAAAAACAAACCCAAACCACCAACCAGAAGTCTGTGAGCCTGCCAAAACTCCTCCAAAATCTCCAACCACAAATAAAAGTGCCTGATTAGCTTAATTATTAAAGAAGTACATTAATAATTGTTCCAGTGATCAAAGCAAATAACTCCCTAATAGTCACATCTCTAAGTAGCAGCTCCTACAGGACACGACAGCCCTGTATCCATGGGCACTCACCTTGACCTTGATCCGATCTGCTCTGGTCAAGTGGATGCTACAAGTGACATTCCACGCTGTTGGATGAGGCTGTGTTTCCGTGTGGAGCAAACACCTCCCAGATAGACAGGGAACAGAGACACAAGTATACCTGCTGCTGCACCCAGCTGTGCAGGTACCTGGACCTGAAGTGCTGCCCTGGGGATTAAAGGGAACCGCTGGGCTCGCTCATGCTTTCACTGCATTTTATTTAACAACGTTATTTGTCAATGATATTTAAATGCAGAAGCTCCAACGTGTTCCAAATTTGCCCAGCACAGAGGGAACACAGGAAAAACAAAAATCGTTCCAATGCCAAACTAAGAACTTGTACCAGCTTTGTCAAGGCAGTTAAATAAACCAAACAAAGGTCCATTTCTCTTCTCAAACAAGAGGTAGGGAGGCCCCGGGAGAAGGAAACACTGGCACATCTCCTTGCAGCACCTGCATTAGATCCATCTCAAGAGAGATGAAGAGATTGCTGTAATCCACACGGTGGAGGATCCAGCTGGGAAAAGGCAAAGCCTCCCAAAGCCAAAGGGGGATCCCAGTGTGCGTGTGGGAGGGGTTCCAGATGAGGTTTTCACAGTCTCTGTAAGTTTTGAAAGGGGATTGGGAGTAGACAAATGCTGTCACAGTATCAAAAAGCCAATCAAAAATGATTCTGCTAGAGAGGAGAGTGCCGTTGGCACAGGACAGACCATTCCCACCGGGTCCCGATCCAGCCGGCCCCGCGTGCCCAGGAACGGCTGCGGAGGTAGGTTGCTCACACGGTGACCTTCTCCATGACACTGTCTGTGACGTGCACCTCGTCACCCTGAACTGTCACTGTGGCTGACTGGCCGCAGATGTGCTGGTGGTCCTTCCAGTCCTGTGAGGGGAGAGAGAGGGAGAGGTCATGAAGGGACCAGGCCCTTGGAAAAGCCATTGTGTGGGAAGTGCTTCCTCCAGCACAGGTGGGAGCAGCACGTCTCCAGTGTCCCACAAACCAGAGCAGTGATGGAGGGGAAAGGAGCCACACACTGCATCAACAGTAGAGGTGGATCTGGACTAAGCAGAATGTTCCTCTGATTTTCTGGATCACCTTTGGGAAGGTGTGTGCAAACCCTGGGACCTTCCCCACCCCTTTAACCCCATCCCAACTTGCAGCTGTGCCCCATCACTACAGCCTTGCTGGTGATCACACTGGCAGGGCGTTTGGAACGCTTGATCCATGCAGCATTCTGCGCTGGCTTCCCGGCTCTGCTCCATCAGGTGACTCTCCCCAGGGTCCCACAGCCCCTCCAGGGAACTGGATCCCAACTCCCAAGCATCCCATACCTTCCGCTGGCAGAAGGTGGAGCAGTAGTTGACTTTGTGGCACCCAGTGCACTCGTTGGTGGCCTCCCGCCCGCAGTTGACACAGGATTGCTGTGGGAAGGGATGGAGAGTGGCTGTGTCAGAGCAGCCCCAGGGAGGTCATCGAGGTGCAACAGAGGGGCTGTGACCTGCTGGAATGTGGGAGTGGTGGGAAAGCCCCCACTTCCCAAAATACCCTCAGCACATCAACACAAAACGAACAGGCCCAGTGGCTTCTGGATATGCGCTCAGAGACCTGCTCTCCTGCAGTTCTAGCAGGGATCACTTTGGAAAATGGAATGTACCTCTGTTTTCCTTTCTGTTAGGCAGGAAGCCCTTAAAAACTGTGGGTGGGACACCGAGTGGTCATGGAAATCCATCCCCACCTCCCCAGGGACACCTCCATCCACACAGGTCAAGTATCCATCACCCAGGTAACTGCAGGCTTCAGCAGGAATCAGGTGTATCCCAAGGGCAGGTGTATCCCAAACAACTAAGTCAAGTTGTACACAGGCTGTTGATACCCAAGCTCTGAGTTTATCCCAAACTGAAAGGTTTAAGGCAGATTTCACTGGTGCTTTTGTTGGGTTTATAATCCTGTGTACGTCAGAGAGAGGGTCTGAGGAAGAACAGGATCAGGAATAAGGATGGGACCCTTCAGCTTAATCATTCCTGGGTTTTAGAAAGAAGAAAGGGATTTGTTACTTTGGAGTCAGCAGCATGACAGCATAAGGGAAAAAAGGAGTCAAATGAAGAAGGCTCTCATAGGAGCAAGGATTTAAATCCAGAAGCAAGGTGAGATAGGATACACAGGAGAAAAATCACACCTGCTTTTTAGGGGATGCTTTTGTGTCTATTGCTTTAATCTTACCTCAGTGACACCAATTAACATAACCTGTACATTTAGGTGGAAACATCACTGAACTACCACCAAAATAAGCACTTCACAGGGCATTCCGCTTCCAGCTCATTAAATTCCTGACAAATCATTAGCACGTCAAGCTGCAGTGGCAGGAAGCAGGCTGTGAAAGTATCCTGGGCTCTTTAGTTCCTCCTGCTTCTTCTCTCCTTTGAGCACAGCCACCCCCCAAGGCAGTGCCCTGATTAACACCCCATTTATCATACCCCCTGCTCACACCTTTCCATGTACCTGCAGTGAACAGCTGGTGTGACTGAACTGTGTCTGTGCTTCTGATGTACAACTGGAGATTTAGGACACCAAAAATGGCTTAGAGTGGCAATCTGGGACTTGCAAAGCCTGACCCAAGGGGACACTTGACTGGGGCTGTTTGTAACCTGTACAGTTACTGGAAAATGGGGAAAAGACAGGGTGTGTGCAGTTGTACGTGGAGATCTGAGGGAGAACTGAGTAACACACAGAGATCTGAGGGCTTCAGTCATGAGTCCTGAACTAATTCCTTCCAACAGCCACAGGGAATTGTAGAGTTATGAAAACCAGTTCACAGGACAGAAAGGAAGCAAGTTCCTTCCTGTCACAGCTCAGTGACAGCCACCCAGCAGAGCTGCAGCACCACCACTCAGAGGTGAGTGAATTATGAACTTGGCCGGGTGACAATGGAGGAGTGTGGCAACCTGGATGGCTTGGGAAAGGGAAGACACTGCTTGGAGCAATGGGAAGGCTCAGATCCATGCCAGCAGGGCAGACACAAAGCATAGGATTCTGTGGCAATGACAAATTGAAATGGAACAAGACAAAGACCAAAAGACCCTTCACAACACATGAGATGTCTCCAGCTTACCTTGATGATGATTTCCGTTTTCCCATCCACATCCTCTGTTTGTTGGAATAATTGGCTCTGGTACTGCTGTGAGGAAAACACACCAGACATGTCACTTCCCAGCTGAAGTGTAATGTGAAGGGTTGTCTTGCCACGCTCGGCAAGGGGGTCAGGAGTCCCAAAGAGATGAAATCCAAACCCAATCCCAAATGGATTATGTGCTAACCTTGGCCTAAATGTATTTGGAACAGTTAAAAAGTCAAAAAAAATCTAAACCCCCACCTCCAGGTGAAGCAGGTTCATCCAGGAGTTTGACCCAACATATAAGGAGATTAAAGGCTTAATTTACAAGTGTATGCCCTGACAGCACAGTATTTATTCTCCTGTGAAACCACGACCTTCGAAACCTTTATGTTGCCATGACATAAAATGAGTTAAAAAACTCCAGGCAGATGAAGGTGGCAGCAGGGAAACCTCTTGCTGTGGCCTGCAAGGGTGGATTGGGTTCTGCTTGATCTGACACGGCAATTCCAGCCATTCACAAACCACAGAGAAGGAAAAGGTGTGAAACAAGAGACGATCAAGCCAGACATATCCACATCTCTCAAAAAAACAGCTCCAGAAAATGAATAACCTTCAATTCCCAACTGTTTCCCTGCTACTTTGGAGGACAAAAGCCTCTGTTTGCCAGTCAGACTCACATTTCTTAACTGCCCGACCCTTTTTAGTTCATTTCATACTTTCCAGCCCTGAACTAGTTTAATCTTTCTAAAAACTAATTCAGATGCCCCAGCTGTTTGCTGATTTAATCTTCCACCTTGCTTTTAAACGAGTTGGGCTCCGGAGGCACCACTGCTTTACAGAGGGCTACTCCAGTTACAACACTCGTCAGAATTCAACGCTTCAATTTATACAGAAAATCCATTAACGCATTCCTGAATATCTTTATTATACCCCAGCAATTCTGGCACAGAATTTGGTGATTTCATGTATTCTCCCCATCCTAAAGTTTATCTGATATAAACAATGGCTTAATGCACACTTATAAAAATTACATTGCCCAAGCAGAGAGGCCTCTGTGTCAGTCCTGTCTCTAATCTGTTCATTTTGGGCCTGACCTACAAATGTCAAATTGCTCTTGCAAGACACACCACGCCTTTGTTGCCCTACTCATCCTAAATGTCTTTCCCTTACCAAAAAATGCAGTGAGGCCAACACTGAGAGAGTAACCAAAGGATCATATATTTAGTGCAGAGAACTGTTTCTTAACAGCCCTAAGAGGTTCTGCCAGAGCAGCTGTATTTAACTAATCCCACACAAAATACTGCAATTCAGAACAACCTTACCAATATCTCAGTATTTTCAGTTTTTGCAGTATCAGGATGCATTTTGGAGGTGCATCTAAACGTGGAGCTTTTGTTTCAGGATGTCATTACCCACAACTTCTCAGCAACACAAATGTAACTTTACTCAGAGGGTCTTAACAGCTTTCCCAGACCAAGATTTGGTGCCCACGTATCATAAATTTATGGATAGCTGAAGAGACAGCTCAGGATTGTGATACCAACAGTCTGTGCAACCAGCCTGCTGCCCACAGCTCCTGGAATCCCAGAGCACTCCATTCCCTTCCCCAGGACACAAATAACTCAGAAATACTTCTCTTGTAACACTGCCCTCAAAGCTTGGGGAACACTTTCTAAGGGCTGCCACTGTTCCAGGCAGGAGCTGCTTGCCCATTCCCCAGCCCAGGAGGTGTTCCTGGCTGAGCCCCTCAGCTGGTGTGGCACAGTTACCTCTTTCCTCTCCACATCTGCCTGGATCTTGGCCTGTGTGACGGCAGCCTCGCGGAAGGAGGAGCTGGCCTGCTTGGCCTGCTCGATCAGGGTCTTCAGCTGCTGTGCTGTGCTGAGCAGGGAGTTGACCATCTCCTCCAGGTACAGCCAGCTCCGCTGCTCCGTCACCTCCAGCCCGTTCACGACTGACGGTGACATGGCCTTGGTGGGGGTTGGGGGGGGCACGGCCAGGGCAGGGAGAGAAGTTAACACTGGGTGTAAAAACAAAAAACAACATAGAGAGCATTAGGGGGTTTCATTCCCATAAAGCAGGTTTTTTGGGGAGCTGGTTTTTTTTTTTTCCTGTGTAGTTTGGTTTCTCTTGTAAAATATGGTCTGCAAAATTTCCAGTCTAGGGAAGTTTTTGCTAAATTGACCCTTCCTTCTGCAACCCAAAGTGCAGGTCTGTGCAGAACAAACCCCTGGGCACTCTAAAACCCTAAAACCCCGAGGACAAGAACACCTCCTCCTGACCTCCCATTTGCTCTGGGAAGGGTTTAACACCTCCTGGCACTGCTGTGGACCAGCATGATGAAGTGGTGAAAGCAGCATTCCCAGGGACTCCTACACCACTGGCAACAACGTTTCCCTGAGCCATGGCTAGGTGAGGTTACAGTAAGTCCCTCGGCGACCCAGCACTTCACAGAAATATCCAAATATCCCTACCCAGATGTCAGTTCTTGGGCTGCAAACCCACAAAACTCAGGCACTGATCCACATCACACTCCCTGTGCTTCCTGAGTCCTGACCTTGACCATAACCCTGGCCCGACACTGGAATAAACCCAACAGTAACAGCCACCTCAAACTGAGTGCATTTCAAACACACACTTTCCAAAACCATGGGCTGGAAAACCCTTTAAAAACCCAGCAGTTACTGTGCCTCTAAAACAGCTCCTTTTCACAACATTAGCTTTGCATGTACACTGAGAGATCACGGAATGAGGAAATTAAATCTAGATACAGGAACTCCACAGTGTAAGCTCAGCTTAGGTAACATTCCAGGAAGAAACATTATCTGGCTTTACTTTTCCAAAACACAACTCCAGCAATAAATACTAACCATCTGCCATAAAATTCAGTCCAAGACATTGACATCTACTAACACCTGACCTCTACGTTCCTCACTAAATTGTTTACCAGAAAAAGGAAGGTACCACCAACTTTGGGGCTGTGCAGACTTATCACCCCAAGATCTCCCCCCAGCCTGTTTCCTGCAGCTCTCCCAGTGCTGATGGTACTGAAGATGAAGCACCTGCAGTGTGAGCAGGGAGTGCCAGCACAGCGGCCACTGCTGGATCTCTGACTAGTGTTCTCACTAAAACAGACCATTATTGGAGCCAGATGCTCCTCCTTGGAACCAGAGTTAAGAAATCTCCTGAACAGGGAGTTCTTGATAACATGTAGAGGCTGCAGTGCCTGAAAAGCACCTGTAAACACTGTCCTGAGCACATCTTCCTGCTTCTGGCTGCAACTCCAGCAGCTCCACTGGCAGTGAATCTCTCCTTAGAAAAGCATCTGCAGATAAACCAGCTTTCTTGCAAGACAGCACTGAACACTGAGTAAGACAGTGATTAATCTAGCCTTTTTTAACCCTTGTCAACCTCCTGCCTGATAGCTGTTCATGGAAGGACTGAAGGCTCCAGCACTGACCTGGAGAGAGAGAACAAGCCTTGGCCCGCAGCTGCTGCAGGTCACTGTAATGTGTGTGACCTTTCCTTGCTAGATCCCCACACAAGTACACAAAACATTTCATGGTAAATGCCCTTAATTAAAACTGAAATGCCAATCAATTTGCACATGAGGGGTGTGGAACTATTTGCACTTAGACATGAGTATGAGATAAATGGGTCTTTCTTATCAGTGTCTGTTTGCAGAAGAGCCTTTTCCACTCTTAATTTCCAGCACAATATTTATCCCAGTGTGGCATTTGATAACGTATCACACAGGAATTACTTCTGATTCTTCATTTTGGCACAGATACATCAGGCAAGAGAAAGTATTCACCGGTGATAAAACAAACAGTGTTTAATTAGTAACATCAAGATCTGACTAAGTCTTAAATCCAACAAGACGTGACTCTGGACAGCAGGAACATGCTGTGCTGCTTCAAGTAAATAAATAAAGGTCATTCAGAAGGGATGGAAAATTGACATCAAACCTGCTCAAAACTACCTTCAGCAAGTACCACTGGAGTAATAAAGAGATGGGAGAAGGTCCAGAAAAATTTCTGTTGCGTGCTTTTGAAGATATTGGTCTCCTCAGATCAAACACTAAATAAATGTGGAGCCACAGTGCCCAAGGAGGACAAAAGCCCAGAAGCAAGAGCCTTAGGAAAAGCAGGGAGTGCAAGATGACACAGGATCACAGCAGCCTCCTCTGGTGGAAACCGACAAAGCAAAGTTCTCAATATGGAATGGAAAGCTTCCCATAGAGGGGCAATCTACTTGTCCCAATCTTAATAACTGCAAAACTTGTAAGCCAACCAGAGGAAAGTTTAATTTTCTGCCTCAATCTTTACCATTGCTGAGAAAGATAAGAGAAAATCCAAGCCCAGTGACCTGTGTCACCTGCTGGCCAGCAAACGTACCGATTTTGGGATGAGCCGTGGGCAGTGCAGCCTCAGGGAACGGGGAGATCTGGCAGTTGTCCTGGTAACTGGGATAGTGAGGCTCTGGATGGGAGACCCGGCAAGGCTGCTGGACATTGGTGTCCTGGACTGCAGGAGGACAAGAACATTGGGAATCACTGTCTGACACACCTGGCAGGTGATTCTTACGCTGCTTTCATCCCTATTTTTTTACATTTTGCACAAGTTTCTACACCCTGTGGTAATTCCCAAGAGCTAGAAATGAGAAATGGCAGCACGTTCTCACACAGTCAGCAAACAAGGCAGCCTGGTCCTGACTCCAACAGGTTCAGCTTTTTCTTTTAGAGCCACAGGTTCCCTGGTCCCCTCCCACACACCTACATATCCACAATAATCCCAGGGCTCCCAACTCCAGTTTTTGGAGCAGAATCATCCCCTCAGCAGAACTGACAACCCAAAGCATGGCTCAAACTGCAAGAACTGAAATGTATGTCCTGCATTTATACCTTGTTTGATTTATTCTGGCATTTTTCACTCAGTTCCAACCCTCAGCTAGTTTGTTTTTTGGGGGGGTTTATAGCATTTTATGTTAAATGAGTGAAAACAAATTACAGAGATGAACATAAACCCCAGGAACTCAGCAGAGGTGAACACTACCAGATGCCACACATAGGCAAAACTTCTCCTTTTGTGCAGTTGGCAAGATTTCAAGCAGCTGACATGACTTCAGAGGAAGGACAGCAGGTTATGTCGTGTCTCCCTTGAGAAATAAACCCTTTGTGCTATATTCAAAATGCTCCTTCCCACAGCAGTGGGCACCCAAACCCCTTTTCCTCCTTCCCACGGCTGTCCAGGACACAAATCCCTCAGCTCTTACCCGTGGCTCCAGTGAACACATCCCCTTGGGCTGGGCTCTCTGAGATGATGGCTGTGGCCTCCACGGTGGACGCGCGGTCGAAGGTCAGCGCCCCCGAGGTTGTGATCTGTCCAGAGGGAGTCACGGTGACTGGAAATATTAAAGCACTTTCGTAATTCACACTCAGGGCAGAGCCCACAGCTGTCCAGCTGTTGATATCCCTGTGCTGCACCAGCCAGTCAGGGAACTCACAGATCACCAGCTTGAGGCAACCCAGTGTGGATCACATCTATGATCAGTGCAGTTGAAAATGGGAATAAAACCCTGGTGGGGCTTCTGAAGGCTCTGCTGACCTTCCAGAGCTCTGGTTATTCTCTGGGGGTATGAGGTCAGAACACTAATTTACAACATAACACCTCTCAAATCACCACCTTTTCAGTTATTTTATGAGCCATAACTTAACACCTCCAATAAAGGTTCAATGAGGCCACAAACCCCATCAGTTTCTGGCTGATCCTAATTTATGACAATTTTACCAAGAGTGATTCTTGCGACTTAAATCAACATAAAAACCTGCAGATTACAACTCATTCCACAAAAGCTGGACAATTTTAGCTGTTTATCTACACATGGTGATAGAATGTGTTTGGCCAATGCAAGTAACAAGGCACAAAATCCTTTTGGATGATTATAACCTGAGCAGCTCCAGAATGTCTAAAGCTCTTTTTAGATAGGATTAGTTAACTGGCACCATTAATTAGTGATGGGCACACTGCTCTGACAGAAGGATCTTTTCCCAAACAATAATTCAATTTTAAGATATTGTGACTCTAAATTCATGGCAGGTGAATTATGTGGCCCCCAAAACAAGCAGTCCTCCCTCCCAGTGCAGGAAGGTGCAGCCTCACAGCACCTCACTTAACCAATACAGATTAAACATATCTGAGAATTAAAAAACCCGAAACCACAAAACAGCCCTGCAGAATCTTTGTGTGTTTCTCCTCCTACTGTTGCTGATGATCTAATCTAATTTTTTGTTCCTATTTTTGTATTTCTGTTGCTTCCTCTTCGATTCACTTTGTATTGTTACTGTCCAGATGATGCCAGTGTGCTGAGAACAGAATGGATGTGACTGGGAATGTGTGAGCTGGATGAGCTTGCAAATTAATTTCTGTTCTCACACAGATGGTTTGCCAATCAAACCAGTAATAAACAAATGGGTGTGCTGGATGCTCGAGAGGAGTGTGCAGGTCAAAGCATCACTTTGTGCCTCCTTCATTAACGACTTTCAGGCTAGGGGTCTCATCCCAGCTGCTTCCAGACTTTTTTCCTCTGTATTACAAGGAATAGAACAAATCTTACTCCAGCTTTTAAAGGACACAAAGCAGCTCAGGGGATAGAATGGAGATTTCTGGCAGAGCAGAAAAGGGCCAGCCTTCCTCACAACCTAATTCCAACAGGAAATTTCCCCATTGTTATTTGTGAAAAATCTACCTGAAACCCACTGCAGATCAAGGCCAGGAGTCCACAATTCCCCCCATGCTGTTGGGCTGAGAACAGGTACAGGGGGAATATAATCATGGTATCATAGAATCCTGGAATGGCTTGGGTTGGAAGGGACCTTAAAGCTCATCTCATTGCACTCCCTGCCATGGGTAGGGACACCTTCCCCATCCAACCCAGCCTTGAACACTTCCAGGGATGGGGCATAATCCAAAGCTCTCTCAGCACAAAACATGAAACCTGTTCACTGCACAAGGATGTGATGATGCTTAAACCCGAGTTTCCCAGAGGTCTTGAGCTGCACTTTTTCCTACTCAGCTTGTGTCCAGACGTGGCAACACTGTGCTACTTTTTATAAAATAGGAAGTGACAATGAAACAATAAAACTGCCCAATTAAAAGAATGTGACCAAAAAAAGGGACATTTTTCTCAGCTGGACAATTGAAGGGGACACTGACACACATAAAATACCTAGTGTGGCAATTCCTCATCACAGAAGGTAAGCAATTTTCACCAGGAGAAAAGAACCTACACGTAGTTGCGGCTGTGGCAGGAAGCAGAGTGATGTTTTTGGAGCAATTCTTCTTCACTGGAGTTGCAGGCATTTCGTTTTCCTTTTTCCGCCTTTTATACGGCACAAAGAGTCGAATAGGGCCACTCTGGGCAGAACACAACAACAAGATAAAGGAAAGAAAAAAGGAGAAGGCATTAGCTGATGTTGGGTTTACCCTCCTCTTTCCAGGAACAGCAGCACTGGTCCCTATGGATGATGTGTGGTTTGCAACAATTGACCAAAAAACTTACAGTTCTCCAAACCAAAAGAACTTCAGGGGAAAAAAAAGTTAAACTCATCTCCCTCCTGCTGAAGAGGCACAAATCCAGCCTCTTCCAACTATTTTTTAAGGAGTAGAGCTGGGCAAATAATTGACTGCTGGCTGAGGTGGAGGAAATAAAGAGAACAAGAGTGAGGAGAAGAGAGGAAGCAGTTCCAGGCTCAAACCCAGGAAAATCAGTCAGTTCATAGCAGAAAAGAAATGCAAAACACCAAGTCAAGTTAAAGCCTTCTGCTTTCAGGACTTTAACGTTATTTTTAAAACAAACAAGCAAAAAATCCAAACTCCCAACTAATAAACCAAAAACTCAGAGGAGTTTTGAGATGAAAATATAGACCCATCATAAGAGTATTATGTTACTTCCTCACAAAAATAGTTTTCCAACTCAAAACATTGTGAAATTAGAGTAAAAAATCACAAATAGTAATGACATCCACAAAAGGTATTTTACATAAATATATTATTTAGAAAAGAATTAAAAAAGAAGAAAAAATCCATAACCATGATCCAGTTTTACTGAGGCTGCTCTGCAATAGCTCCAGCAGTTCATCTCCTTTCTCTACCAAGCAGGGACAAAGCCCTTGTGCCCATTCCCAGGATACTCACGACCTGCTTGCTAAGGGCTGTGGCAGCTCGACCAGTTAACTTTCCAAACACAAATAATTAGTTTATAAAGTAATGGATGTAAAACCCCAACTCACCAGCGTCATGTCATCGCAGCAAGCGGCACAAGTACACGAGGCAGCGTGAGGATTTAAAATCCCATCCTGGAATGAGAAGTGACCAGCTCAGCACCAGAGTCACCAAAATCACTGAGAACACACCTGTGTTCTGCTAAAAAATTTGGATGGCTCCCAGAGAGAGGTACCCCTGACTCCTGGACCATCTACAGTAACAGAGGCCAGTCCCCCACACCACAGCCATGGGGTGAGCAGGTCAGGGGACAACAAAGGAAAACCAAGCCATTTCCACACCAAAAGGCCAGGATATGTGAATCTGAGGCTTTGTTTCTGCCCAAGCAGAAATCACCTGTCAGCCTGATGGCAAGGCAAAGCTCTTCAGATGACTCCTGGGCATGCAGGAAATAAAGGACCCAAACACTCAATAAATGGTGCAATGAAGGAGATCTCACAGATGAGAGCTCAATTCCTGTCACACTGCTCAAGGCTGGGCTTCATCCTGCAGAAACTCCAGCCCCTTTCCAGTATAAGCAAGATTCCCAGTGTGCTATTTGAGACATATCTAGAAAAACTCCCCTCATGTCACTAACTCCCAACCAGACCCAGTGTCGCTCCTGGTGCCATCAGGCCCTGCTCTTCCCGCAGAAAGGAGGGAGCCAATGGAACCTTACATGGATAAAGGAGGGAGCCAATGGACCCTTACATGGATAAAGGAGGGAGCCAATGGACCCTTACATGGATAAGGCACTGCAGGGGCCGCCCGGCGTAGCGAATGCTCCTCTTCCAGTCCTTGCTGCTGGCTCTCCCTGCCATAGCCTCGAACTCTGTGGGGCTGTACCAGCTGTCTCCTTGTTTAATGCATCTGCCACGGCCCCCTGAGATACGGCAGCAAAACACACTGTTAGCCCAGATTAGGGATCATATTGCCACTTCCCTGAAGAAGGAAATATGGAAATTGCTGGACAAAATAGCAGTTAATCCATAGCCATCACCAAATGTTCCTGTCTGCTGCTTCCCATCACTCTGGGATAACCATGTCCAATTATTATTATGGCTGTGACAATCAGTGGGCATGGTTAGAGAGCTCCAACTCTGGGCTTCAAAAGGCTACAAAAATTGCTCCTGCACAAGATGGAAAAGTCTTTCTTGGATAAACACTGTGAATTTAAGCCTTTCCTTAAATTGAACTTCAATTTCTGATCTTTCTCGTGGTAAAGAAAACTCTGTCCATGAAGCAAGTGCTGTGCTGGGCAGCCAGATTGCTGCTTCTCCAGCTTCCCCACAGGGATAAGAGAGAAGAGGATTTGCTCAGGAGCCCTGTGAGGAGACAAACTCTCTATTTTCATTCCAGCAGAAATTCTTTAGAGCTTTGTAGAAACACAAGTCTACTCCTGAGATGAAAAAAACGTTAGAGGAGTCAGCCTATTACTGAGGACACTCACTGCATGGCAGCCTGGATCTTCACAGATTTAAGAAAAAGTTAAAAAGCCTCTGGAGAAACAGCAAAATAGAAGAGAACAATAATATCAAAAGGCACTGGGCTGGCTTGGAAACTGTCTTTTTTTTTTTTTAACCCTCACAATCAGCCCTTAAAAATAGCCTGATAAAAAGAAGAGTGCAGAAGGAGCTGTCCCACTCCTCACCGTGGCTGTGGTTACCTGAGCCAAGCCTGTTTTTGTACAGAATGCCACTGATGTTCCGGCACCTCACTGGGAGCTCGTTCTCATACACAGACGGGTCCCAGTTGTACTTGGTTCCAGTTTTCCCTTGGACAGGTGTTAACGGGGTAGGAGGAGACTGAGGTCCTTTGGGAAAAGAGAAAAGAAAGATGACAGCAACCAAAAAGCAGAGTGGCTGTTCTACCCCACAGCTGGGCTGGGGCAGCAGGGCCAAAGGGTTGACTGGAGGAGCTAGAACCTCCCCACAAAGGTGAGCCACAAAGAACTGAAAAGGAGTGATAATGAAGTAAATTGCATCAGAGGCACCGGGCTCTAACAGGGCATAAACCCTGCGGTTATAGCCCGACTCTTACACCACCCGTATGGTGTGGTGTAGGGAGCTGGCTGGATCGTCCCTTTCCCAAGGCCAATGCTGCAAGGAGTTCGTGCCATCTTGTGGGCAGCAAGGGAACTGCCAAGCAGCCCTGAACAAAATCCCGGCGATAAAGACACTAAAATATCAGCAAGTGGCCTGAATGGAGATAAAAACGTATTCCAGGAGCCTTTAAAATGAAACTGCATGGAGAAATGGGAGACCAGTATTTTTATTGTCCATATTCAAATTATTTGTGTGCCCTCAGCAGTGGGATGGGTGTAGAAAACCCAGCAGCAAGGCAAGATTCAAGAAGCTTCTTTGCCAGGGTTAGGGTAAAGAATGAAGAAACAAAATATATTTCTTACAGGAAAAATGAAAAAAAAAAATATTCTTGTACTCCCAAGAAATACCGTGTGAGGACCTGATATCTTAAAGGCCTTTTCCAACCTCAACGATGGTTCTAAGTGGGGACAAACAATCCTTATAATATTCTGCACATGTTTTTAAATCCTAGAAACACAGCTAAAGTGGAGAAGTAGCTATTCCTCTGGGAGAATGACCCTTGAGGAGCAGATCAACTTATACCTGGTGTGAGAGGTGCCGAAGGCCCCTTGATCCCGGTGGTTTCCACGATGCTGCCGTCCGTATGCACCACGATCAGAGTAGCTTTCTCAGGGTTCAAGCTGTCCCCAATTTGGAGGGCTGTTCTCCCCGACTACAGAAGGAATAAGGAGTTTAAATTGATTTTAAAAGTGTTAAACACCAACAGATTTCAGTAACCCCCAAAGGTATCCTAACACTCCAATCAGTATGGCAGTTATTTGGCTAATTTTGGAGCCAAGTGAATTCAAGTGTTTCATGTTTCAAGTCACCAGTTCCATTACAAAATGAGTAGATGGGGGTGGAAGAGCAAAAAAATTATGAATAAAAAACTGCATGTCCCCCAGCTAATGGGTTTGTGGCTTAAAGCTTGGATGTTGCAATAAAAATAGATGTTTGACCTTACTACAGCTCTTCATTCACACCGAGAAAGTGAGACTTTGCCAAGGCCCTCAGATGAAAGGCCAGACTTACCAACACGTGTCCTGAAATTGAAGCTGCATTGGCCACAGACGTGGTGAAAACATTGTCTGCAGAGGCCCCCACGTTGGCTACTGTCACTGTGGTGACTTCTGGAATGTAAAATAGGCATTAATTTAACGTTCTGCTGCATCCAGATAGCCTGATAAACAGCTAAACACCAAATAAATGTAATTGTGCTTCCTTCTTTCTTCCTATTCTAAATTAATTTTATTTTTCACGACACCTTTAAGTTGTTATAAACACATTTTTTGTGATTTTTAATAAGCTTTGGGTTGAACGGGCTTTAACCTCGAGGTAACAGTTGCCATGAGCATGTGATGAACGAAGGGAAAAATGAATAGTGTATCCTTAGTTGGAACACCCACAGCTGTGCTGATTTTAATGAAGAGTGACTGGCAACCACCAGGATAAAGTGAATGACTGTCCATTTCCTACGTGTTCTCAGGGCGTCGTTACCAGTTCAAAACTGCCCGAACCTAAAGCCAAGCGTTCCTGGCTCAGGGACTGCTCCCTGGCTGAAACCTGAGGGGGTCTCCTGTGGGGTGAGGGTGAAGAAACCATCAGGAGCTCGGGCGGAGGATCCCCGGCGGGCTCGGGGGTGCGGTGGTAGGGCAGCTGTGCTGCACAGCCCTGCGCGTTCGGGGCACTCTGTGCGGGCCGTGCCGAGGGAGCGCTGCCCGCCCTGACCTGCGAAGGCAGCGGCGGCCTCGTCGGCGCTGGGCATCGGCGGCGCTCCCATCTCCATGTGCTCGGCCTCTGCCGCCATCACCGTCACCGCCTCCTCCTCCTCCTCCTCCTCGGGCTCCGCCTCCCCCTCGGCCGCTCGCGGCGGCTCCTGCTGGTGCTGCGGCTCTTGCTGCTCCTGCGGCTGCTGCTGCGGCTGCTGCTGCTGCTGCGGCTGCTGCTGCTGCTGCCCGGGCCCCGCGGCCAAGCCGAGCCGTGCGGCCGCCGGGTCCCCGTCGGTGTGCTCCATGCGCGGGCCCCGGGCAGCCGGGCCGGGGGGAGCTGGGCCGGGGGGAGCCGGGCCCGGGGGTAACCGAACCTGGGGAATCCGAGCCTGGGGGAACTGAGCCCGGGGGAGCCGAGCCCGGGAGGATCTGGGCCGGGGGAGCCGAGCCCGGGGTAGTTGAGCCCGGGGGATCTGAGCCTGGGGCAGCCGAGCCGGGGGGATCGGAGCCCGGGGGAGCTGAGCCGGGGGGAACCGGGCCGGGGGGAGCCGAGCCTGGGGCAGCCGAGCCGGGCGGATCTGGGCCCGCGGGATCCGAACCCGGGACAGCCGGGCCCACGGGGTCCGAGCCCGCGCCGCCGCCCCCGGGGCAGTGCCGGGCCGGGGGGC
>JAWWMP010000165.1:9239485-9257480 GCA_035047865.1 Dendrocincla tyrannina
GGCCTGCGCCGGGCAGCGGGCGGGGGGCGCCCCGCACACCGAGCGGCGACCCCCGGGGTGCGGCACGGCTGCAGCGCGGGCAGGGCCGGCCCCGGAGCCGTGTCGCGACAGCCCCGGCACGCTGCGGTGCATTCACGTGGCGCGGGTGCGGGATGGGGAGCACCCCTTATCGCCGCTTTCCTGAGGCAGAGAGGCGCCCCTGCAAAACCCAGACCTTGGCTCCAAATCCCGATCCATGGGATCGAGGGGGGGATTGATTACAGTGGTCAAAATGAGTCCTTTCCAGTTCTTTCCAGAAAATCCCAGTTTCCTCGCGGAAATGTAAATTTGTGCACTAGGAAGACAGGTGGTTTGGGAAAGTTTTGCTGCAGAAGGCCTAAAGATCCCTAGCGCCAGGTTTGTGCAGGAGTGCTGGGGTGGCGGCACTCCCAGCTCCTGCCTGCTCGGGATACACTGCATGTCCAAAGTGAGACTGTTCCTTGGGAAAACTGTCATGTCCCGCCTCCAGCCACCATTCCAGTGTCACAGCCAGCTGGAGAGTCAGCACCGGCCTGGACCAGTAACAGTTTGTTGGGTAAAACACTGAGCTGATACACTGGTGGTTTACTAAGCGCCTTCCCCAGTATCCCGTTCCTAGGGTCATTCCTGTGGGATGTCCCGGTGTCCCAGAGGTGGCAGCACATCCTCAGGAACAGTGGCTGCCACCCTGGCCCAGGCAGTGCCCTCTCCCAGGAAAGGACTGAGGGAATCACCGTTTAGAAATAAACCTGGGGGCCTGCCCTGAGTGAATTCACGTGGAGCTCCCTGTGGGAATCATAAGACTCCCTCTGTCCCCCTGGCGCTGGTCGATATTGAGTGAACACAAAATCATGGAATTCTGGAATGGGTTGGATGGGAAGGGACATTAAAGCTGATTTCATTCCACCCCTTGCTATGGGCAGGGACACCTTCTACCAGCCCAGGTTGCCCCAAGCCCTGTCCAACCTGGCCTTGGATACTTCCAGGGATGGAGCAGCCACAGCTCCTGTGGGCAACCTGTGCCAGGGCCTCACCACTCTCACAGAGAAGAATTCCTCCCCAGTAGCCCATCTAGATCATAGAGGGACACCCTCTTGGAGCTTAAAGCCATTCCAACTGGGCTCCCAAACTGCACACCTTAATGAGGTGTCTGGTGGTTGTGGGAATTCATTTGGGCCTAAGTGCCTAAAACGGAGGTGATGAGGCCTCAGGGATCCAGGGATGAAGATGGGGATATGACAATGGGGAGATGGATGAAATGGTCTCTCACAAGTGGTTCAGCTGCCTCTGGAACAGGAATCCCAACTTTGCAATTCCCTGTGTGAGAGAGGCCGAGAATACTAATGAGGAACTTAGGAGGTGCCATCTTGTTGCACAGGAATTTTAGCTGAATTTTACAGAAGATAAGGAAAACAGTGAAATGTGCTGGTTGGGTCATTGAAAATCCTTGGTTTGATTTCTGTGAGTGATCATAACACGCTGAGGTTTGACAGGGAATGACTTTGGGAGGGGAACCAGTTTGGAGGGATGGGACTTGGAGGGGTGTTATTTAGAGGCACCTGGGAGCCCTGTCTTCTCCACAGACTTTCTCACAATTTACAAGCAAATGGTCCATTCTGGTTCCCATGTTTCCTTCCTTCCCGCATAGTTAGAGGGGATGAAGTGTCATCTGCTAGGAAAGGACAGGTTGAACAAGTTCTGGGTAACGCCTGTGCACTCCTTTAGGCTTTGAAGGAGCCTCAGGTTCCTCAGTGAAAGTGACTTCCCAGCAGGGATTTCCCCCAAATTATTTTAGGTTTCATCTAGTTGAAAAGGTTATTTTTGGAACCTGAACTCCAGGATCTGAGAAAACAGTAAATGTTCGAGTGAGCTGAAAAAAGAGATTCCTATGGCATCCTGGAACCATTGTTTCTGCTGCATTTCTGGTAAATATTTGTACTTATTTTCCTGTATTTATTTTCTTCTTCTCCATGAAAAGGAAGAACTTCAGAGGTTGTATCCTTTCTGTACCATTCCTCCCTCCATGTGGGCTGAAGTGGATCCACATCTCCTGCCCAGTAAATGCACAGTGCTAGGTTTGTGCTCCTGAGTTTTCCATCAGCACCATCCACAGGAAGCAGAACTGGTACCACATTTCTCCCAAGGGAAGGTGTTTTATGCAGGTTTGGCTGGGATTTGGTCCTGATGGGCTCCCACTCCTGCAGAAGCCCCGTTAACCTCCCTGCAGTCATGGCCGAGGGCTGGCAGCCTCCTTGTGTTATCAGCTCTCATTTTCTTGGGAAACAAGGCTAAAAGGTGGATTTATGAAGTGGTTGACACACCCCCACACAGCATAGCTCACAGACAGCTGACACAGCTCACAAGGGGTAGTAAAAGCAGCTCTCAGTAGTATTTCCTCCTCTCGCATAATAATTCACGCCACGTTTACTCCTGCCCACATCCAGGTAACCTCTTAGGAGGAGACAGCCTCAGCTCTGGAGATTTTCATACTTAGAACCTCTCTAGTAAATTTTTGCTCCACCTTCCTACAACTGGAAAAACCCCCAAACCTGGTTCTGTGTTAATGAAATGAGCTGCTCTGGGAACTGGAATCCATCCACGGCGTGTGGGTGGGTTCAAGGAACGGCATGGGCAGTTCGTCTAAAAGATGCTTGGGATGAAATCCCTGCTTGGAGGTATTCAGAGGGTTTGAGAAGGGCTGGGGGAGAGAGGAGAGTGAATTAAGTAAGTCTGTTAGAGATTTGCATCTCAAAGTGGCCCTTCTCAGACAGGTAACAGCACAGCTTTTCTGTGCTGTGGGAAGGAACAGGGCCTGGCTGCTGCATAGAGCCACCTCTTCTCTAAACTCCCAGGAATTTGGTGGATTGGAGCCTGTCAACCCTCTGTCAACTTCCTTAAGGCTAACTAAGAGGTGTGGAAGTTGTCTGGGGAAAGGTAGATATGCACCCCCCACTTCCTTAGGCCAGTGGATACCCGACTACACATCAAATAAAACTTCTTCAAAAAGGAACTAAAGCCAAGCCTGAAACAGCAAGCTTTTATTCCAGCTCCTGGTTGTTGGCAGCCTCAAGTTCTTTCCTGAACCCTACCCACAGGCCAGGCATAGCTGGACCATTCAGTATAAAAGGCAGAGCAGTATATTTGGATTTTACTGGGCAATGGTGATTTTATGGAATGATCCCACATCCTGTGAGAATCCTTAACAACAGTTCTCAGCTGTCATCGCTCCCCTTACAGATCCTGTTTTATGTAAATGGGATTTATTACATCTTCTACTTCGTGGTAACTCTTGCAATGATTGTTTACAAAAGTAAGTCACAGATAACCCAGAGCAGGCCGTGCTCGTGCACAGCTGGGCTTTGTCCTACTCCTGCTCTGTTTTCCTGCCTTATTTACCCTGGCTTATTCTCCAGGTCAAGTTTTCAGTTACCCAGATGATTTCCTGGCTCCTGATCTTGCTGTGCTTTTCCTCATGGCCATTCTGGAAGTGCCTCGATTATACTTGGGTAGGTCATGTTATCCCTGCACCTTTCCATGGAATATAATCTTTAAATATGAATCATTTGGAAATGAAATCAATGTCAAAACTTTGACAGTTTAACAGATATTTGAAGACCCCTACACCTCTCCCTTCACTCGTGAAGGCTCCTGCCAGCACCAACACTTCCCTTTCACTAAGAATAGCATGAAGGGCCTCCTGACCCCTGTCCAGAGCTTGCCAAAACTTCTTATAGTCCTTTTTTAAAAAAAACCAAAAAAACCAAAAAACACAAATTGGTATTAAAATCTGCTTGATATTCCTAAGGCATTTATTCAGGGTGGGGCTCTTGAATCCAGCTGACTGGTTGTAGAGGTGGATTTATCCTGCTGCCTTAAAGCCCTCTGTGTATTTGCTTGGAGCCTGATCCATGAATAAAGAAGTGAATTTCAACTCCAGTGTAGTTATACACCAAAATCTATTGAGACAAGCCTGGAAATAGGCTGCAAGAAAGAGATAAGTGCAGCTTCTCCACAATGACAATCCTTTGAAACAGGAATAGATTAGCAGGGAATAGAGAACTTTATATATTGCCTAAGATTTGAAAGTCAGGATTGGACTCTGGGTGTGCACCATGATCACTGAGGTGGCCCACTGAGTATGGGGCTGGGGGGAGGTTTGATGGTTGATTAAGAAACTGAGTGATCAAAAAGATTGCAGCTTCAGAAGTGATTCTTGTGGCAAGAAAAGGTGCCCTGACTGTGACTATCAACTAATTGCTCTTTATTTATATTAACTTTGGTTCCTTTTCCTGTTTTTAAATGGATTGTCCTCTGGTGTTGGGTTTGCCGTTAACTTGCTGGCAGAGCCTTGATTCAGGCTGGTATTTCAATGTGTTCTGAGCCTTTGTAAGGCTCAGTAAGAGCAAGGTAGTAACCAGGAATATTCTAGAGTTATGGCTTGAACTACTGTCAGAAGGAATCAGACTACTCTTGGCCTTTTGTTTCTTCCCAGGCTGCAAGGGTAACCTGACGGAGGAAGAGGCTCCTCTGGGGCTCAGCCTGGGGGTCACAGTGGGCAGTGTGGTGCTGTGTGTGTACCTCCTGGCCTGGCAGACCTACGTGCTGTGGGCAGATGTCGTCCTCAACGCAGTGCTGCTTTGTGCCTATGGGCTAGAGTCGGGGCTCAAGGTCATGGCCATCGCTGCCTTTGTCAGCTGAACCCGGCACACTCTCCTTCCACAAAACAGTGAGCTTTCATTTCAGATATTTAATTCTTTTGTATGTAAAAATCCTGTGGAACTTCTCTCTCTTTAAATTAGAAATTTTGGGGGCAGAGATGTCCCTGAGTGGCAGGTGAGATGTCCTGCCCAGCAGCTCTGTCATTTTGTCCCACTGTGGGCTTATTTATGGGCAAAGGCAAGGGATGAATTAGCAAAACACTTAATGCCCTGGCATTCATGAGGGATCCATGCTCAATATCCATTCCCAACACAGAACAGAAGCCAGTGCATCATCCCTGCTGGGACGATGGGAGTTTTCATGGCACAGCAGCAGTGTGGAGTCCAAGCAGCATGGAAGTGAACCAGGCCAGGACTCATCTCTGCCTCACCCCACACACAGCTGTGTTCGAGGGCACAGCTCCTCTGCTGCTCTGGTTTGTGCTTCCAGACCTCAGTGGTAATTTGTCTTACTTTAGTAGGGCAGATCCTTATGTATCCCAGTGGGAGGCAGTGGAATTGGGTTTTGTGCATACCCAGAGAGCTGAGCTGCAGGGTTTGGGCAGCTGCTCTTACTGACATGGTATGTGAGGGGATGTTTGGTTAAATATGATGGCCTCAAAATGAACAAAACCATTCATCACTTATACTGATTTCTGTCCTATTTAAAAGTCCAACAGAATGTTGGCAGGTGTATTTCTATTCGGTGTTAAATGTGCTGATTTCCACTGTTCTGCAAAAATTACTACATTCAAGCCTTGTCTTTTAACTGAAGAACTTGTGCAAGTTCAGAGTTTTTTATTGTATCAAAAATCTGTGTTAATGAAAAGCTTAGGGAGTTTATGGGGTTTTGAAGAAGCAAGCTTTATATTCAGAATTTCCTAATTTTATATTTATTTATTCATTCAAATAAATAATGGTTTAGATCTAAGGAGTATTTGAAGTGCAGAGCATCTTGTTCAGATCCTGGGCTCCAGGAAAGCCACCCAAAGGAAGACGCAGGTGATCTGGATGTGTGTGAAAGCCTCTTCTGATCCTGTTCTTCTGCTCTGGGAGGGTGGTGAGGCCCTAGCACAGGTTGCCCAGAGAAGCTGTGGCTGCCTCATCCCTGGAAATGTCCAAAGCAAGGCTCCCCCATCCTTGGAAATGTCCAAGGCAAGGTTGGACAAGGCTTGGAGCAACCTGGTCTAGTGGAAGGTGTCCCTGCCCATGGCAGGGGGTGTTACAAGATGAGGTTTATGGTCCCTTCCAACCCAAAACATTCCATGATTCTACTCCCAGACCAGGTAACAGCAGGTTCTGTCCACATGACACCATCTGACAGTCACAGTCAAAGTACCCATTGGCCCAAATCCCCTTGGACAGATCCTATTTAGTCAATGGCACAGCTGACCCTTTGCTGCACCCATGAAAACAACATCAGAGCAGCAGAGCTGGGGCTAAAAAGCGCCCAGGAAACTGAATGACCCTACGTTTCTATGTTTAATCTGCCTGAATCAAGCCCCCACCTATTTGTCCTTACAGATTTGTTTGGCATGGTGGAATGTGCCATCACATGCTTGTTACAAGGAGTGACCAACATTCCAAGCCATCCCTGCCCCTTAACGATCAATGCACACAAGCGAAGCCCTTCCTGGATGGGGACAAATACAAGTACAAACTTTTCCTGGTGTTCACACCCACCTTACACAAAGGTCTGGTTGTAGAACATCTGCCAGGCTTTAAAGGACACACTGCTAAGTGGAATTTTTTCCTGAATGCAGGTGATATGGCAGAGGGTGTCACCCCGGTCACTGAGTCGCAGCCTCTACGCGTCACCTTCCTGGGATGACCCCTGCAAACCACATAAATAAAAAATAGATATTATAAAATGTGGTGAACCCTGTGCTCCCTCCCCACCACCCAGGTGAAAAATGGGGATCAGGGGAGAGTGCCAATGCTTACTTATAGTCCACAGGGTAAATATGCACAGAAGATAATAAACATGACTTTTTGGGCTCATTTCAGAGTAGGGTCTGCTGGCTGTAACTGGGCAGAGCCCTGGCTGGCTGTCCGTGCCTGCTGGGGTTAGCTGGCACCGACCTGGACTGGCACCTTCGCCAGGGCAGGACAGCCTTGGTGCAGTTTTCCAGTTTAAGATAAAATTGTCCATGAACTGTTTTCTGGGGTACTGCTGCTGCTGACAGCCCTTCATGACAAAGGATGAAGTCTGGAATCTTCAGACAATTCCTTCATCTCAGGCATATCCATGCTTTCACTGGGAATTGTCATTATGCTGCTGACCCTGATTCCATGATGGAATCTCTCCATGCCAGGCTGGTACAAAGACCCAAAGTGAATCAGCTTCTGAGAGTTTCCTTAATCAGAAGCTCCTTTCCAAACTGTTCCCACTGCTCAGAGAAGCAGGGAACACACAGTGAAGCCATTGATGACATTTGCCAGACATAAAATCGCTGGAGCTTTTAATTACGAGGCCCAGCCCTTCTGAAACAGGATGAGCAAGTCGGATGCAAACTGCATTAAAAATTGAGAGGAACACATATTTTGAGGAGCTGGGTTTGGGTGGTGTTTACTCGACAAGTCTTTGTTCTCGAGCCATCCCAGAAGTGTCTGCCACCAACCTGATTTAAAAGGTTGATCCTGAGAGGCAAGTCAGTCCCCTGGGATTTCCAGCTTGGAGATATACTGGGAGATTGAGTGTTACTGGTTCCTCAGCAGGCAGAAAAATTGTGCAGACAGAACTCAGCTGGAGTGTCCCAGAGCTCAGGGAAGGAGGGAGGCTGAGGACGTGCACTCGGTTGGTTCCACACCTGGGAGCCAAGTCAGGAACTGCCATCGAGCCACAGGGTGATTCCTTCCTGCCAAAACATTCCATGATTCCACAGTCGCCCCTGGCCCACCTCAACCAGCACCAGCTGTTGCAGGGAAGGTGTAATAAGCTCCATTGCGGTTTCCTTCCTTGCCCAGAGGAAAAGTTGCCTCCCCTGCTCACAGAGATTTGCTGCAGCCCTGCCTGCACTGTGCATGTGGAGCTGGAGAGCAGTCAGTGCCTTAAAACAATCTTGCCAACTCCCTGTCTGCATCACAGGAAAGTCAGCCCAGCCCAGCCCAGCCCAGCCCTCCTACTGAAATACCCCAGTGATGCACTTCACGGAGTGGGGATCTCCTGCACAAACCCTTCTGGCCAGCAAGGCTCACCAGGCTCCAGCACAGCTGACATTACCATGCACTTCCCTTCTGTTGGACCAATATCCTTTCCCCTGCCTACCAGCATTCTCTAAATCCTGCATTTCTTAGGGCTGGCCATGTTTTCCCAGTGCGTCCCCCTGGGGCCTCGGTGAGGAGGGTGCTGGGGTGCACGCCGAGTATTGTTCATGCTCTGCTGGGCAGAAGAGGCCGTGTTGCTGTCAAACAGCTGCCAAAATCCCTCATCAGACTGGGAGCTGGCTCTTCCCTCCCACCCAGCTCCCCTGGCACATTCCTCCTGCAGGAACTCAGCCGGGCGGGTCCTCGGAGCCGGGCCTGGACACAGCCCCTCCAAGAGAACAGGAGCAGTAGGGAACTTAACAAACACCCAGCTAAGGCACTCGGGCTTCCCTCAGACTACTGTCCTGAGGTGGAAGCTTTACCTTCTTTCTTTCCCTCATGTCACAGTTACAGCTATTTCTTCCCAGGGCCAGTGCCATTGGGTCTCTCTAGTTGTACGTGCCAGGGGTTCAACACACTCCCTGGGGATCGGGGGGGAGGCCTGTGAGCACGAGCACTTTAAAAAGTGCTCTCAAAACCCCCGATTTTTGGAGACAACTGGCTAACCAGGTGGATCCCACTCTGCCATGGACACATCAGTATGTCTCATCTGATATTTTCCAGCCTAACAATCAGTTCATGAGCTGATCCCATTGTTTTAAAAATGTCAAATCTTAAGACAAATGAAACCGGGCACTACAAAACTATTTCTTTGAATGTAAGAAATCTGCCCATACACAAGACCATTTCCCAGAGTCCAGGGTCCCTCTGGACCCCCAAACACAGGGTCTGCAGGGCAGAACCAAGCACAGCTCACACATCCTCTCTGCGGTCTGTCTCAGAAACTCCAGACTAGCCTTGCCAGCTATTAAAATTTCCTTCTGGCTTTTGAAGAGGAAGAGAGGAGCAACAAGAGATTATATGACAAGACTGCAGCTTCTGAAAATCCTTCCCAGAATGCCCAGGAACAACACTCACCTTGGCACAAGGGCTGGAGCTCAAGTCCTACCTCTGCTATTCCAGCAAGAGGTGGCTCTTACCTTTTCTGTACCCCACCTGGGGCCCAGGTGAGAAGGGGACAGTGGTCTCATTCCTGACAACACCGATAAAGGAGCCTGGAGATGCACAGGGAGAGCTGATGGTACTGCAGTGTCACAGAGGAATGCTCTCTGCCCCGGCCTTGAGTGTTCAAGGCCAGGTTGGACAGGGCTTGGAGCAACTGGGCTAGTGGAAGGTGTCCCTGCCCAGAGCAGGGTAGCGGAACTGGATGGGCTTTATGGAACCTTCCATCCCAAACCTGCCCCATGATTCTACAGTCAAAAGAGTCACATCCAGTTTCTCTCTGGTACACAAGTACAGGGACACAGTGTCAGTAACAACAGGGTCCTGCATTAGGTCTTCAGCAGGGATGGGGCAGGCACAGCTTTCCTCCCAGGGAAGAATTTCGTCCCACTATCCAATCTAAATGTACTCTCTTTCATGGAGGAGCTGGGGTGCAAGATGAGGGGCTTTATGGCCAGGTAAGCCCAAGGAGCACAGTGGCACGGAGAGGGTACCCCAAAGGATGCTCTGCTCCACAACCCTGAGTGCTTTGGGGACTGGGAGGGAGAGGATACTCTTCCCTCTCCCCGTGTCCCAGCACCTTTCCCTGCTGCAGACATCAGGGAAGGGAGAGAAGGCAGGAGCGGTGCTGGAGGAAAACAACCCGTGAGCCGGTATGCAGGAGAGCCCCGGGCTGCACAAAGGGCGCCTTGTTCCCCCACGAGGCTGTCGGGCAGCCTCGCTCACTGGCGGTGGAAAACCGAGTTCCGAGCACTCCTTCACCTCCCCTCGCCACTCTCAGCTCCTCAGTGGGTACAGAATGTTCTCGGGTGCAGCAAACTCGCAGTTTGACACGTCCTGGGCTCCCGGTCCCCCTGCCCGGGGAGCGGGTGTCGCCGCCACAGCCCCCGGCGCTCCCGGGGCCACCAGCCCTGGTTACACAGTAACCTGTTGCTCCGGGTCCCAGCTCCACCTCTCGCTGCCTCCACATCCCTCCCCTCCGCCCTGCTCTGCCAAGAGCCCTCTGTCACCTGCGCTCAGACAGCCGGGGCGAGCGGCACCGGGAGGACAGGGCAGCGGGCAGGCTGGGCACGGGTGGGCTCTGCCTCGGCTCCCTCCGAGCCCCCGGGGCACCGCGACCGCAGAGGAGCCTGCCTGCTGCAGAATGGCAGCGGGGTTTGACTAGGAGGGCACGGAACACGGGGACAGAACACACAGCGGGGGAGCTGCGGGAGGCGAGAGCGGCATCGCAGCACCGGTGAGTCCCTCCTCGAAGTCCTGAAACTTCCCAGATCCCCCTCCCCAGCATTTACCCGCTTCAAAAGCCCGGCTGATTCTGCTGTGGAGGGAGGGTGGCTGTGGAGGGGCTGTGACTGGGAGAACTCTCAGGATAGTTTTCTGGTTTAGTAAAAAAAAGGTGGGAAAATGTACTTTTCCCAGCGTTGCGTTTTCTGGGTTTGTTTCCCGTGTTAGCGATTCCCCACCGGGTGAGATCCAGTAGGTGGCACTTTCTTGGCAGCAAAATGTCCATTTGGCACAGAACGAGACTTTTTTTGGTTGTTGTTGTTGTTCCCAATTAAGTCTGGAGACGTAGTTTTGAGCAGCTGTTTGTTTGCAAACCCGGAGTTTTCCTCTTTTTGGGACACACGTGGAATTTTTGCCGTTCCCCAGCGGGCCCCTGGATAAGCTGGCACTCTGAGCAAGCTCTCCCTGCCCCGACCTTGGCAGGACCCACCACCCTGTGTGAGCTCGGAGCTGCCCCGCTCCCTCTCCTGACAGCTCTGCCTCCCTCTCAGCTCTCGTCTGCGTTAAGAGTTGGAGCACAGCATTTCCCCTTTCACTTCTTTGCCTGGAAAATGCCGGTGCAAGCTCCACCTGGGACCAAGGCTCAGGGACAAATGATGTGACTGACACGAAACACTGGAAATAACTGTGCAACAGCACAGGAGTGAAATCTGCTGTAATTAGGGCAATGGGGTGTAACTCTTGCGTCGCTGAGCTGCTCTGACACACCGTCACAGGGATCGGATCCATCAGTGGTTGCTCATCCAGGAACACCGGCACTGGGCTGGGATCTGCCCCTAAAAAGGACTTTTTCTTAGTAAAAAAAATGCCAGCCAGAGGCTCAGCCCCCAGCTGACACAGCAGGGACCCACGCAGGGCTTCACCCGCGGATGCCACAGGCAGCAGCACATTCCTGGCTCCATTTCGGTGCATGATGGAGTTTTCAGTTGATTAAGGAAAATTAGTCCTTCACAGACAGAAAGGGCAGGCAGTGGTGCTGAATCAAGGAGCCCTTTAAAACAGGACTGGGAAGAGGGGCTTGGGATGCACTGTGGGAACATGTCTGTGAGAGGCAAAGGTCGTTGCTGGGCCCTATTTAAAACCAAGGCTTGAAGTGGTGTTTGGGACAACCGTAAAGTTCAGTCCCCACTGTGGTTGGACCTGCAGAGTTTAGGTAGGCTGGGGGTGTTTTGGGGCACCTGAGGAAAAGTTGAGCCCTGGCATTGTTGGACTGGATGCTGGGGAGGTCCTGGGAAGGGACCAGCTGTGGGTGATGCTGCTGTGTGTGCCCCCCAACCCTTGGGGGGTGGAGCAGTTTGCCAGGACAAGTTTTGAGTCCTTGGCTTTCTGCCCCTCAGCCATCACCACCAACGGCGGGGTGGGCATAGACACCACAGCAGAGCTTGGGCAGTCCAGATGCTGCTCAGCACCAGGACTCTGCTCCGGTCACTGTACGTCCTGGGAGGAGACCCTGCTCTGGGATAGCTGCAGGCCCAAACCTGCCACATGTTTGTTGGCATGTGCCCCTTGATGAAATGGCTTAGAATGTGCTGGAAAACAAAATGCTTTTCGTAGGGTCACAGGATTATTCTGGAAATGAACGATTCAGAAGAGACACTGATGCACCCCAGGACTTGGGAGGTTCCAGTCCGTGTGGTAACAAAGAGAGGAGTAAAACAGGGAGAACAAATGTGTTGGCTTGTGTGGGCTTGAGAAACATCCATATGAAATAAACTCTGAGTGTGTGAGGGATTCTTGGAGTACTATTCTCAGAGGGCTGGATCTGGGGGTGCTTTGGACCTATGTCTCTGTCACACTGTCTGCTTTCTCCCTTCTGTGCCAAGGTCTGGAGTGCTGGATCAAATAGGTTTGTGGCTTTGAGGAAGACTCAAGTGTTTTTCTTCTTGCATGGGGCTGATCTGACCTCGAGTCTCCTTTCTGTAGGTGCCGTCAGTGCTGCCCTTCCCTCCAGGGAGATGGGAGTGCATGGCCTCTATCGCTTTGGCAATAAAATAATCACCCTCTAAAAATAATCAAACCTTAACCTTAACCTTCCCTAGTGACCCCCAAGAAATCCACTGACTTCCTGGACTGACAGGAATGGTCCCTTCACTCCTGTAAAGCTTTATCAGCAGTGAGGTGTCGGCATGGCACAGCAGCACCAGCAGATCCAGCAGAACATGACTCTACTAGCATGGCCAAGGTTCAGAAGGTGCCCAGACAAATACCCACCTACCTGCCCAGGATCTATTCAAGGCTCCCACTCAAAGGGAGGGAAAGAATGGTACCTCCAGAAACCCTCCCCGCTTGCCCAACTGCATTGTACAAGAGTCTTTGCACCACCAGAAATGGTGCCAGACACTGTACAACACCTGAGCGACGCAGGACATGGGATCCAGGATGGTCCAGGAGGCCTGAAATCACAGTGTGGCTCCAGATCTCCACATGCCCACAGTCAGGATTACAGCAGAGGGGAACATCAAGAATTTTCGTGGAGTGGGGAGGATATGAACAACACCTTTGATCACTTGCAGAGGGTTTGAAATGTCAGGCTCAGGATAAAATATGCTGTCACCCATCCCTTAAATGTTTAGTGCCCCTGCATCAAATGGGTGTCAAGAGAGAGAGAGGAAGGGGATCCTGGGAGAGCTGATCCCACACACTGCTGGTGTGCTGTTCCCACATGGACAAGGCCACCTCTGTGAGCTGGCAAGAGTTTGTCCTTTCCTAAGGCAGTGAGAGTTTTCCTTTCTCCTGAACTGGCAGTGGTACCGCCTCCAAAATTGAAATGCATAATGCCAGGGGGGTAACTAAAAAAGCCCTGGTGTTTTATTTCCTGGTAATCCAGATAAATTAAGAGGAATTGCAATTAAAAAGGGAGGGAAGGGTGTGGAGCTGAGCTGGACCGGTTTGGAGATCTTCCCCATTCCTTTGCACTGCGATTCCTCAGCAGAACCCAGCCCTTGTTCCCACTCCCCGGGTGCTCCCGAGGGTGTTACTGCAACGTGCTCACTGCCACTGAGGATCTGCTGAGGAACAGAACAAAAGCCCCTGGGAAGAGATGGGGAGTCACAGGCTCTGCCTGCTCAACTGCCCTGGGACAGGGACTGAAGTGCCCAGACAAGGTGCTGGGGCCCTGATTTGGTTGGAAGCACCAAGTGGGGCTGGAGGTGCCTGTTTCTGCAGCCATGGTGCAGTCAGGGGACCTTCACAACGCAAGAGGCTGATGGCAGAGGCTGGGCTGCTCCAGCCTGTCTGGCACAGGGCTAGACCCTGCTTGGGATGCTCCATGCCCTTGCATCCATCCCTGCCTTCAAAACAGGGTCCAAACCACCTCCTGTCATAACCATCTCCCACAAAGGTTCTCCTTATCCTCCTGAGACTGGCAAACACATCTCACATGTCAAAATCCTCATCTCCAGTGCCAGGGGAACATTCCCACATCCAGCCCACGGTTGCATATTCACCTGCTGAGCCATTAACCTGCTTCTCCTTTCTCACTTTCTGGACTCTCTCAGCTATGTCAGCTGGGTTGAGGAGCTGAGCACCAAGCCCCAGGGCAGGAAGGGATCGGATGGGATTTTGCAACAGTCCTGGCTGTCGTGATGGGCAGGTGTGGCACAAATGAGCCCTCATGGCTCACGGGCCTCTGACCTGGCCTTGCCCTAGATGAAGGCAGCTCCCTCCATGGCTGGTGGAGCAGTAACACTCCACCTTTGTGGGCCAGGGTCTTTCAATACCACCTTGGAACAGGCCAGCAAATTCTTTCCTATTTTTGGTTTCCAGTTGAGAGACTGGCTCCCAAAAGCTTTTCATAATTTGAACTTAAGTTCAGTCCTTCCTCATTCCATTTTCTCTTTTTCCCCTCTGTCTTATCAGTCTCAGCCTGTCCAGATTTATATCCTTCAAAGGTAAAGTGCAGCCCATCCGAATGGCAATAAACCAAAGTTCAGACACCACAGCTGGTTCAGAAAATGAAATAGAGCTGCTGCTGGGACAGCTATTAAGATCAGGCAAACAGGCACAGGCTGAGTCAACACCACCCTCCCCCAGACTGTTTACACCTTACTTCCATCTTGCTGAAGATGACCAGAAGTGGGAATCATCTGGGAGTCAAGATAGCTGGAATCTCTTCATGCCTTAGAGCTGCTGGCTACTGAAACTAGAGCTGCTACCCAAAGCTGTGGATGCCCCAGATTCCCTCACCAGAAAATACAAAGGGAACCCCAAACCTGGCTCACCTCACTGCTGTGGACAAAGTCAGTGGCTTGTCCTGGCCTGTCACACCTCATTGCCACCATCAGGACTCCCTTGGGTTACTCCTTGTCCCATGGCTGCTGCCATACAGAACTGAGACATGTAGACACAAACTTCTGCAAGTCCTCCAAACTCCTCCATGTCCTTTTCACAAGGGCGTGGAATGACAGGACAAGGAAGAATGGCCTTAAGCTGAAGGATGGTGGGCTTAGGTGGGATATATGCAAGAAATTCTTCCCTGTGAGGGTGATGAGGCCCTGGCACAAGTTGCCCACAGAAGCTATGGCTGCCCCATCCCTAGAAGTGTTCAAGACCAGACTGGTGGGGCTTGGAGCAATTTCAGTTTAGGTTTAGTGAAAAGTGTCCCTGTCCGTGGCAGTGGGGTGGAACTGGATGAGCTTTAAGGACCATTCCAAGCCAAAACCTTCCAGGATCTATAGTAAGTCAAGTTTGAGACTTTCAGTGGTGACTCTATGCCGGCAAAGCAATGACTCTGCCTTCACTTCCAGTGCTGAGATAAACACAGAGGTGTCCATTTGCCTGAGCCCGAGACAATCCTTTCATCAGTAAATTCACTTTATGAAAACATCGGGGAGAGCAGAAGAGAGAGAGGTAATTGCACCCACGATATCCCTTAATAAATCACAGGCTGGAGCCTGCTCTCATTCCTGACACTGCTGCCTCTTAATTATAGCTGTGTTTGGCTGAGGAGACAGAGCAGGAGAGCCACACTCTATGCAGAAGGGAGTACTAATTAAAACCTCTTTTCCCTGGGAAGATATTAATGTCTTCCTCTGGGGAGAAAGCAAATGGATTTGTCTCTGGCCATTCCCGCAGGTTAACCTGGAACACTGACTTTCACACAGTCAGGCAGTTCATCCTGTTTTCAGAACCCGATGCTCCTGGCATTGCTCCTGGGTTGAGATGTGGGACTTTCAAAAGTCCTTGGAGAAGAAAGAGGAACAACATGTAGCCAGGTAGGCTATGCAGGTGTAGGCTAGGGAGTAGGGGTGGCTCCTCCATGTACACTGACCACAAAAGGGTTTTGCACATTGTCCCTTGATATGTGACACAAGCAGGACCTCTGTGATGGGAAGGGTAATCCCAGACTGCACCCAAGCAAATCCTCTGATTGGAATTCATACATGGACTTTAACAGGCTCAGTTCTGCTCATGGCTCATTCCAACGAGAAGAGAGTCCAATCCCTCAGGCTAGCAGGGGAAGGATCTTGTACCACCAGGCACCTGCACTCCAGCATCCCTGACTGATCTCCTGGTGGGTTTGGGACCTGGCCACAACAGGACAGGTTTATTCACCTGGAGAACACAAATCCTTCCAAACTGCAGGAGGGGAGTGGTACGTCTGAGATATAGAAATGACAGTTTGCCCCACTGAAGTCAAAGGGCTGATTCTATGATTATATCTATTTATTCTGTTTTCCATTATTCCCAAAGGGAGTAAGTCAGCAATCTCCAGCTGGCCCTGCAGAGTTTCCATAGGCAGGGAACCTAACTGCAGAAGGGAGACTCCAGTCCAGCATCCAGGTACATGCTCACTCCAACCTGGCATTCAAGCCAGAGTAGGCTGGATGTGAAAAACACAGGCAAAATGTTGGGTTGGATTATTTTCCTCCTGTTTTGCAATAGAAGGGGCAGGGCAGGAGTGTAAAATTGACATGAAAGGCTCTCAGGGTTAACTCCAGGACTGTCAGGTTTATTCTGAGTTGCTGCTGCTTGGAAAACAAGTTGATAAAGTTTCAGTAGCTAAAACAAAGCCAGAAAAGCTATGGCTCATTCAGAGGAGCTGCTGCACGGAGCAAGGCAAGAGCAGGTTCAGCGGGATAAATTGAGAGCAAGTGTACCAGAGCTGTGCAGGTAACACCCAAGGTGTGGTCAGGCTATCGGCTGCCTGAGCAATCGTTTGCAATGGAAGCACCGCTTCCCGCTCTGCGGCTGCTCCAAGCTTAAAATCAAAGCAGGAATAGCCCCTGTATCTGTGACTTCAGATATGGAACTTCCAGTGTTCTTCAGCTTGGGAGAGGGACACTGAGGTGCTGCTCTCCTCGAGATCTGTGGCACGGAGACAGGGAGTGAGGGAACAGGCTGCTTCTTGCTGACAGAGCTGGGAGGCATCCCATGAAAACAGCAGCTGGTGAGTGTGGCAGGAACAAAAGGAGGTGGCTGAGAACACCATACAGAGCTGAGCATGGACCATCCTGCCACGGGACATTCAGAATGGCCAGAGTTTACACAGCCTGGCAAAATGCAGGTGGAGAAATTCAGGGATGAAGAAGGGTACTGAGAGCTCTTCACTGCCACTGCTGGAGGCTGGGGAACTATGCAGAGAAGCTTCCCATGCTCCTGTCCTTTTCTTGGCCTTTCCTCTGGGATTCCGCATGTGCTGCAGCTGTGTGTGTGCTCCCAACCTGCCACCAAACAGGAACTGAGGGTGGGTGATGTCAGAGGTGATGGACCACCCCATGTCCAGGCAGTTGGCTCCTGCTCCTCTGAGCCCAAGAGAGGATGGAAGGGAGGAGAGGAGCTCCAGCCACAGTGACTGCTCCATGGAAGGAAACACTGTGCAGGTTTAATCACAGCCCAAGAAGTGAGGACTGAAACCAACCGAGAAGTCAAAGCCCTGCCACAGCCACATGGAAACTAGACCAGACAGGTCCCAGAACATCTGCTCCACACCTGTCATGAGCCCAGAGACACGCCTTCTCCCTGCTCACTGCCTGCCAGGACCTGGTGAGCAAACAGTCAAAGGTGAGAAGAACACTGTGAAGTAGAAGGTGGCATGGGAGATCTGGGCTGCCACCACCCTTGGCAGTCCCTGGTGTTTCCCCGGAGCTGACTCCAGTGTGATCCATCCTTGCCAAGTGCCTGCAGCTGCTCACAGTGGCCACGCTCTGCTGCCGCACCGTGTGGGTGACGGGCACTCAGGACCTTGTCTTGGAATCCTGCCCCTGACCACCAGAGCTAAAGGGTGGCTTGGATAGCTCATGACATCTGTGAGCTCAGCAGTAGGCCCCCGCGCAGGACTCAGGAGCACCAGGAACAGCACTCTGTCCTTCCCAAAGCCATGTGTATTCCTGTGCTCCTGGGGCCACCTGCCCCTTCCTTCATAACAACCTTCCCAGAATATGCCAGGCTCTCCAGTGTGCATGTTTAGGCACGACCCGGCTTCTGCCAACCTTTTCCTGCTCCAGAGGTGACCCACAAACCTGTGGCTCATTTAAGGATCAGACCCTGAAGACAGGCCAGCGAGTAGAGCTCAGTGGTTTTAACCCCAGGCTGTGGGCTCTCCTTTGGCTGCAAGAGCATCCATATAGGTGTGCAGGCACCATCATGTGCTCACAGCCCTGATCCCTGCAAACACACCTTGCCCACCTGGCATAAAGGGGTTTTCTTGCTCTTTCCCCATCTCTCCTGAGGATCACGAGGTCTCAGCA
>JAWWMP010000165.1:9257580-9352457 GCA_035047865.1 Dendrocincla tyrannina
ACACACCTTGCCCACCTGGCATAAAGGGGTTTTCTTGCTCTTTCCCCATCTCTCCTGAGGATCACGAGGTCTCAGCAGGTCTCCAGCCCAGCTCCAGGCAGGGTCAGCTCTGAAGTCAGAACAGGCTGCACAATTCACTCCAGCTGTTCTTGAAAATCTCCAAGAACAAGACAGCACAACCTCTCTGGGCAAACCTGCTCCATGGTGCCAGGGTTCCCACAGCAGTCTTCTCTGTGTCCTCCTGTACAGCCTTAGCTCTGTGGGACTGGAAATCGCTGTGCTAAGCCTTGTGGGCACACAGAAGAGGCCAGTGAAACCCTTCCTCCTTGGGGCACTGCAGGAGACTCTTCTCTTCCTTCCCAGCCCAGGAATCACTGCGGTTCCTCCTAGTCCAGCTCTGACTCCCATCCCAGCTTCTGAAGGGACCAATTGTGCCTTTTCCTCCTCGCCCTCACAGGAGATTAATTATTTTGTGGCAAGATTGTTAAAACATTTCTGCACTGCAAGATTAGAAACTGCCATTTTAATTATTTTGATAAACCCAGCCTCACACATCCTTCTATTCTATACAAAACAAAGGGCAAAGGGAGCGAGTTTTATTTTGGTTTTGAAATGGTCTCTCCAGGGACTGTTCTGGTTAATGGGTAACTGGATGTTTAGGTTGCAAAACCCTCCCGTGGCCTCACCCAGAGCTTCACTGAAAGCCCAAACATCAGAAATCAACCCAGTGATTTCCTGTGACTGTGCATCTTGTCTTCTGGACCCAAAAGCAGAGCAGGGTTTCCCCCAGCTGGGTGTGAGAGTTCAGTTAACTATTGTGCAACAGAACATATTTTGCACCAGCAATGAACATTAAGGTTCCTAGGGGGATTATGTGTGACAATCCAAAAATCTCAGCATTTTTCAGGTAAAACAAATCAATGACAGACAGCAAAACTCCCATTTCTGCCTTTTACAGGTGACTGGGAAGGGATAAAACACCATTTTTCCATACAAAATTTTACCTCCCATGAGATACATGTGAAAATACCAACCACAGAAGGAAAGGCTACATTGGTCTACTACTAAAAATGCCTAAGTGCTGCTGTCACACGAAAGCTGAGCTGAACCCCACCACATTTCTGGGAGCCACCACTGAGCTGGTTTAACTGGTGTCAGCCTGTTTTCCTGCACTGACACTCAGAGTCTAGCTCCCATGTGCCAAGTTTTAGCTCAAATGAATTGTTACAAATGGCCAAAAATACACAGACAGGATATGAGTAGGAAGCACAAAACGGGATGGGAAGAGATGGCAATGAATGTTGTCATGATTAGCCTAAAAAGGCTGGAAAAGCCTTGAACATCAAATGAGATTTTTAAGAGATTACTCTCCTCCCTCAAAACTTCTGCCCCACCCTCCCAACAAAAAAAGCCCAGGGTGAATTTTACAGCAGGAAATGAAAATTATTGCTGCTTCCAAGCCCCAACTGCTGTAGGCAGAGATTTGAAAAGGGAGTAAGGAGCACACTGGAAGAGCTCCTTGCTGGAATAGGCAGAAGAAGATTGACAGTGGCCCTCTCCATTTCTTTGGGAAAAGATAGGATGCTGTGACCATCCTACACAGGGAGGTTCAAATCTACCAATTTCTTGATTCAGATTTACCAGCCCCAGAGACTGTGAGTGGACCATGCTGGAGAGAGATTGAAGCTAAATGTGGCCCCAAAGTGGCTCTGAGCCCAATAACAGCTTTTTTTCTGATGGAGAAAAGCTCCTGGCACACCGACTGCTCTGCTACATTGCCTGAGTTTCTGCCAGGAAAGTGAATCAGCATTTCAGGGAGTGACCAAAAATGCCCTTCCTTTAGGAGGAGGTGGTGGAAAGGTCCCATGGATCTCAACACGTCCATTTGCTTACAAACCAGTCAGGATGAGGAGTCCACTGACAAACAACACTCCCTGTGCCCCTCCTGAGAGGGTGAGGGACCAGCCATATCTCCCATCCATCCCTGCTTGAAGCATTTTAGCCCAGTTTGGGCTGGCAGTAGCCAGGAAGGGATGGTCAGGTGCATCACAGTCCACCTGGCGCTACAGGCTGGGAATTAATGTGGAGAATGAATCTGCCAGCCAGATTTCTCTGTTAGGCTTTACAGGTCTCATAAAAGAGGAAAGGAAGCAGGAATGTTGAGGCTGGCCCAGGACTCATGTGAGGGAGGGTGCCCTGTACTTACACATTAAAGCAGTGATTTAACAGACAATTAAGGCACTTGAGTGATTAGCTGAAAGCACTGCTGAGAGCAAGGCCAAGCTCTCACACCTGGGGAGAAATGAGTGATCCCCAGTGGGATGAACCAAGACCACCCTGGTGTTATCAGCACGGTCCGTGTTGGACCAGGAGCTTTCAAGCTTCTGGAGGAAGTAGTTTTGCTATGGGTCATTTGGTAAAGACAGCATCACCTTCCAGGAGGGATGTGACAGCCCTGAGCTTTGTTCCTTGAAATCCCACCATAAAAAACACCCCTTTGCTATGTTTGTCTCCATCAGAGCTGTGACATCACTGCAGGAAGCCGCAGGAACCCTCTCAATTCCATCCCAGCTCTAGCCTATCTTCCTGTAGTCTGGAATGTTTTGGGTTGGGAGGGATCATGCAGTGCCACCTCTGCCATGGGCAGGGACACCTTCCACTAGCCCAGGTTACTCCAAGCCCCGTCCAACCTGGCCTTGAACACTTCCAGGGATGGGGAGTCCACAACCCTCACTGGAGCCAGCCTTTCACAAACTCCCGCAGCTATTCCACAAATGCCTTTGAGCTTGGAAAAAATATCAGAGAGGTATTCCAGCTATACAGGAGGTGCACGAGGAACATCTGTGGTGCCTGCAGCCAGGGACACAAGCACACAGACAGTTACACACAGGATTTTGGTGTTTTTCCTGAACACAGAGGCAATTCAGTGCCCTCCTCTAGGCTGGGCCTGGGCCGTTACCCATCCTGGTAATGGGATCATCTGGAATATGACACACACAGGCAGAGTCACTCCCTATTTTTACTGGCCTGATGTCCTGATTTCTACACAGAGCAATGAAAAAGGCTCCCTTTCATCAACGGTGTGAAATCCTTCCCACTTCTAAAAATTCCAGCTGTGACCCCCTCGCTGCCGGTGATCCAATGCCCAGAGCAAAGCTCCAGGATAGGACAGGTGGATCATTTTTGGTGTGTGAGATGAACAAGGATGCAGGGCAGAGAAGCATTCAGCGTGACAACCACTAGTGATTTCTTCAGCAAACTTTCTGGGTACCAGGTGTGCTACACCTACAGGGCCCTCACATCCTGCCCAGAGAGTCCCACAGCCAGCTCCAGCCTCCCACAGCTCCTTTGCTCCTATCTCCCAGGAGCTGGGTGGTGCCAGCGACAGGCTTAGCTCACAGAAGGTGTGGGCACAAAAAAAAGGAACAGGACAGAGGGGAAAAGCTACAAAATTCCTCACAACTCTCCTCTCTTCCCAGGAAGCTGAGGGATTGTGTCAGGCTGGTTTTAGTTCCTGGGGAGTACAAGCGACTCATGACACTTTCTCCCAGCTGGGTAGTTTTGAAGTAGGGTCTTTTAATTTAAACCATTTAATGAGCTTTTATATGAGGAACACTCATCTCTCTCCTTCCATCCTTCCAAAAGCATCCATTGATACTTAACACACTATTTCTGGGTCTGGCTCTCCAGCTGTCTAAACTGCAGCCCAGGTATGGATAATGCTCACCCTGGAACCCCTGTCAAGACACACAGCAAGCCCAAACCTGCTCCCTGTTTTCCCTCCACCCAGCTTCTGTGGAATTCCTCCAAGAGAGAGGAAAAGTGTAAATCCAGGAGCTGTGACTCAGCACAGGGACTCTGAAAACAAGCTTTCTGAGGGGTGGTGAAGTCAGCTTCCAGTTTTTTCCCAAGATCTTGGAGACTGTGGCTGTTTGTGCATTTTCCCTGGGTATTTATAGAGCAGGGTGCTGTCTAGACTTGCTTTTGGTTGTAGTTGTGGGAGGAAGGTTTTACTTTATGGCAGGAATATAAAAGCTCTTCGTTTTTGGTTCTGAGCCTTCCTCTCTTACTCCAACTTGTGGGCACCCATAGTCTCCAGCACTGCTGGCCCCACATTAATATCTGTCTGTGGATCACCTATGGACACACGAGTGTATGTTCGGGAGGTCACAGGGTGCCTGCCCGTTCTTCTCTAGCTTCTCTGTGAATTTCCCATCAGGGATTTGTCAGTATTGGCACTTTGATCCGTGGTACCAGTTTGTGTTTCTGAGCTCCCAAGGCTCCATTTCAGCCCCTTGGGATCCAACAGTAAATCCAGAGGGGGCTCAAACAACAGCGGTCAGGGTCCACCAAAGATGGGCCAGGGGTGGCTGTAGGTCTGAGGTACCACAGTACAAAAGGGCTGCTGCCACTTCTTCCACAGAGGCTGAAGAACACTTGGTTCCTCTCTGCCCCAACCTGTTGGGCTGGGTTATATTTATCCAGGTGCTTGTCTTTGGAGAATCTCCACAATGTGAAAAATTCAATGTGCAGAGCAGGGAGTGTTCCTTCCAGACACCTGGCAGGTCGTGCCCGGTGACTGTCACTGCAGTAATGTGGGATGTGCCACACACACCCTGCAGCTCCGTATGCTCCGCAAGCAACTAAAAGCAGGAGCAGGGTGGTTCCATCATTAGGAAGCTGGACCAGGATACCAGAGATGTGTGTGGAGTTCTCAGGTTGACCACAGGGTCCATCTCACAAGGACTTTTAGAGGTCTAAACCAGTTTGTGTGAATTTAAGACTCTTGGTTCCACAGGAGGAGCCCTGAGCACACAGATACCAGTGCCTCACCAACGCCCAAAGGCTGTTTTGTTAGTGGATTGTGGCCTTCCTGACCTGCTAGGTTCTTCCATACCGTCACAGCAAGCAGGACAGACTGTGGGAGCCAATGGGTTACTCCCCAGGGCTGGAGGGGTGGGGGGCCTGTCTGGAGCAGGGACAGTGCAGGACACACGTACTAGGCTGCCAGTGCTCCCTTTGCTCTTCCATGGCCCTGAGCAGCCTGAGCCTTCCAGCACAGTCCATCAAACAGCTTTCTCCAGCATGACATTCCCATATGGAAACACCTAGCAGCCCTAACAGAACAGACCACGCTTTGTTGGCCTGGGAAGTGTAAAAGATAACATCGTGTGGTGCCCATCTCATGTTTCTCCCTGACGCTTTATGTTACTCCCCGAGGCTGTTGCCAGTCCAGCATTCCTGCCTGGCCCATCCCACCGGGTCGGGATACACTCACAGAGAGCAGCACCTGCATTATATTGGACCCCTCAGCCCCAGCAGGACCCCCGTGAAACATTTCCATCCCATTTATCTCAGCCCTGCCCAAGCCCTGTAATCTGGGTACAGAGACTCCCTTCACCATGACTGACAGGGAATTTGTGGAAGTCCTGTCACCCCAAGCAGATTTCCGTGGGATGACTGATGGAAACACAGACAAGGTCTGTTAGAACTGGGTTAGAGCATGCTTGGAAAAACTTGCTATTCCTCCTAGGTCACTTAGCTCAAGGGATTTGTGGGTTTTGCCATATTTTAATTCTGTTCCAGCAAAAGCTGTAGTGTTTTGACCCACACTTCCCTGCTGCTACAATCAGATCCTAATATTCTCTGACACCACAAACCCAATCTGTGTCTTAAACGTCTTAGACCCATCAAGAAAAACACTCACAAACACCAGATGGTGCTGTTATTGCTGTTGTTATTATGATAATAATAATAGCCCCAAAAAAACCACTAGTATTTCATATTTTCAAGTTATCCAATCTTTACCCAAATCCAGAATTTTTTATATCCTTTCCATGTCCTATAAGAACAAAAATGTCTGACCACAATAGATGGGAGCTATACCTAATAAAAATAAAGTACAACAAAAGCAGAGATCAACTCAAAGGGGAGAAAGAGATATTAGTCTTTCCCCTCCCAAAGAGCTTCCCCACCCTTGGAGAAAAGGGATCACTGTCACATGTCCCTCTTCAGAGAGACTCAGAGAAAGTCAAAACAATGCATGGCCAGCATCCATTTGCTATAAAAGTACAGAAGTGCAGCACAGACAATGCCAGGCTCCTGTCATGGCTCCATGCATCTTCAGGAGGATATCTGACCGCCAAGGATAAGAGTGGCCGGAAAGTCAGGGAGTGAGGTTTCCTGTGCTTTAAAGTACAAGATGACTTCACTCACCTCGATGTCCTTCAGCACTGACTTGTGCTGGCCTCCCTAAATCCCTCTGGGATCTCCTGGCCTGGGACAGGTCACAGTGCCAGGCTTTAGCCATGCAGTTGTGCTTCCCTGTAGTCGCTCCAGTAGAAGCAACCAGAATGTGAGCCTGGCTTAGCTCCTGAGTCCCTATCCCACTCCACACTGTTCACATGCAGTGCTCAGCTGCCTTGCTTGGTGACCCACGCAAACACTGCCCTGCACCAGCAGAAGGGCAGGTGATGGTCTCGAAACTGGATTTGCTCAGGCTGAGTCAAAGGTGACGCCTGCACAGCCACATGTCACACGGCAGAATTTGCCTCTCTTTTCCTGCCCTGTGCTTCCCGCTGGGGAAGGAGGGAGCAGCCACACCTGCTGGGAGATAAGAGGGAGATTGAAACCCTTTAATCACAGCAGGGAGAAGACAACATCTGGAAGAGGCTGCAAGCTGTGGGAGCTCTTACGGATGCTCCCATGGAGAGAGGGAACCTGGGGAATGCCAGCCACTCGCCCACAGCTTCATCCCTCAGATCTTTGGCTCTGCCCACACTGAAGGGGAAGTGCTCTCAGCCCCTCCTTCCCTTTCCTCAGACCCAGATGACTCCTGATTTAGCAAACTCATTATAAAGTCTCCAAGCGCTTAGAAATGTGCCCTTCCCCCTCCCAGTCTTCTAGCTCAGAGTCAATTAGTATCAGGTACTTTATGCTGAGTTAAAATCTCTGGCAGGAGGCTCTGGCCTGGTTTAATGTGGCCAGCACACACCACACCCTCAGTAACACAGCCTGAGCACAGCCATGGTCCGAGCGCAGCAGGGAGAGCCGGGCAAAGGGCAAATCAGGAAAATAGCGTGAATAAACAGAAAAAAGGGAGCCCAGCATGATAAGGACATGCTGACTTGGCAGGTATATACATTGCTTCCAGTTCCATGGTCTCTTTGGGACTTATCCTCCCTGGAAGGGAGCCTTCCAGGTTAGCTTGTCCTGCCTTCCTCTGGATAGCTCAGCTTGTCCTGTCAGTACGTTATTAACCACCATGAGATGAAGAATTGCCTCATTTCAGGCTGGTCCTGCTTCACCCACAAAGCCAAACAGGACCCTCCGCCATGTAGGGTTTGACCAGATGGGTTCCTCCAAGAGCAGATCCCAGAGTTTTTCTTTTGGATAGAGCTTGGGAAGGAGAAGCAAAAACCAGGGTGACCTTGGCTGCATCCCTGGTTCCTCTTGTTGCTTCACACCTGGGGCCTGGGACCACCTCTGAGCTCCATGGGCCAAACTTGGCACCACAATCCTGCTGGAGTAACCTGGATTTCAGTCCATTAAGGACACAGCCCTGGGGCAGTAGGTGAAAGAGAGCCAGAAATATGATATTAATATGCAGGAACATTCCCATCTATCATCAGCTGTGGAACTCAAGTGATTGGGTGGTGCAGAGGAAACAGTGCAGAGCGGGCTTTTTAAGGGCACAAGTTCTGTTTTCCAGGTACCTTATGCTAATATACATGGAGATCTGGGAGATAGGAACAGTCTGAGGACTGTAAAAGGAAACCAGCAGACAGCTATTAACAGAGGAAAAATTCACAGGTACCCAAGCCTGTGACAGGGATGGGTTTTATTTCACTTGGAGGGATTGGCAGAACACCAAGTTTCTATTCTAACGTGGATAAGAATTTAGACCTGTATATAAGCATGTGTAGGGACTTCAGTATTGACCACAAGAGAGATGGAAAAGGGAGAATTTTATATAATAGCTCCAAAATGGACTGAAGAGTCATTTCTAGCAGTGTCTCTGTGCTGAGAACTGTTACTGGGAGAGAAAAGAGGCTGAAAGTTGTCAGGCTGAGCCCAGAATGTGCTGGGGGTTCTTCATACACTCTGTGTGCAGCTTCACCTGGAGAGCTGCATCTCCATAAATACATCCCTCTGACAGATCTGATAAGATCTGTGAGAAAGGTGTCTCTGCCCTCACCTCAAGGTAAAACACATGGAGCAAAACACCACAAAGGAGTGTGTCCAACACTGGGAATAAAACCGGATACGTAAGGAATCTAGGGCAGGTCTGCTGATGATGCAACAAGCCCTGCAGCAGAGGGGAAATCCCAGGTGTCAGGGATGACTCCAAAGTATTCCCTGGGGATTACACACACTTTAGCCTAAATTCAGTGAAGACTAACCCTTGAGAGGAAGCTTCACTGGCTGCCCATGGCTGTTAGGGCAGCTCCTGGCACATGCCAAGCACACTCAGAGGTCCCCTCGCAGGAAATCCCACTGAAGACATTGAACAATTTCTTCCTTCAGGCCAACAATGAGTATTTTAAAGCCAAACCTTTGAATTCTGACAAATCTATCATGAGGTGAACAGGGTCCAGCCCAGGCACAGAGGCACCCCTGAGCTTTTAAGAAATGAACTAAGAAACTTTTCACACTTGGTTTCCCTTCAGTTCACGCACTGGAGCAGAAGTGAAGATCTTGGATGCCAATACAAAGCATTCCCTGAGATTTTTTAATATTTTTTTTATACCTTGTTTTCCTTTTTTTTTCCTCTCTCTTGCAATTCTGCTGTCAGAGCAATGCCTGGATCTCTGTCACATCTTCCCCCACATTATTTATAATTCTCATCTGAAAGAGGAGGTAAAAAATCTGAACTGAGTCTGTCTTCCCCTCACCAAACTCTCAGCCACCATAACCCATTTTCCTCTATCCTTGTGCGTCAGTGGAGAGGCATTCACAGTTACTCCACTTTTCTTTATGTGGGCAATCCCCTCATAAAGATACTTTAACAGCTAGTGTAGAGCTTAAAGTTACCACACAACAAAAGGTAATGGCACTCTAGGCCTGAAAAATGAGTCAGGACACACAGCCACAAGCACATGGACACAGGGACAGACCATGAAGGCAAAGGCCACCTCAGTTCCTGTTAAACCCTAGGCAGGGCTGCACTGCTGGTAGAAAGACGTGCTGGAATGCTACAGAGTTGGGGTGTGCCTGGAAGGGATGGGCAAGAGGGAGAGGGGGAAAGAGATTTTGAAAAATCATCCCAGGATGTGTCACCTCCAGTCCAGCTTAGAGGAGGGAGAGGTGTCTGTGAGCTGGGAGGGAATCCCTCGTGCTCACCCAACTGCTCCGTCTGCTTGGAGACCCCAGCTCAGAGCAGGAAGGGCAGGATGCACATGGATAAATCACCTGACAGCCTGTTTTATAACCACTGACCCTGTCTCTTCTGCTTCTGCTGCAGCTGCCCGGCCTGTGAAGCAACATGAGTCACAAGGGATCCCTCAGCAGCAACCCCGGCTCATCCAAGTAAGGATCTCCATGGTGGGCTCCTTCCTACCATCAGGGGATGCTCTGAGTGCTCCCACTCATCCCCAAAGTCCCTGGTGTTTGTTTCACCCTTCCTGGGCACCTCATAACTTGGCCCTGCACAGTGACAGAGCAGAAAGTACCCTTGTGCACCCATGGGATACTGGTCCATGCAGGACAGCCCGACCATAGAACCTCAGATCCTGCTTGGATCCTCCTCTGCCAGAGAAAATACTAATTCCCTGGCTGCTCAGTCCTACCCATGACCCAGGCATGGGGGTGGTTCTACATGGTGGTGTTTAGAGACCTGACACCCCAAAACTCAGCTGTTTACACACAATTCCATCCCCCCACATTTTTCCTTGGGATATGTTCTTTATGTGAGCACTTGCTTTCAAAGGGGTACATCTCCAATGGGGCCATTCAGAAGGGATCATAATCTTGGTTCTTACACTGCCTCAGGTACAATGTGGAGGGGTCTCCATTTACTTGGGCTGTTCCCTGTAACAATCCCCCTTATGGCACACTGGGAACCAGGGTCCTTAAACCAGCCCCTCAGGAAGCGCTGTCCTTTCCAGGACACTGTGTGAAGGTAACTCTAGTGGGGACAGGCCTAGCTGGGCTGCTCCGTCTCCTGTTTCCAGCACAGGGCTCAGTGACATGTGCCCGTGGTGTGAATAACAGGTAGAGTTGCACAGCAAGCTGCTGGCACAGTCCACAAGGAAATGCTTTGCCTGGTAATTTGGAGATGTACCACATCTGTTGGATGTGATGGGCTGGTCCCTCTTGGACAGCTGCAGAGCTGATGTGAAAGCTGATGTTAAAAAGCTTTGGGAGCTGATGGTTGATTTGCACATTTGTCCTTTTCCAGTGGCAGCATGGGCAAAGCCGATGGAGCCTCCAAGCTGAGCGCAAAGGACCTGTACGGTGAGTCATGTCTGCAAACACATCCAAAGTTTCCTATAGCAAGGCACCTCTGTAGAGCTGGATGGGCCGTTTGGAGGCTGGAACTGAACCAAAGCCACATGAATCCAGAGCTCCATACATGACAGCCTGGCCTGACCTGGCAGCAAAAACACACCTTATGTCTGTGCCAACGCCTCCCACGCTGGGGACAGTTGGGATTTTGTGGGAACAGAACATTGCTTCTCTCCATCCAGATCCTCCCCAGGTCTGTTAGCAAGATCCCCTGATAAAGGGCCTCACAAAAGAAAGACTGTCCTCAGCCAGTTAATGATTATCCTCTTCTAACTACTCAGTGAACCATGAAAACTCAGGTGCCCTTTGGCTCTTTGGAAATGCAGGGAATGGGTAGGATGGGTGTTTATGTACAGCCCAAGAGGCACCTTGTTCACAAACCACCCCGGAGAGCATTAAGGTATCAATAAGAGTTAGTCCTGATCTTAGCAGCTCTCTCAGTGTACCCCAGGGGAAGACTGGGCCTGTGGGGTGGGCAGAACAAGCAGAAAGTCATGTGAGAAATCACCTCCCTCAGGTATTCCCTGGATCAGAATGTGGGAGTTGTCTGGGGAACACCTGCAGCTTTTGGGGAGTCTGGGCCTGCAAACTCTTGCTCCTGAGAGCCATGGATTTACCTGGCTGATGTTTAATTGGGAATGAACCGCCATTGTGTGCGACTGCTTGAAGGTCTTTTATTTGATCAGAAATTGCCCGCGGCAGCTACAAGCTACCAAGGGGGTTTGTTTGTCCCTGGGAAGTGACTTTGGTTACCAGAGGGTTTTGGCTGGAGGTCTGTCATCTGGAGTGGCCTGGAGCAGTGTCCCACAAGTCACTTATCTCACTGGGGAGAAGTGGGATGACAGGGGCTGTACTCAGGGTTAAACAAAGCCACTGGTAACTTCAGTGAGCTGCCAAGAAATGAAACAGGGATACAGGTAGAGCAGAAATTTGGGCTGTTGTGCCCCAGATGCTGCAGGATGGGCAGGTACCAAGTGGAGGTTTAACCACATCAGTAACTTCTGGAGATGGAAGGATGCATGATAAAGAAACAAGAGGATGAGGTGTGGAAATTTTGGGTACACACAGGGCTGCTAGTTCAGACAGACTCCTCCTGCCTCCAAGGGCATTATTCCTTTAGCTGTGCACTGAAACTCCAGCACATCCCATCAGGGGCAGGACTGTAGTCGCCAGGTAAGCAGGAATACAGAGAGGTGCAAAAATGAACCCAGGAGCTGACAGTGGTGTTGGAGCCATGCAGGTGTGTGGGTTGGCACCCATGGGTGCAGGGGCCCACAGCTCTGAGCTGGCAGGGTTCCAGGGTGGGATCTAACGCTGAGCCCAGGGCTGATGGTGCCATGGCATGGGGAGCAGGGAGCACCCCAGGGTGCCTCTGCCACAAAAACTAGCCAAGGGAAGGGCTGACAAACTGCCTTTAAAACAAACACAGCTCTCAAATAAGCACTTTTCAACACACAATTCCATATTTTACATTTTTTTGTATGAACACACCCCAAAAGCAAATTTTACCAGGGTTGGGACTTCTTTGACCAAATTCCAGCAAACTTTAAATGAGGACAGTACGTCCCTGGGCCAAATCCTCAAGAGAAGTAAAGCAGCTGCCTGTTATTTCCCTGCCTCTGAAACACAGAATGAACCCTGCAGGCATTCCCTGTGCAAATCAGTGGTTGTTGGCCAGCTCAACCCCTGGCACAAGCACATCCAGAGGGATTTTTCTTGGCAGCACTGGAAACCCACCCGTTAATTCAGCAAAGGGCACTCAGCACATGCAAACCAATATTTAAATGTCTTGGTCCCATTCCCACTCAGATTTTCCCTCCCCTAGAATTAATTTCTGCTGTGAGCTGGCACATTCAGGGGTGGAGGGCAGGCAAGAACTAAAATTCCAGGGAGAATTAGGTTTCATAATGAAACAAATCACACCAAGCCAAGCTGGCCTTGATTATGTGATTACGGAGCTGCTTAGGAACATTGGGAGCCAACAAGACTTTTCTTATTGCCATTTTTCTGCAGTGCAATCAGGCTGGACCCTCAGTTTGTGCACACGGCCAGACCCCCAAGAAATGAGTGCAGTGACTCCCAAATTCCCAGTGCACAGGCATCCACTGCATTTAAAACTTGCTGGCTAATGATCACAGATGCTCCAACACACGCAGGTGTCTAAATATTATTTCTTGGTGAACAAGGCCTTGGGTTTAGCTTTCCAAAGATGTTTTTTCTACAACACTACTGGCCTAACATGACAGGGGTGCCAGCTGCAGGTACACAATGTTACCCGAGGGCCAAGGTGTCCCCAGCATCAACAGGGGTTTACTGGGAATATAAACCCACGTCAGGTGAGACCCTGGAGAAGGATATTTAAAATTGTGGTGGTGAGGCTGGAGCAGAGCAGCAGCTCCAGGCTGTGCACAGAAAGGCAACTGGATGATGAAAGTGGGGGATTACCCTGGGTACTCCAGGACACAGTGTGAAGGTCCTCACAGGACACAGGCTTGCGACCCTGGTGTCACCCTTGGCCTGCTGAAATTGATCATCAAGTACATTGCCCACCACCATGTCTTCTTCATTGTGGTGAGCACAGAGGGATGGGGGAGATAACTAAAGGGAATTCTGCAAACAAATTGGCTTAAAGCCCTGAGATAACCTCCCCTGGCTCTATCCCTACCAGAGCTGGATACGCTTTCTAACTGCTCAGCCACCCTCCATGGAGTTTCCTGGGTCTCAGGGGAGCAGGACACTCATCTTTTCCTCCCCCCTTAGCAAAACAACATCCCATTTGTTCAGCTCCACATTCTGGAAGGGTCTGTAGCTGAAGGAGTGAGTCCCAGCTCCGCTGGCAGCAGGGCAATGGCTGGCGTCTATCAAGTTGCCACCTTAGTCCCCACACAGCCAGCAGCTAAATAAATGTTAATGCACCCCATAAATAAATTAGGCTGCTTCTCAGCTTACTGGCTCTGTTCAGCCAGGATGAAAGCCTGGGGGGGAAACCAGTGTGGCTGGGGCAGAAATTACAAGGTGGGGGGCTTGCAGGAACCGTTTCTGCTCAGCACTCCCCACATCAGCAAGGCTGGTGTACCCCTCAGTGAGGGGACTCAGGTGGGCTCCTGCAGGTGAGCGCTCAGCTGCTCCCATGGCAGCTCAGGCAGTGCTGGCTCTCCGGAGGGAGCAGGCAGCACAGCCAGGAGAAGCTGCTGAGTCCAGGGCAGTTTGATATTACAGTGATTTCTTGTGGGGCTGTGGGAAGGAGCAGCTCATCTCTGTTTGGTTCCTTGTGTCCCTGTGGTACTGAGCTGCCTCCTGGCACTCCAGGCCAAACCTGTGAGATCCGGCCAGCTGTGTACAACCTGCACACCCCCATCCTGGATGCACTCATTTCTGGGAAGGACCAGAGCTTGACAGGGCACAGGGCTGGAAAACGGATTTTGGAGCAGGAGTTAGGCTGTGGAAGCGTGGTGCTGAGGAGCGATCACTTGACACTGCACCCTCGTAACCCAAGCCAGGCCTCGGTGCCGTAACAGGACGCGAGGCACCAACACAAAGAGAAGAGCCACTTCCTGCCCAGCCTGGCCCTGCACAGGGATCATCTTCCTGGGGAGCTGCAGGCTCCACGGGAGACTGCCTGTCCCTGGCCAGGCAGAACACACCAGTGGAGGAGTAAATTATGTTTAATGGTCATGAACCGACTCCTGGGGGTCTCCACAGACTTCCCGTGACTCCCAACAGGGCCTGCAGCCCTCAGGCATATGGGGAGGCCCCTGAGATGAGACTCTCCAGCCTCTGACTGCAATTCCTTGCTGCCAGCTCTTCCACACCCTGCCCAAACCACGAGCTTGTTCCCAGTTTCAGCTGGAGGCCACATGGCAGTCACAGTTGTCAACAGGAGCACTCAGGTGCTGTTTCTTCCCCACAACCCTCCAGGAGAGGATTTGGGCATGGATTTAGCACACACACTGGTGCAAGAGACAATGTGGCAGGAGCAGTGGTTGAACCTGAGCCTCCTCAGCTACACTGCTGGGTTGAGAGGACTGTCTCTGTGCCTAAATCCATGGGGATTTGGGCAGCATCAAAACATTGCCACTCAGCATCATGGCTTTAAAGCTTTCATCCCACTGGAGAGAGAGCCTGAGGTCCAGCAAAGGTCCAGTCTCCTTGCCCAAGCCACTAATTCTTCATCTTCACTGCCAGCCCTAAATAATTCCCTTGTCCTCCTGCACTGCTCCTTCAGGGCCATTTCAGCTCCTTTCTTCACATCTCTTTCCCACAGGAGATTTCTGGTTCAGATTACCCCGCTCCCCTCCTACACTGCCGTGTGGGTGACCCCTTTATTCAAAGCCTTGGACATTTAATACTTCAGCTGGGAACGGGGCTGGAAGAAAAACCGGAAGCCAACATTCCTCTTGATTTCCTCAGGTCAAACCCCCAGCAGTGGCTCAGACAGGGAACACACTGGCTCAGCTCAGCCCTGACTGGAGCTACTGGGAGGAGCAGGCACTGGGTACTGCTGGCTGGGAGTTTGGGATGGCAGTTAGTGACAGGGATGCTGTGGAGAGGGATCTGCCACCTCTGACACTGCTCAGTGTCTCCAGTGACCTTTGCCACTTCAAAACTGCTGAGTGCAAGTTCTCTCCTTGCATGGAGTCACTGCCCAGAGCCTACCCAGAGGAACATTTTCCTAAATGGAAATGGGGTTTTGCATATGCCCAACTACCATAGGAACAAAAGATGTGGTAGTTAATAACAACCAAAAATAAGGGGGAACTTTTCATTATGAATTTTTTTGATCCCTACATAAAGTAAATTAATCTTTAACTAAATCAAGGTTCCCTAACCTTACTAACTGTATTCTGACATTGAAAAAATGTCATTACCAGCTATGGGAAGTTCAGAAAACACCACTTTGGGTTGTTTGGTGAAAGATAATTTGTCAGATTTCTTCCAGCTCTGGTTGTAAAGGCAAGAAGGAACATCTCTCCCCATGAGCCTCCCCTCCAGCTCCTCAATCACCCCATTATCCTGCTCCAAGCAGCCTGGCCCTACTGGACACACCAGCACACTGGATACAAACACACACTGTTCCTACACATGCTCAGTCCTTGCACAACTCAGGAGCTGGGTCAGGTTCTTATTTGCTCTCCTGGAGTGGGTTTTGTCTTCAGCTAATAAACCAGGAATGTGAGCACTGGGCCTGAGCTTGTGGAGTAGGAATTCAGCTGTGTGGCACCTGGCTCCCTGCTGCCACAGCCCGTTCACACCTCAGGGAGATCCTGTTCATTCACTCCCAGAGCTTCCAGGTCGGTCCCAACACACCAGCCAGGAGCTGCCCCAGGCAGGGATTCCAGGTGCCAACAGGCACCAGTACAGACCAGCTCTGGATCTAACAGCACACCCAAAAAGCTTGATGCTTCCTAAGCTGCAAAGATATTCCAAAATGGAGCTCTCCCCATGCTGGCCATCGGGAACAGGGAAGCAGGGAAGCTGCAAAGCAGGACCTGCAAATGCTTCCCTGTCAGAGCTCAGGCACAGCAGGTCTGTGCAGAACCCAAAACCAGATCCTTGACTAACCCTGTGCAACCTGGAGCATCCCATCCTCCTGCTTGGTAAGGAAGCAGGAACCTGGCAGATCCCAGAGCTGTGCTGCTGTAGAACTGTGCTCAGAGTACCACATCTGGCCCCAGAGGCTGGTCCTGACCTGCTGGTTGGCACAGCCCAGCTCATTCTATGCTGGCAGGTTAGTATAAACAGCCTGTGTATGGCTAGATAACATACAGATAATATAAAGAACTGGCAAGCTCCAGGAGGCACAGCCAGGACTTCCCTTAGGCTGCTCCAATGGATGTGGAGGCTGGGGTGGTCAGCAGTGTGATGCAAGGAATGGAGGGGAGGTCCTTGGTGTGGCACTGCCAAAGAAAACAAATACAATGCCTCTCATATTCTTCACAGACTGCTCCGAACTTGTCCATCCCCCTGTTTTCTGCTGTGCCTTGTCAGCAACAGCTGAAAACCAACATGGGGAGGGATAGGGAGGATTAGGGAGGATCCTGTGTGATAAAACTAATTAAGCAGAGAAGGATGTACACAGAGGGGAGGAGGGGGCCCTGCAGCTCTGCTCTAACTGCCTGTGTTTGTTAGAGACACCTGTTTACACCACAACTGACTCTGGCCCCACACAGGGGAGTTTTTGTTCAGAGCCGTTCAGGATGTAAATGGATGGAAGGAGATGCAATGTTGAGTCTGAGGTTTGGGATCCCACCTGCAGCAGCACACAACTCCCCAGCAGGTCAGTGCAGCACCAGGATACTTCTCGGATAAGCTGAGTCCCAGAGGAGCCTGTTTCCCTCCTCCCCAGGCAGATGCACCCTGGTGTGGATATTCCCAATATCCCACTGGGTGTCTGCCTCCTATAACCTCCGTTCTTCCACCCCTGGTCGCACTGGCAGTCGTACTGGGGATGCTGTGCCCTCTGGCTTGGCAGAGGCTACACACAGAGAGAGACCAGCCTGCTCCTGCCCTCCTTAGCACTTCTCAGCATTCCCAGAGACCTCAGCTAATTATTCCAAGTCCAAGCTGGTCCCACAGGGAGTTTATCCTGCTAGTTAATCTCGTGTCCTCACAGACACACTCCTGGCAAAACAGGTGTTGCATGGGAATGGGGAGGGATCTTGGCCCTAAAGATGTGGTTTGGCTTCCTGGACCAGGCTGATAACTCTGTCCCTCAGCACGTCCATCAGTCCTGCTTGTTTTCCTTATTCCTCTCTTTCACCCCTTCCACTCCTGAACATAAAGCCAAGCAAGACACTCCCCTTCCAGCCGAGATTTTAGCCTCATCACTGGCATTTCAGCCCAGCACTGTTTTGAGCCCTTGGGTAAAATCCACACTGTACCTCTGCAGTGGTCTGAGCTTTTCCCATTTCCTCACCAGTGCCAGTGGGAAACACCATTCCCATAGCCCTGTTTATCTGTAAGATCCTGATGATAGATAACATTCTTTGCCATTTCCCCCACACCTCTGGGTGTGAGGCAAGATTAAGACTACGTAGTTAGGAGAGGACTGAAGTGAATTCCGTTAAAGAACCATTTATAGGGGTTTTCCCCCCTCAAAGGACTGTATTAGGGATCACTGGGCCAGATCCTGAGAGGCAAGAGATGAAACAAGGAGGGTGTGCATGTCCCATGTGTTATCCACACTCAAGGCATTCAGAATTTTCTGGATCACCCATGCCATTCATACAGTTAATGTTTAAGATCAGTACAACTGCTCCTCAGGCCACAGTAGATCACAGCAGCACCTTCCAGGGTCCCCATGATAGACGCCAAAAGGACAGGACAAAGTTGTATTGTTTTCCCATCTCTTTGACTCTCTTGGCAGACAGAAGAAAAAAGGCCAGTGATGGTACTGTGGGCTCCTGCCAGCTTTATCACCTTTGGATGTTTGCTGGACTGGTGCCACAGTCCCGGAGCTTTCCCTGCCCTTTGCCTATGTTCTCTCCAGAGTTCTGCAATGCCACAGCCTCTGAAGGTCACAGCAAGACATAAACAGAGCTGCAGATTGGGGTCTGAGCTAATCTGGGGGAAATCATCCCTATATTCCTGCAATGCTTCTTTATCACATGGGGACTATGGAATCCTCTGCCTCCCGGGCCAGGGATAGGGTGGGATAACACCTGAGGAGCTGTAGAAATCCCAAGTGTCCTGCCTGAGGTGTTGGATGAACTGGGAGGAAATGTGCTGTTGCTGCTGCAGCACCAGAGTCCATCCATACAACATCCAGCAGATAAGGACAGGGCTGTGCAGAAGGGCAGGGGGGAAGCACGTGGGACAGGTGACCTGCCCCCTGAAGCCTTCTGGCCAGGGGTGTTCACTGTGCAAGGCAAAGGATCCCCCTCAATCCAAGAGTCAAACAGTCACCGATCTCCCTGCAGGCATAACTCACAGAATCCCAGAATGGTTTGGGAGGGAAGGGACCTTCAACCTCATCTTGTTCTTCCCCCTTCCATGGGCAGGGACACCTTCCACTATCCCAGGTTGCTCCAAGCCCCATCCAGCCTGGCCATGGACACTTTCAGGGATGAGGCACCCACAGCTTCTCTGGGCAACCTGTGCCAGGGCCTCACCACCCTCACAGGGAAAAATTCCTAAAAGTGTATCAGTATCAGCCCAGCCCAACAAGAGCCAGATTTAAGCAAAGACAAATAATGATGCATCATGGAAAGCTCTGCAGTTGTTTCACCACATTGCTTTGAGTAAATAAAGCAAACCCCCCTCTTTTTCTTTAAAGAACCCACACTCCAGACAGCTGTGGCCCAAGACTGACTCTTTTGTGATCTGCAGCCTGGATCTTTAATTCTTCCTGTGTTTAAATCAAAACTAAGTGCTAAGAAATAAGGAGATTTCAGTACTTTGGCACCCTGCTGTCCCCAGAAAGCCTGGTCAGTTCCAAACCTCGTGGTTTTATTTGCCAAGAGGAAACACAAAAGTTTCCATGGGTGTAGGGACCAGGTAGAAGCCAAGGAGACAGAAGGGATTTCAGGAGAAGGAACAAGCAGACATCTTAAAGAAAGGGAAAGAGAATATGCAGAAATACACCATTTTTTGCCCTGAGCAGCTTCTGGGATGTCACTTGAATGACTTGGTGAGACAAAATAGAGGTACTTTGTTCTAGTTCTGCAACTCTTGGAGGTAATGCAGAAATTCCCACAGGGAAAATCAACAGAGGGAGGGGAAACATCAGCATTTCTTCCTGTCCCCAGGCTTGCTACTGTCTGGAAAAGGCTGCAGAGGGCTAAAGGGGCCCCTGGTCTCTGCAATCACCAAGAGCAGGTGATAGAAAGTTGGGCTATGCAGAGTTCTGAGGTTTTGATCAGTCCCCAAGATTTCCAAGAGCTTCTCCAAACATCTTCTCAGGGATGCATGCTGAGGTCATCCCTGACTGTGACATGCGCAGCTTCTTTGAGCTTGGAGGAAGAGTCAAAGGCCTTGGTGGGGATCCCAGAGAGTCTGAGGCAACAAGCTGCAGCCCTGACCACTGCTGCAGTTCTAGGGGCTCTTTTCCTACCAGGAACACAGAACTGTACTAGCCTCCCTCTGGAAACCTCATCCCCCTGGTATTCCTTCCCTTTCTCAGGGACTACCAGCATTCAGTGCAACTCCTTCCCCTCAGGGCTGGAGACATTTGCCTGTCTGAATGTAAACTCCCTTCATTTCCAGATCGCTCTCTTCAGCCTTTTCCACTCCCTTTGAAAAAGGGATGCCTTAAAATCCAGATCTGCCTCTATCCCACATGGATGCAGTGCTCTCATTTCCATTAGTGTCATCTATTTACATGAGAAATGCTTGGGGAGGAAATTGAGGTTACTGAGAGAAGAAAAGTACCTCACATCAGCCCCAAATCCCTGCGGGATGCCCTGCCTGTGCCCTACCCCAGACCTTGCCCCACATTCCAAGTAGGGCAGGCCGCAATTAAAGCCCCCAGCAAACAGAAAATGCCACTGAGCCTTCCCTGTGAGCCTGAGGTGGGAAGTGACTGTGCTGCAATGTTAATTCATTTATTCAAGGTCACTCTGGAATGGCTGAGCAGGGAGCTGGGCTGCCTGTCTGAGGCCTTTCTCCCTGAACTATCCACATTCCATCTCTGAGTTAGTGCTGGTGGTGTATGAGACCCTCCTCGGAGACCTGCAGCCTCCATGAATGCCTCTGTCAGCTTTCCCACCAATAAATCAGTGTTCCCACTAACAAGTCACTTTAGCTGGGGAACAGCCATCACTCCAGGGCTATCAGGAATCACCCACAGAGGCAAAACGCTCTGTTGTATTTTCAGCCACAGGCACAGAGATACCAGGTGTGAAGTACTCATGTGTCCTGCCAAGCTCATGGCACACATCAGGCTTAAAGAGTGTTAGAAAAATGCTAAAAAGCTTTAGAATCAGCTTGAATCCAGCTTCTATCCATCCTGGCCAGAGCAGGGCTCTCACTGTCTCTGGGCTGTCTTTTGGTGTTCGGCACTCCTGGGCAGGATTGCCACCACTGCTCAGCCCTGTGTCTTCGGAAAAGCATCAAGGAGGGCTCACTGTAAAGCTCTTCTCAGCTAGCCAAGGAGAAAGGTGAAATTCCCCAGGTAAATCCCAAGGAAAGGCAGTGCCTGTTCTGGAGAGACACCTGCTGGCAATGCCCGTGGAGACCGAGCTGATCTTTGCTCACCTCCCGTGGAAGCCAAGGAGTAATAAAAGTGTAACAGAGATGCAGGGGGAATCTGGGGGAAAAGGTTCACACTGCCAAGGTGGAACCCAAAGGGAAAACATGCTGCCCCTGCACATGCCCCAGGCCCTGAACTCCATTGCACTCTGGTTTTAGGACAGCCAAAGAAATGCCAAATTCCCACAAGATGTGAGATAAATCAAAGGAAGCTGGAATGGGAGCATTCCAGGGGCTAGATGGGCTGGCTGAAAATCCCAGCCTGTTTTAGGCAGGACAAATCCAGGCATGAAGCTGCATGTCACGCACAGGGGCATTTGCAGGAATTCTGGCAGGCAGTGCCTGCAATGCATGTTGAGTCCTGTCAACTCACCTCTTCACCAAAAGATCCTGTTTATAATACATTTGCAAACTGATGGAATGAGTTCCTGTATGGACAGACGTTTTCTAGGAATCGGCCCCTTAAATGTGAAAGTTGTTAAATGAGGCCACATGTTCTGTGTTCAGAGAACAGGGGAGAACAAGACAGAAGCCAACACCATTGAGAAGGTATTAGGGAAAGCTTTGAGTAAAACACAAAGAAATTAAGATTAATACACATGTCTTTAAAACCCAAGGATGTCCTCTGCTGGCCAGGAGGAAGTTTCCAGTTTGAATGCTCCTTGATCACACTGGGCCTGGATAGTTCCTCCTCTACTATTTAAGCAATTTATAAGGAATCCCTGGCCAAGGGCCAGTTAAGCAGCAAGTAAGAGCTGGCAGGGGAAATTCTTGGAGGGTTATATTCGATGGCCTCATGGAATACCAAGCAATTTTTTCCCTAATTGCTCTTTACTGCTGCTTTCCAGTAAGAAGTGCAGGAAGTAATGAGCATTTGCTGGCTCATGGAAATATGGTGCAAGAAGCTGGGGTTTCTGGCTGATCCCAACAGCCTTTCCTACCTGTAACAACAGCCCTTTACTGTGGCTTGCCAGGAAAAACAAGAAAGGAAACTGAAAGCATCCCAGAGCACAGGGGGTTATTCTGGAGGATGATTCAGAGCACTGTCATGCTCAGACTGGTGCATTGTTGTTGGATCTTTCCTTCTGTCCCTCTTCCAGCCTTCTCAAACCACTCCTCACCTCTCCAGCCCTCTTCCAAAAGCTTCCCTAATCATTCCTTGTCCAGGGCTTTCCTTTACACAAGGTTTGATTTGTTCCACATATGGTGCCAACCTCCAGGAATCAAATTATGAGCAGGATGAAGGGATACAACTTGAACATGTACTTTACATGCTCAATTTTCCCATCCTTTTAACAAAAGCTAATGTCATTATTCCCAATATTTCATTTGAAGCTGGAAGCTCAGAGACTACAAGGAAGAGTGTAGAGCTGTAATTTCCAGACCCTGATACACAGATGAGCACTTGTTTTCTTCTTTTTTTTTTACAGAACAAAGGAAAAAATACTCCAATTCCAACATCATTATGCACGAGACTTCCCAGTACCACGTCCAGGTGAGCAGACAATGGAACATTAAGGGGCTGGGAGGCCAAGGTCAGTGATATGTCCTGGTAGTGCAGTGTGTCCCCTCTGTCCTGGACCTTCATTGGGCCAAAGAGCAGTTGGGAATCTCCTTTAACAATTAAAGTCCTGAGTAATGGGGTGGAGGAGCATGGAGGGGAGGGGGAAATTATGTTAAAAAGACAAGAGGAGTTCTGTATAAGAAAGAGGCAATGGAGAAGCTGCTGTCCTCTCCCTCTTCTGTGCCTGAAGGAGGGCAGGAGCTGCTGTCCCTCCCATCACCCCATGCTGCAAACCCTCCTGATCAGCATGGACAGGGTAAAAGCAGAGTTCCCGTGGTGGTTACAGGAACTCTGCTGCCCAAACAACAGAGACCACATCGACTATCAGCTTTCAGCTCTCCCCAGTGTCCTCTCAAGTAACTCAAAGCCATTCACCCATGACAGGCAATAAGGCAAACCCATCTCCCAGTATCAGAGATACCCAGTCCATAAGGAGGAGCCAGCCTGGCCATCCCAGGCTCTGCGATTCCTGAACAGAGCATGCCGGTGCAGGACACTGCAGGGGTGGAGGTGGGCCACTGATAACTCAGTAAGCAAGATGAGGCAGGAAAACATCTTATGAGGTTCCTATTTAGTACATGGGGCCCTTTAAAACTCTATATTTAAACTTATAAAATGCCTGTTTGGAAGGAGGTCCTGGTTTCCATCAGAAAAACCGACTTGATGGCCCAGCAGTCACTCCTGGAAGCATAGAAGGGACTTTAAACAGTGCCCTGTACATGTATTCCTCATTAATTAGGCCATATGCCACCCATTTGTCTCTCCCCTGAACTTTGACCAAGGCCAACAGGATTTCAGTGGCAGGCACTGAGACAGAATGAGGTTTCCTCACAGGAGGCATTTTACACCCTTTGAAATAATCTGATCAAGGCTGAACGGTGGATGGACTCATTGCCCATTCTTACAAAAGCTGCTGTATTTGAATATCGGGGGTTTAATGAGGTAAAGGAAGCTTCTCCCCCTCAATCCACCTTCATCTACAGAAAATGGAAAATGAAAAATATTCCTATGAGTGAGTCTGATGAGTATGTTCCCCTCCATGAAACTAAACTTAACAGTAAACAGCAAAGGAATTTATGAAGCTTGTAAAGCTGGTGGATAAAATAATTGAAGTGATAAAAATGCCTGTCATTGCATGTAAACCACCCTCCTCACTGCTCTGAAAGCAGAGGACCTGTCACCTCTGCACAGATATGACTGACTTGGCAAATACCTTTCTGTGCACTGTTTTACAATTACAGTAGGACACCCCAGCATGTTTTCATATGTGATTGCATTGCTAATCTCAGCTCAGGCTCACACACCTGTCGTGAGTTTTATTTAGACAGTGCCTCACCCCGTACCTGCGCTTAGTGAACACAGCAATGGGTCTTGCACTCTGTAGTGTTTGCCCTCTTCTCCTTCCTCCTGATTTGGGAATCATCTAACAGCAAATGGATCACCACAAACCCTATCCATCCCTAATTCCCACCAGCATCAGCCCCAGAAAGAAGCTGCTTGACTCCTAAAAAGGTTATGTCTGATCCCCAGGAGGAGTCAGGAAGACACGGGATCAAAGGGAGAAAAGCCAGGCAAAACTCATCTCTGTACTACAAATTTCACGTCAGTTTAGGACTTGCTTTAAAACACACCCTGTTTTTCCAGCTCTTGCTGTGAAACCAGGCTGCGGGGCTTTGTGCACCAGAGAGAAGCAGGAGTGTGCACTGCTGCCAGCTGGGCAGCAGGAGGAACAAGATGAAATAGGACCAGCTCCTTTTCCTTCCTGATTTTTCCCTGTAGTCACCTGAACACGTGGCCTGGCTGTGCTGTCATGGTACAGGGACAACAGCTCGGCAAACAGACCGGTGGCTCCGAGTCCCAGCTTTTCCTGCCTCGCAGTCCCCTCTGCTGGCAGACGCGTTCAGTTCTTCATCCGCAGGGAGCAGCTCTTGCTCCCACCTGCTGCTGAGCAGTTACCTGGATGTTTGGAGTGGCCTTCTCCCACTGCTGGGGGGCAGTAGCACCATTTGGATGTGACACACCTCTCCTTTCTACGGCTGCCTCCCTGCTCTTCCCTGCCCAGCACTCCATTCCCAGGGAGCCCCAGGAGCTGCTCAAAGCTGTAGGTGCTGCTCCACTACAGAAACTGTCCATAAAGGTGCAAAATGCAAGGTTTTGATCACCACACATTTCAGGATGCAGTTGGAGCAGGGATGGGAAAGCCTCTTGGATGGTTACACCTTAGCTGAGCTGCTCCTAGCCCAAGTGCACACACAGGGCTGTGCAGGAGGGGAGGACTGCAGGGAAGGCTGGCTGATGGTGAGAAGAGCCTGGGCTGGCTTTATAGGACAGCTGGAAGGAGGAAAACCAGGATAGCCAAGCAAGGCCAGGGTACAGGACAGGGGCAAGCAGCAAAACATTCCTTCTTACACAACACCAGTTTTCACTACCACAAGGGTTGATTTGGGCACTTTTAGGGGGAAGGTAACCCCAACCCTATGAGGGGGCTAAAGGGCTGGTGTGGATCAGCCGCCAGGTTTTGGAGCTCTTGCAGGCTTTGCAGCAAGGAAGCTCTCTGGAGTAGCTGTTCCCGGAGTAGGGGACTGCACACAGTGCATGGATCCCAATTCGTGCAGAGGACTAACACTTGCCCATGGCTTGTGTGAGCTCTTTGCCTGGCACGGATTCCACACAGGCAGGTCTGCTGTGTGAGACAAGCGTTTTTAGCTTAGCAAGTAAAACTTAACTACCATTTCTTAAGCTTCCATACCAGTTTCAGAGGGGCCAGGGAAGTAACTAGTGTGTAGGAAGCATTTGTGCTGCTGGATGGGGGCCAGAGCTGCTGGAATTGGTGAGATTAACCTGTCAGTGGTGAAACTGGTTATGAAAACCCATTACAAAACCCACATCTTTCACTGATGTGGCCAGGCTGGTAACAGCAACCAGAACTGTTTTGTGCAGCAATTCCTTCACACTTAAGTGCTGAAGAACTACAAACAGTAGCTGAAGTAATGAGAGATGCTTTCACCACTGATTTACACATACCAACAAGCATTTTCCACCTGTTTTTATCTCCTTTTCCTCCCCACCTTCAGCACTTGGCCACCTTCATCATGGACAAGAGTGAGTCCATCGTGACGGTGGATGATGCCATTCGGAAACTCATCTTGCTCAATTCCAAAGAGAAGATCTGGACGCAGGAGATGCTGCTGCAAGTGAATGACAAGTCCATCCGGCTACTGGACTGCGAGTCACAGGTACCTGGAGGTCTGTGGGAAGTGGAGGCTGCAGTGGGTGTGCTTCCCATTCTGTCTGGAGAAGGCAAGTTCTGAAGAACCCAAACAAGGGCAAATCACTCTTAAAATCCACTCCTGGATCAGAATCAGGCCTGCAGTGTGGGAGGGGGATGGTTTTAGCAATGACAAGTTAAAGAACATCAGCACAGGGATCCTGGATGTTCCTGCACACACCCATTCCCCCTCAGTTCAACAGTTCCCTGACATCTTCCTCCTCCTTTTTCAGGAGGAGCTGGAGGACTTCCCTCTGCCGACAGTGCAGCATTGCCAGACAGTGCTCAACCAGATGCGCTATTCCTCCATCCTGCTCCTGGTGTGTCAGGATTCGGAGCAGCACAAACCTGACATCCACTTCTTCAACTGCGACGAGGTGGAGGTGAGCAGAGCCCTCCTTGTCTGACTCGCTGCCTTCCAGCCCCTTCCTCCTTTGCCCTCAATCCTTCCCAGAGACAAGCCCTTAAAAACATCCCTGTTTTCTCTTTGAGGCGGAGTTGGTTCATGAGGACATAGAAAGTGCCCTGGCAGACCACAAGCATGGGAAGAAGATTCGGCCACAGACACTCAAGTAAGTGCTGTAGGATACAGCTGGGAGTAACAAAACCAAAGCTGTTTTCAGTGGTGTAGTCACACTCCAGTTTCTTGGAAACAGCAGCCACTGATAGGATTGTTCTGTGTCATTTTCCTTGCAGGGCAAACCAAGAAAAGATCAAACAGAGACAATCCATCCTCCCTCCACCACAAGGGCCAGCTCCCATCCCAATCCAGCATGACATGCGAGGCTCAGGAATGAACAGGAACAGGGTGGCACCTCCTTCACAGCATGATCCAGGTACTGGGAGCACTCAGGAGTCTGTTCTCGGAAGGGGAAACTCATGAACCCAGACAGCCAACCCTCCTGAAGTGGTCTGTGGTATAAATAAGTGTTGTACACATTGGGATTCTTCTGCTCAGCAAATCAAAGCTCCTAGAAACTCCTTGTAAAAACATCTGTATATGAGGGATAGTGAAACTCACAAAATAAGCAAAGGCCCCCCCATAAAACTGAGCCATCACATGAAGTTTGAACTAGGCACTGATGATCTTAAAATGTACAGACAAGACAGACCTGGTCAGAAAGACAAGTTACTCACTCTGTTGACTTCACAGAAGCCAAGACTTCACCCTTAAAAATCAAGTGGTTTCCATGAATTCTTGTAAAGTTGAGTGTGGAAATGCAGATCTGAACTCTCCCCTCATGTGCTAATCCAAAGACTGATTCCAAAACCATCCTCACTTCAGCCTGTTTGAGCTGGCTTGAAAACAGAATAGAAACAAGCTCTTCCTCTGACAAAAGCTCAAACTGATGAGCAAACTGCAAGCATTTCTCATCCCTCCTATCATACCTACCTTCTTTTAGGATTAATTTCCAGTTTCAAGGAAAACATTTAATAAGATACTATAAGATACTTCAAAACACTCTTTTCCTGGATGAGATCTGAAGCCAAGCAGCTGCTCTGGCTGCTGAATGGAGAGCTTATTTCAGGCCCAGTTCTGCATCATGAAAGGAATATCTGTATTTCTGAGCCAGACCATGAATAAACGTGTATATTCTGATGCAGAGCAGCCACCCTTATCTCTGCCCATCCCAGGAAGCTCAGCACAGAGCTGAGCTTACACTGCTCCCATCAGCAGAGCTGGGAATTCACCCAGACAGGATTTCTGGCTCTCAGAGCACAGAGCATGGCACGAAAGGAAATGACAGGAGAAAGCTTCAAGTGATGCCTGCTTGCTGAGATCACTTCTCCTCAAAACACGCCTTACTGCTTTTTCTACAAAACCTGTCAAAACTAATCACTTCAGCCCCACACTTACCCATGACGTGGATTTTTCACGGTCCTTTGCCAGAGCTGCCTCCCCGATTCTCCCACTCGGTATATCCTGCTGTGCTGGCCTTTCAAACCCCATTTCACTACGCTGACAGAGTTTTCTTTTCACAAGGGGCCGCTCCAGCAATTGTTTATGCTGAAATAGTCCCCCTCACAGAATGTGTGTCTTCTGGAAGCCAGGAGGTGCCTGTGGGTTGGTTTTTTTGCAGGATGATCGGTCTTTAACACCCATTAAAAACACTTGAGAGACTGCACACAAGTTTGTACAAAAATGCTGACTTGTGCATGGGCCTGCCTAAACATCCATCATGCAGAATTCCTGGCATGCTGCTGTCCAGCAGTCGTGTTCACTTCTAGAGCTTTCACCTCCTTTCTGAACTACTGTTTGGTTAAACTGGAACCTCTGGGAGAACGCAAGCTCCTGTGGAGATTAGAAGAGAGAGCAGAGTTAATCTAATCACACTTGATATCTGGTTCTTCAGTTCCGTGGTGTAGATCCATCAAAGACCTGAATTGGTGACTCAGGGCAGCTGGAGATGGGGCTGGCAGGTCTCTGCTGGCTGCTTCTCCTGATTCATTCCCTGTGTGTACCTCAGAATGGGCAGGGCACGGACATGGGTTGGCAGGCAAGTGCTGTAACCTTGGAAGATTTAATCAGCAACTCTGATCACCTCCTGCTCCTTGTGGTCTCCTAAGGTGCCCTCACAACCCAGAGTAAACACCCAAGCTGGGAGTTACCATCCCATGGATCCCTGCCTTTAATGGAACGTATTTTCATCCTCTGATAGGAAATTTATTCTTCTCTCCCTCGTTTGCAGACTATGAACGACGAAGCTCCAGCTCTCATGACCATGAAGAGTCCCGGGCCATGTTAGCACAGAAGATTGAAAAGGAAACGGTGGGTAACCAGGACAGAGCACAGCCCATAGGCAGGAGGAGAGGGAGAAAAGGGAGCCAAGGGGCTGCTCCATGAGCAGACATTTAATGCATAATCTAGTAATTTTTCAAACTGATCCCTGCTGTGCATAAAGGTAAGGTGACCAAAAGCAAAGCTCCATGTTACAAAATCCTCTGACCTGAGGCAGCTCTGCTGATTCCAGGTCTGCTCCTCCCCATCCCACAGCCTGGTCTTGGGTTATTTTCCAGCCGTTCATTAGCAGGGGTCACTTGTCACATTGATAAGTACAGCACCCAGCCAGGCCTAGCTTTGTGTTCGGAAAGTGATGAATTCAGCTTCATTTCATGCCTGGATTGCCTATTCCTGTGCATTCTTCCAGGAAATTCAGCAGGCTCTGGAATTCAGGCTCCCATCTGGGTGCAGCCCAGGCTCATTTTCACCTTGGTCTCTTGGGTTTCTGTCCCCACAGCAAATTCTGAACTGCACACTGGATGACATTGAAGTGTTCGTTGCCCAGCTCCAGAAGGCAGCAGAGGCATTCCGACAGCTCAACCAGAGGAAGAAAGGGAAGAAGAACAAGAAGAAAGGGCCAGCAGGTACAGTGCAGCAGCCAGAACAAACAGGGAACACAGGGGCATGGATGAAGGTCGAGAGTCATCTCAGTTCATGTCCTGATAAGGCATGATCAGTGCAGAAGCACAGCTACAGATCCAGCCACAGCAGTTTGGAAGGTGCCACTGGTCCATGGGGACCTCCTGTAGAGCACATGGAACCTAGTGAGGCCTCCAACACACATAAAGACATTTGGCTTTCCTTGACCCCTGGATTTTTAGTAGTTCTAGTCTCAGCACCCATTTTCAATATGTCTTCTGCACAGCAGGCAGATGAGCCATTCCCAGGCAGGGATTCTGTAATTAACATGTCCTTCTGTGCCCCTTCTCCTGGCAGAGGGAATGCTGACTCTCCGAGCAAGACCCCCAAGTGAGGCTGAGTTCATCGACTGCTTCCAGAAAACCAAACTGGCTTTTAACCTCTTGGTAAGGCACAGAGGGAGTTTCCATGCCATGCAGTGGCAGGGCTTTTCCTTGTGCATCCCCCTAGCACGTGTTTAGAGTGAAATTTGAGTGGAAAACACCACCAAGAGACAAAGGTGTCAGTTCCAGGTTCTCCGGAACCCAGGACAAACACTGTGTCAGGCTGGTGCAGGTCTTTTGGGACAAGCTGTTAAACCGAAACTAGAAGCTGGAAGTTCAGGATGGGACTGAGCAGCCAGAGGGTTTCAACACCTGAGTGTTTTCAGATCCAGGCCTGAGAAGTCTCTGCTTGATGATAACTGATGCCCTCCATTGCTCCCATATTCCTGACTCCTTTCTTTCTCCTCTGGAAGACCCTCTGTATTAAGAAGGGAATGAAAAGCAGGAGCATAAATACGTTCCCAATGCTGCCAGCTTAATGAAATGTGTTAAGACCAGGAGGGTCACAAGCCAGAAGGAATTCTGTCAGTTCTGACCAAACTTGCCCAGCAAACATCCTATAAGGGAACTTATTAGTAAGGAAACCACAGAGATTGTAAACGAACTTAATGCAGGACACCAAGCACCAGTCTTTTCCTTTAGAAGCAAATCTGAATAATTTGTGTCTGCTCAGGACCAGAAAGAGCAGCATATCTCCTGGGAAGAGCCCAGGGTTGATCATGGGAGGGAGCTGGGAATCCATGGTGGAGCACTGCCACGTTCCACACCACATGGCTGGGAAGTCCTTGAGAGGGGCCATTTCATTTAGTTCCCTTGTTGCAGTCAGTTGTTTCACACTTTCCACTCCACATTAATATTTAACCACCAGCATTTAAAATACTTTGCATGTCAGGAGGAGCAGGGAGCCTGTTTTCCATGACAGCAGTGCCAGGAGCCCAGGACAGGAAAAGGAGCTGAATGGAAGCAAAAACTGAAGAGGTTTCAGCTCAGCTGGTCGCTGCTAATAAAACCCCATTCTTACAGTAAATTAATCCTAAGTGTTTGCTCCTCCCCCACAATTTACTCCAATAAATGCCATTGAATTTGGAACATTTCAGTGTCCAGGGCAGTTGTGGGTGCCACAGGCAAGACCTTGGTGGAGATTTTTCTTGTCAGCAATTTGGCAAGGGACCTACAAAACACCTGTCCTGTTGTTTTCGTTCATGGAATTTGTGAGATTTTCAACCCTGCAAGAGGCAGAAGCCATAAACCTGGCCTTTCCTCACTAGGACTTTCATAATAAGCCAAGGTTTTCTGTGTCACTCCAGTTACCCTCAGAGGGACTGATTTAACAGAGCAGGTATTCCACCCCTCCTGAATTCATCAGAAATTAAAAAATCCCTCCATGTGACAGTAAAGAGAAGGCACACTCAGCACAGGGTTAAACTGTGTTTCCTTTCTCTTTCCAGGCCAAACTGAGGAAGCACATCCAGAACCCCAGTGCTTCAGAGTTGGTACATTTCCTATTTGGACCGCTGGAACTGGTAAATCCTATTCCTATGTTTCACTGGGAACTCACTTTTCATTTCTAATTCATATTTAAAGCAGTCTCATTGTGCAGAAGGGTTAGGAAAGTGCTCACACCTGAATACAGCTTTCTCAGGAAAGCAATGCTGGTTGTTCCTGGCCTCTGATCCAATTTCCAGCTTGTATTAAACACACAAATCCCAGAAAATATGAATCTTTCCACCCCATTAATAAAGCCTTACTGTGAACAAAAGTGCCAGCCAGCTGTGGTTCCCATTGGGAATCTGCCTGCTCTCACCTTCAAGCAAACATGGCTCAGTATTTGCACTGAAAATAGGAAGCAGGAAACCCAACTTGGAAAAGGACAGAGAAAGGACACAGAAATAGCCAGATATTTTCCAGTTTTTGAAATGCCAGCTGGAGATGCCTCTGTCAACAGCTCATTTTTAGATCAGACCTTGCTTTGACTCCCAATATAAAAAATGCTCATGTTCCTCTGAACTGTCCAGTCTTCTTCAAAGATTTAGGCTGATGTTTCTTGATCTAAGGATCAGCTTTGTCTTTGATTTCTGCTCTTTTGTGTGTCTCTGGTTTGATATTTTGACCATTTCCTGCAAATTCTCTCCTGCTTGTGTGGTTTGTGTGTAACGCAGATCATCAATAGCTGTGGTGGCCCTGAGCTTGCCCGCTCTGTCGTCAGCCCACTTCTTTCTAAAGACGCCACAGATTTCCTCAGAGGACACCTGACACCCAAAGAGATCAACCTCTGGGATTCCCTGGGGGAGACATGGACCAGATCCAGGTGAGGACAGAGCTGCTGTCTCACCAGGTTCCCAGCGAGAGGATGACTGATTTGATCATCGGGTCAATTATGCCCTGATAAACCTACGTCTCCCTCACGTGCCCCCAGAGACACATTCCTTGTGAATCTCACCTCACGTTCCTGCTTCATGTCCTAGGGCTGAGTGGCCTCGAGATGCAAACATCCCCACGTACATCCCCAAATTCCGCAATGGCTGGGAACCACCCACAGAAATCTTCCGCGGAGCTCCCTGGGAAATAGACATCGGACACTTGCAAGAGGAGGTTAGTCCTGTGTCCCTGGTGATCCTCTCTTCCCCTTCCCCCTTTTCCATAGAGATGGATCTGGGGAGGGTGAGGTGGTGGCTATCAAGTACACAGCTCAAAACTCCGTTGGTTCCAGTCACTCCAGTTAAATACGGAAAGAAAACAAAGTCAGAAAAGGGCAGCAATAACCAGCCTTTCCTGATCAAAGGCAACAGGACACTATCATGCAACTGAGCTCCAGGGATACAGGTTTGCCTGAGGAACATTTCAGTGTGCACCTTGTGGGGACCAAAAGCTTCTAGGCCATGACTCATCTGCTGCTGTCCCTCTGCTCTCCTCCCCTCAGCTTTCCCCTTCCCTGGTAACCCTGGCTCCGTGTCTGCCTTCCCAGCTCTCCTCAGCCAATGGATATCCCTACCGGAACTCCTCACTCAAGCGTGGCCAGGCGGCCGACCAGACACAAGCTGTGGATGCCTTCAAACAGAACGTCACCCAGCATGGGAACAGGTAATGGATCCACACATCCCAGCTCCCACCTCAGGACCTCACACACACACACACAGACAGGTAACACACCAGGATGTTTGGGCATCCTGGAGATAACTCTGTCACTATGAATAGTCACCAAGAGAAGGTAAAAAGATAAGGCAAGGAATCATTCACATGCACACTGTCTGCTGTTTTATCACCAGCAGCTCTGCAAGGAAGAGTTCCAGCTGTTTTCCACCACAAGAGGCAAAAATACAGCCTGACCTCCTTAGTCCATCCACAGATCTTGTTCCTTAACCCCAGCCCACCAAATGACACCATGCATCAGGAGCCCCAGCTGCTGCACTGTGCTTTTGCTCCATACACTTAGAGACATTAGAAGCATGGAACCACAGAGTGGATTGGCTGGGAACGGACCTTAAATATTACCCAGTTGCACCCCATGCCATGGGCAGGGACGCCTTCCAAGAGACCAGGTTGCTCCAGAGCTTATAGAGATTTATAAGCTCTACTACAATAAAGTTCAAATTCACAGCAAAATACCTTAAATCCAATTATATCAGCAAATAGCTTGCTTTTCCCGTTCATCCTATCACAGGTTCTGGTGGGACCATAAAGTGGTCATGTGCAGGAAAAGTGTGTGGAGCAGGGAAAGAATTATGATAATTTCCCTTCTCCAATTCTAGTTTTCTCAGTGAGACTGGTAAAAATACGAAGAATGTTGATTACATGATAAGATTTAAGTCTGGTTTTAGTGACTGGTAGACAACACATGCAGGGAAACATTTCCACCTCTATCAGCACAGGCAAAATATAAATAGTAGTATGGAATCTTGGAATGGAAATTATCAGGGTGCCTTTCACAAATGCCACATCTCCTGGGGACACCACCCAGTCCCAGCACAGCTCATGGAGAGCACTGAGGATGCCAGACAGTTGGACCTGTTTTGCTGCCTTACAGACTTTCAACAGCAAGTTTTCCTCACAGGTAACAGTTAAGAAAGATGAAGTCAAGTTTGCCCAGATGTCTGCCATGCTGACAGTCCCAGGACAGACATTTTGCCTGCTGTGCTCATGCTTTTTTCAGAGTAGTTTGAACTAGTTTTCTAACCAACAGAACCACACTAGCAAAAACACCCACCCATCAGTATTACAGTTATTTACAGGGCTTTGGGCTGCAGAGATGTGTCCTGAAAGCCCCAAGCAGTACCACAACCACCAGCACAGGTCACTTGTGCACAATCCAGGTGCATACAGAGTATACATGGGCCTCCAACTCCTCCCTCATGACTCATTTATCTTCTTTAATACCACAAAAGAAATAATTCTGTCCTAACTCGGGCTTTCCTCCCCCTCCCTGCCTTCAGGGCTCTGCTGGGCAAGGCCACCTCTCCTTTTTTGGCCCCATGGATTCAATTTTGACTGCTCCAAGCTCTTCCCCACCTTGAATTACAATTTAAATACTACTGGGTGGAACTAGACCAAGAACTGTCACAAAACACAGAACTAGAGACAACACTACAAATACTGGTGTGGTATCAAATACTAAATCAGTGATGTCAACCTTTTTCAGACCACCAAAAAGGTCTAATGAAGGCAGGAAAATCAATTTAAACTAAGCATAATGGGGTCATTTTCCAAAGCCAGGTTTTACAGGTTCATGAAGAGCTGAGCTTCCACAGTACAGGGATTTAAAATCACTGACCAAACCTACTAAGTCAGAAATGGAAAAATATAGTTGCTGGCAGTGCAGGAAGCTCTGGTTTCACCAGCTTACAGAACTTGACCTGAACTGGAGGAGAACCTGACCCCCTGCTCCATATGCACTGGGAATAGGGCATCAGGTATCTGTGCAGGCTACACATCACAAGCAAAAAGATCCACAGGAAATGCACTCAAATATTTCCTACCCGTCTTTCCACAAGGCAAGACAGTTTTCCATACAGGAAACATTTTTTGAATTAAAAAAATAACACTACACTGAACTGGAGAGAAGAAAATGAGATCTACAAAATTTTCACAAGCCAGGCAAAAAAAACCTGAAACAAAAAAAAATGAACAAAACCCACAAAAAATTAAACTATTTCAGTTTGGGTCATAGAGAATCTTTCATTCTATTTTTTTCACTATTTTCAACTGTCTGCCATATGTATTTTGTCTCTCTTCAAACAAAAAGCTAATTCAACATTGAAAACTGTATGCTCTGGTGTCAGAAATTCCCAAGCCGACACGTAAATGCACTTCTCTTCCCCCTCTCCAAATGCATCTTAGAACAGCAACATTCAAGCTCACTTTCCCTGGAAACCTGCAGAATTCTGTGTCAGCAGCTCAGCCTGATGAAAACCCCATACATTTCCATCAGTTCTGCCTACTCTCATCATCAATTCCCTTTCCCCCAGCTTCTCCCTGCTCTGGCATCTGGGGCAGTTGTTTCCATTGATCAGGACAGGAAGGTTACACACCTAATTTTTCCCAGGATGTACAATCAGAGCATTTGGTTCATGCCCTCTCAGCTCCCCCAGGCTTTGCAAAGCAGTGTTTTCTTCCACTCTTAAAGCAGCAGCCTCACAGCCTCCCCCAAAAGGCCACTAACCAAACCCCATACAGCTTTTTGTTTGCTTCTTTGCTCCCAAAACCAAGATATTTAACTAAAATAAGGGGTACAAATCTTCCTCAAAAAGAGGAGTAGAGGGATGCTCCCCCTCCACACACAAACAAACCTGCCATCACCGCTCTGTTTTACCAATGAACCCACTATCAGCATCCATTAAAGCTCAGGTTTTCCTCTGCTGCAGGAATTTTGAGGTCCAGGGAATGGCTCTGCCCAAGAGATATGCCAAAATCCGCTACGACTTCACTGCACGGAACGCCAACGAGCTCTCCGTGCTGAAGGATGAGATTCTGGAGGTACGTGAGCACACTCGGGAAAAGCTGCATCCTCCCCTTTCCAGGGGCAGGAGAGATCTCGGGATACCAGCAGACACCAACTCAGTTCTCCTTGGTGGTTTCTGAGTAGGTAACCAAGTTTAGGTCAAGTCTAAAGCTGAAACAGGCTGACTCTGTGTGTTGGGTCATCTCCTGAGCTGAAACACATCAGTCACACCTTAATTACAATGAGAAGGAAGGAAAACAACCCACTGCAGTACCCTCCTCACCTCCTTCCTGGGTCTGTATTAGTTATTACTACTTCCCCCTCCCCATGGAATTATTTTCTCTGAAAACACCCTTTTTCATAACCTTTCTCTTACTCCAGTTGGTAGCTGGAGAATGGGACATGACTTGGGCCAACACTGACCTGTGACCTGAGGAAAAGGTTTCTCTGCAAAATGTAGCTATTTTTACTTACTTGTTTTAATGCAAAAAGACAACAGACAGCCACTGGAAAAAAATTATGGAGAAACAGGGAAATAAAGTAGGAATTACGAGTTTTTGGCACCCAGAGGTGCTGTCCTCCTCATCCTTAGGACAAATTCTGATATTTTCTAGGAAAGGTTTCAGTCCTGGATTGCACCTGAGAGCAACAGATCTAATCTGAGCCCTCAGTGATGTTATCCCGGCAGCTTCACCTTCTATGTGGTCCATCTCCACTATCCCCCACTTCTGTGTGGCAGAAATCCATGTTCCCAACAGCAGGTTTATTTTTGTCCCTCTCTCAGGTGTTGGAAGATAACAAGCAATGGTGGAAGTTGCTCAACCGGAGCGGGCAGGCTGGTTATGTCCCATACAACATCCTGGATGTGGTGAAGCTGGAGGAGGTGGAACAGGTCTGTAGTCAGGTGGTATCTGACTGGTAGCAGCTGCAGGGCACAATCAACCTGTGGGAATAATCCTGTCATTAGACCTCCCTGAATTTCTTAGGGTGCTGTGCCCAAGTCAGGATGAACCCTCCCAGGCAGACCAACTCAGGAGGTTCCTGAGTTTCCTATGACCAAACTCTCACATTCTGCCATGATCACCTTCCCTCTTCCCAGCCAAGGCATATCCTTCTCATCCATGCAGCAGCCCTATGCTTTCCATAAAAGCAAATTCTTCCATAAAAATGCTGAGATTTTTGTTGCGGGTTAAATTAAAGACCAACAGTTCCCTCAACCAGTTCAATTCAGCAGCGGGAACATGTTACTGGAGTGGAGGCAGATGCACACACCATTTAAGTGAGAATTCAGTGAATATTTTACCTTGCAGTGCAAATGTGGAGCTGGAGTGCTCTAAATCCCCTAAGGAAGCATGGAATTGCTTCCCCACTTTGATATTGCAGAGTTTGGGCAAAGCATAATGTGGCCCAGCAGGTCTTTGGGTAAATCCCTGCTAGTTTAACCTAAATGTGAAAAAACTTTCCAGACTTCTCCAGGTCCTTGGCAACGGTTCTGCTTCACATTCCGGTTACAGAGCAGTGAGGCTTTGCCTTCCAGTGGGATTTCTGTTTGTTTTCTCCTCATGTAAGGATCCTTGTGCTTCCCAAGAAAGTCCTCTGAGCAGTAGTTTCTGCATAGCAAGAGTCTAAAGGGCAGAGTCACATGTGTGAGAACAGTCATCTGCAGCAACAGCAGGGAAGCATCAAACACCATGTGTCATTACATTTTTTCCAGGGATGTAAATGCTAAAAGTTTAAGAAAATTAAAAATGGCAAAAAAAATTTCTTACACCTTTTTTTCCACCTTTCTAACTAGTCCAACCAGAGATACAAAGGAGACCTGAGCCCCAGGGGCTATGGACCATCCAGCCCAACTCACAAGCTGCCTGCGAGCTACGCCGGGGACAAGTGGGGCAGTGAGATGTTATCACGCAACTCTCCCCAGGACGCCAAAGAACGTATGTGTCCCATGCTGGGCTCCCCTGGCTTTAGGTGCTCAGTGCAGGGGACAGACCTGCATGGAGTTCCCTCTCAACTGCACCTTCAGTGATCAGCAATAGACCAGCAAGGTGTTTGGAGGAGATTCCAGGTAGTAGAAGAGCAAAGAGAGCAGCCCTGAAGTTCGTGACTCACCTCCCGGGCTCTCAGGGAGCCTGGGACAAGAAGGGCAATAAATGATCACCTCATCCTTCCTTTCACCTTGACCTTCCTCCTCCTCTTCCCAAGGAGAGAGTTTCCTTTTCCTTCCAGAGCATTTAAGTGTGTCTAAGCAACTGTACACACTCAGGTCAATCCCCTTCTCTCGCATCGTTTGCTCATCTGCTGCCACACACACAGCATTCACCTGGCCTGTTCCTTCCTGTGGTTCCAGAGAATTCCCAGCCAAATAAGAGAGCCACATCACTCCCTCACCCTGCACATGCTTTGGGGGTTCACAGAGCAGGAGAGAGACCAGGGGCTCAGCTCATCTACCCCCCTTATCCCACCCTGTTCACCCAGTGTGGACTCCTGAAAGCAGGAGCCCTCTGGGACAATGGAGAGCCCCATATATGAGTATAACGAACATGTATCTGTTAATAACGCCAACTTATTCCCCACATCCTTCAGGAGTTTCATGGGAAAAGTCATATGAGATACTGTGTTGCTGGAGTTTTCACAGAATCATAGAATAGCCTGGGTTGGAAGGGACCTTAAAGATCATCTTGGCTCCAACCCCTAATTTTGATGAGTCTGTTGCTCACTCACAGTTTGTGCTTCTGTGGAGCAAAACCTGGAGCTCTGAGAACCTGGATCAACAAATTACTTAGTGGAAGCAACAGTAAGGACTGAAAAGAACTCAATCCCAAATCTCTAACTGTACATTCCCACAGAACTGTCCTTCCACATCAGGCAACAGCAAAGGGGTGATGGGAGGAAAATAAATAGTAACACAGGAGCACAGAAAAATGGGTACCCTGTTCTCAGAAACACAAAGTCCATCCCTCCTGACCCCTGCTGCCTCATGTGGACTGGGATTATCCCCTCTTGCTGCTGTATCTGCAGGGCAGTTCCCCTATTTCAACAGCCCAGGAAAGGAACTAAACTCAAAAACAGGAAGATGACAAACCCAAGCAAAAACCCAACAGCAACACCAGACATCAGGGAAGGGGCCTGTGTCCCTTGTCACCACCTGACAGGACTGGTGGGAGCAAAGACACTGCCAGATCAGATTTACACCCTTGGGCAAACCTTGGGCAAAGGCTAGTGGGTGTTGTAGGGTTTTTTGTCCCTTGACTGAAGTGTAACGAACAGGCTAAGTTACAAACATGAGAAAAAAGACAGGTCCTGATGTAAATTTATATCTAAAACAACTGAAAATGAGGTTTTCGACACTCAAGCTGCAAGAAACCCAAGCCCAGCTTCTTAGAATACCCAGCTGTGATTTTGTGATCCCTCTTCATCATTCTGGAGAAGAACCATAGAAATCCCAGTTTCTCCCAAAGAGAAAGCAAGGTTTCAAAAACTGAAGGGAGTCTTGGCCTGGGAGGAAAGGGGAGATCCCCCACTCTGCTCCAGCAGCCTCCAAAACCACAGGGTACTCCCTGTCTACATTTGTTCCTGATGGAATTCTGAAGGTCAAAATGTCACTGCTCACCCTATTGCTCCAACAAAGCACTTAAGCTTGTTCTTTAGAACTAAAACACAAAAGCAAGCACTTTCCTGGGGTGTATTTACAGAGTTAATAAAAATGCTGAGCCACATTCCAGTTTTCCTTACAATTTCCCCACAAACTCATTTAACAGGATTTCTGACTGAAAACTTCATTTTACTCTCTACTTGTTTCTACAGAACTTATTCACCAAATGGATGAGCTGAATGACGAGCTGATAAAGAAAATCGCAAACAATAAAATTCAGCCTCCCCACAGGAATTTCAAAGTGGAAAAGCCTCAAGAAGTTTTTGTGCCTCTCACCTTTGAATCGAGCACCGAAGAAGTCAAAGCTTGGCTGGAGGCAAAGTCATTCAGCAAAGAGTAAGACTTGTTTTATTGCCACGTGAAATGCTGGTCCTTCCTTGGAAAGGGAGCTGAGGAGGCTGCTTGCAACATCTCAACTGGGTGACAAGTCACTTGTATTTACTTGCAGAGCCTGTGTTGCAAACTGCATTTCAACCCTGGTAAATCCAGGTTCTATAACCAGGACATTCAGAGCCCAAACTCACTCCCTTTTCTTTCTTATACATATTTTCCTGGAGAAAACCATGTAATAGCTAACTAAACCCACACTCTGAAATGCAACTGGGATTGCAGCTGCCACTTTTGTGCAGCTCCAGGCCCTTGTGATGTGGTCCTGGTGCAGCTCCCAACCCTTTTATCTCTGGCACAAAGCCATCATTTGCTCCCTTTGTGTCTTCCCAGGACAGTAGAACACCTTGGCATCCTCACTGGAGCTCAGCTCTTCTCCCTCAACAGAGAGGAGCTGAAGAAGGTGTGTGGTGATGAGGGAAACAGAGTATACAGCAAGATCACAGTGGAGAAAAACCAACTGGAGGTGAGCATTTTTCTGGACAATCCCTACTTTACCCAACAGTATCAAATATCTCATTAAACAGGCATTTTAAGAAACACAATTGAAACAAAAAAAAAAAAAAAAGCAACCAAAACCCACACCATCAATAAAACACACCTAAAAATTCTGAAGGGGCTTTTAACCAAAAAGGCCCCAAATCTATAAGGCAGATCCCTGTTTACACTAATTAATCTTTTTACTAATATAATTTATCTCTTTGAAACTAGCTCAACCCTTACAGCGTTAATTAAATACTGTCATTGACCTACAGCTTGAAGTTCAAATTCAAACTTCCTGTTTTGTTTCCATTCCAGAAAAGCAGAGGGGAGTCAGAGCTCCAAGAAATCATGAAGCGCCGCCAGGAAAGGATTGATTCCGCTAATTAAAACCTAATCTGCTTTATTTCAGCTCTTAGTCCTAGTAGTGCAGAGAAAAAGGGAATGAAAGCAATGATCCCCGAGCCAGGCAGGAGACAGCAGTGCTCCACTTTGGGTCTAGTTGCCAGCAGAGTGACAATTCCTTGAACACTGTTGATAAGGGTTGACAATAAGACCATGTCCCTCTGGGAAAGGTGTTTTAATATTGCATGAAGTACTTTTTTTTATAACTATATATTTTATACTGAAATTTTACGTGCATGCGATCAGAGCAGGATTCACACGGGTCTGGATGAATGACAAGGGCTGGATTCAAGCAAAAAAAAGACCACACAAAGCTTTTGTCTGAGGGCTGTCTCTGCTCCCACCCCCTCTCCAGCATGGCTCAGGAAAAGCAGGCATGGAACAGCACAGACTGACTGTTTAGAGTCTGGACCATGGGAATAAGGTTCTTCATAGACTCCTAGAATGGTTCAGGTTGTAAAGGACCTAAACACTCATCCCATCCCAACTCCTGCCACGGGCAGGGCACCTTCCACTAGACCAGGTTGTTCCAACTCCCTTCCAACCTGGCCTTGAACACTTCCAGGGATGGGGAGATGTCAACTCTGTGCAGCCTAAGGAACCACCTTCCCATTCCCTCCTCAGTGTAGATATTCCTCTGCAGCCCACAAGCACAGTGCTGTGAAAATTCCCTGCCCTCTTTCTGTCCCCCTCCCAATGCTCCCTCGTTGGACAAGGCTGGAATGGCAACACACGTTCATTCCCAAAGACTGACTGCTTCCTTAAATCCAGGGACCAGTTAGTGCTGCCTTTGAACAGTTGAAATGAGCTTTCACTGCCTAAAAATGAGCAGGAGTAACAAATGAAGTGATTTGAACCTGGAAATAGGTAAGTTCCCCTGACCACCCCTGCTTAGGTAGGTACCCTGAGCTACCTTGGGCTCAGGGTAGCTGTACAACCCTCATCCATGGCACTGATTCTGATTTGGAATGTTCTGGTGTTGCCAATCACCACCTCAAACCAGGAGAAGATAAGCCCTGACCGTTTGCTCCAAACCCAGTCACACCCACAGCCCTTCCCAGGGTGTTGGTCACCCGTCCCCACCTTCATGTTTTCTTTGCAAAGACTCAGCCAAAATGCTTCCTAAACATCTAAAATCCAGAAGCACACTGGGAAAGGCTGGTTTAGTACTAAATAAATGGCCACAAAAAAACCCCATGTAGTTTAGCACAGGGGCTGTTGTTTACTTCCTGTTTTTCTTCATCATATTATGCGCATATGTATATAACAATCTATAACTAGGGGTGAGGAAAAATTCCTCTCCCTAGAGACAGAATTAAGTGATTATGCATCAAAAATTTACTCGAGATTTTAAAACTCGAGCAAGTACAGAGTAGTTCCTGTCCACAGCAAGTTTGGCACATTGTATTTCCATTTCTGTTTAACTTATAGACCTGCCTGATTGCAAAGCAGTAAAGCAAACAGCTCCAGAACTGCTCACGGTGCAGGGAGAGGTGGGTTTTCTCCTTCACACACCTTACCTTTGGGTGGATGGGATTCAGGTCCAGGTTCCACACCTGTGCTTGCCTTTACCTGCTGGGAATGGTCCTACCTCCTTGAAAGCTTAATCAAATTTGTGCCTCTCCTTGCACATTTAATGGAAAAAGCTTTAAAACAGTGTCTGGGAAACTGGTGTCTAAATCTGAGAACATCAACACACCTCAAGTTTGGATTTATTCTTCAGAAAATGTCTCTAATGGATGATATATTTTTTATTTTGAAACAGGAACTGGAGTGCAGGCAGGGAACTTGCAGGGGGGGATCCTGTTTTCAGTCACAACCCTGCTGGAATCCGTGAAGGGCACTTACCTTGTCAGGGAGGAATGAAGCCCTGGCTCTGGAGCAGGGTGGAGATGGGAAGCGGGATGGCAAGCACAGGAGGCAGAATAATTCCTAAAATGAAAATAAAACCAAATGTTGAGCTAGGAAACACATCACCTTCCTTTCTTTGGGTGTAGAGGAAAGCAACTCACATGGTATTATAGTTACTAGGGGTTATAATGGGACTGTACACGACAGTTCTGTAAAGCTGGGAGCCACGGGAGCACTTCCTAAAGTAAATATCTCAGTAGACCTTATTGCAGGAGTCACTTTTATAATTTTCCATGTAACTGAGCTGTGCATCTGTTCTACTTGTACTGCCTGCAGACAATGCTATAAAGTACTGTACATTGATGTAACTGAACGAAGGAGACAATGATATAACCATGCACTGTGTAAGATTTATTAAAATAGTTAAGTTATAACTCTATCTTGTCCACTGGGTTTTCATAATGGTTCGTCAGTGTGAGTCTCAGAAACACACCAAAATGTCTGAAACTACACATTTCCTTTTGGTTTGGGGAGTGACATTCAACAGGAAAGATGCTGTGGACTTGATAACCGTGTCCAATAACAGGGTGGGTGAAAATCTCACACATGGTGAGAATTAAATACCAAGAAAGTCACCAACTGAACTCCTTTCCTTGTCACCTTGAAGAACAAATTTCTCTTAACCCTGGAATGTGCAACTGTGACAACACACCAGTGTTTACACACACAGATCCTGGTCATTGACAGCTCAGGCACAGGCCAAAGCAAGGAGAGGGAAGATGGAGAGAGACTTTGGACAAGGGCATGGAGTGACAGGACAAGGGGGAAAGGCTTTGAACTGATGGAGAGTAGGTTTATATTAGATAACAGGAGAAATTCTTGACTACAAGGCCCTGGCACAGGTTGCCCAGAGAAGCTGTGGCTACCCCACCCCTGGTAGTGTCCAAGGCCAGGCTGGACAGGGCTTGGAAAAACCTGAGCTAGTGGAAGGTGTCCTTGCCCATGGCAAAGCACTGAAACTGGATGGGCTTGAAGGTCCCTTCCAACTCAAGCCAGTCTGGGAATCTGTGATTCCATGAGGCACAAGGGAGCCTCTCCTATTCCTTGGCAAAGAAACTAGAGACATTGAGAATTTTTCATACATAGTAACAGAATTCAAACAGGACTTAAACCTAATGCCTCTTTGCATTATACTCTCTAGGGTTGGGCAAAGCATGAGAAAGTTGTACAAAAGCACATTCTTGCCTGTCAGGAAAGGAAACTCCTGTAGCAGCTTACACAACTGGCTCAGTACAAAAAGGGGCCAGCATGACTCAGCCTGTTAAAGAGCCAAGTCCCATCCCCTGTTTCAGGAGCACAACCACGCTAACAGGATCACCTTCTCTAGACCCTGAATGCAGCTGAGGCAAACGGGCAGCCCAAAAAGACGTGCCTTGCTGGGCTGGGGGCTCCCTCACAGGCTGGAGCTGCGGCTAAGCCCTTTCGACAGCAGGGGAGGAAACACGAACCGCTGAGCCGCTGCAGCGGGAGAGCACAAGGCCCGAGCCTTCCCTCAGGCCTGCCTCCCTGCCCTACGGGGCCCGCCCGCCGCCATCTTGTGCCACTGGCGGCGCCCCGGCCCCGCCCGGCCCGTGAGGGACAGGCTGCTCAGGGGAGGCTCCGGCGCCGTGGGGGAGCCCCCGGTGGAGGTTGTGGGGACGGGGGATCCCAGGACAGGGGATCCCAGGACGGGAGATCCCAGGGTGGGCGATCCCAGGACGGGACCCCTCGCCCCGAGGGCAATGGCGGCACCGGGGTCGCCAAGGCGACCACTCGCCCCGGCCCTCACCGCCACGAGCCAGCCAATCAGAACCGCGCTCCCTCCCGCGGCTCCGCCCCTCCTGTGCCGGCGCTTCTGATTGGCTGTCCGCCTCCCCTGCCGGGCCGCGATTGGCCGGGCGGCGGGAGCGCGCGGGCGGCGGGTGCGCGCGCAGGCCGGTCCCCTCCGGGCACGCAGGGTCCCTTATAGGCGGCGGGAGCGCCCCACGGCCGCCGACATGTCGGTGTCCCCCGTGAAGCGGCAGAAGATGGAGTCGGCGCTGGACCAGCTCAAGCACTACACCACGGTGGTGGCGGACACCGGGGACTTCAACGGTGAGCGGCGGCGCGGGGGGGTCCTGTCAGTGCGTCTTCTCCTTAACGCACCCCACCCCCCCCACCCCCCCCGGGAGAGTGGGCGCGCTCGGCTGAAGGGGCGCGAGGCCGGGGGGGAGCGAACCACTGTGCGGCGGAGGGGGGGGCGCGGGGCGCCCGTCCATCCGCGGCCTGTGCGGCCGGCGGGGCCGATCCTGCCCGCCCAGGACCCTCCGTGTGTCCAGAGCCCCACGCTCAGCTCCGCCTGCTGTCAGCAAGAACGGCCGGACTCGAGCCAGGCTTTGCGAGACCAGTGATTTCGGGGTTTCTTCCAGCCACGTGTCTGGATTTGGGATTTGTTTGGGGTTTTTTTTGTTCCAAACTCAAGGCCAGGTTGGACGGGACTTGGAGCAACCTGAGCTGGTGGAAGGTGGATGATCTTTAAGGGCCCTTCCAACCCAATCCATTCCAGCATTCCGTAAAAATAATGCTCAAGTGCTTTTGTTCCCCTTATCTCCTGGGAGTGAGCCAGCACACTCCTTTCCGAGGAAGGGAGGTGGCCTTCCATTACAAAGCCACTTGTTCCCAAGCTGTCACTGCCTGGTGCCCTGCTCTGTCCATCAGAGCCCAAAAACCGCCCCGAGCGTCTCCAGGTGGTGTAGAACAGCCCTGGAATCCTGTCCTGCTCTGCCCTGCCCAGCCCTGCTAATCCCTAATCCCGGAGGTGTAATAATAACCAGCCCTACGTGGAAAGCACAGTAAATTTAAGGGGAAGGGAAGGGGTGGCAGCAGCTCAGACACAAAAAATACACACCGTGTGGCAGCCGAGGGGGTGTTTTGTGTGCAGGCAGCAGGAAGGACCAGGGAATATCCCACAGGGATCACCGAGTCCAGCTCCTGGCCCTGCTTAGGACACCTCCAAGTTCTTCCCTGGCTGCCTTTTGTTACCTGGGGTCATTCTTGGAGACCAAACAAGGCAGGAGGCCCACCTGGCTCTGCTGAAGGTGCAGTTGCTGCTAACCCTGGTTCCCAGCTGGGTGTCAGTACAGAAGGTGTTTCACTGATGTAGTGCTTTATTTTAAACCATGTCCATGTGCATTAAAGTTCTGAAGGACCTGTTTGTATAGAGTGAACCCTGATGGTTGCTTGGGAGGGATCTGTGGAAAAACAAGACTTATTTTCCACACAGTTGCATAGTTTCAGTAGAGTTGCACTCTCTTGAGGGTTCATTCCTGTGCAAAAAAAGTGCTGATGAGAAGGAGACGGTAATAAGTGTTTTGTTATTTTTTGACATTTTAACTGTGTTGTTGGAACTGCTGAGGGGTCTTCAGAGGCTCTGCCCTGTTAGCCCAGCCAGGCTCTGGTGCCAGGCTGTGATTACAGCCAGATAATGTAAGTCACAGCCTACCTGGGTAAACACTTGGCATCACCTGGAATAGGTGTGGGCCAGGGCTTAAGGTAAGACAAAGGGTCAGATAACTTCTGTAAAGAAGAAAGCCTGGTAGTACAGGGAAATGGCAAGGACACTGAGAAACTACAACTATTTGGAAAAGGTTTAAAAAGCAGTAAGAAAAGTTGCTGTTCACCTGTCCTGGTCCTGTCCTTGGACACAAACAAAAGGCCAAATTCCTGACTGCTTGAAGGGAAGATCCTCTGGTCTTTAGTCCCCTCTGATTCCTGGAGCTCAGTTATGCTGGTTGGGATATAGTTGGAGATCAGCACCACTTCTCTTCATCATTTCTACAAGTCTGTATCTTTTGGGTAATGTCTGTTGTTTATAGGGTTTAAAGTTTGCTGCATCTCGTTTCTGCAGTCCAGCTGTCCTGTGCTGTGGCACAAACCAGCTCCCAGGCAGTGCTTAAACACCACTGAGCACTGCTGTGCTCTGTCATTACCAGACTCTGCAGCCACAGTGTTTATATTCTCACCCACCTGAGCAAAACCCCTCTTGTTTCTGAGGCTGGCTGATGTTTTAAACAGTCTGGTTTTCCTTCCTTAGCCATTGATGAGTACAAGCCTCTGGATGCCACCACAAACCCCTCCCTGATCCTTGCTGCGGCTCAGATGCCAGCATACCAGAAACTCGTGGATGATGCTGTTGCCTATGGGAAAAAGCTTGGTGGGTAAGTCAAGAGGGCTTTCATCTCAGGAGAGCTACACTTAAAATGCCTTATTTACACAAGCAACGTATTGGGGTTTCCTCCTTGTGTACTTGTGAGTTTATCTCCTGCCCCAAAAGCCTCAACACTTAAAGGAAAATTCCTTATGCTCATTCCAGATGTGCGTCCTCCCCATTTACCAGCTCACACATGGCCTTCCTTGCTTAGGACCATAGCAGCTTTATGGGAAATAGTGTCCAAAGGCTAATCCTGCCAGCAATACAGAGAGGGCGGGACACAACCATGAAGCAGAGCACAAGTGACTCATTTGAACTCTGGAATTTAATGTTAAACAGGCTGTGAAATTTGATCTTCCAATCCATGGGAAAGCATAAACATACCTATGTCCCACAGACATGCTTTTGCTCTTTGTGATTTTCAGGTCAGAAGAGGAGCAGATCAAAAATGCTTCTGACAAACTTTTTGTACTGTTTGGAGCTGAAATCCTGAAGAGGATACCTGGCCGTGTGTCCACAGAAGTAGATGCAAGGTTGGCTCTTTTCCCTCTGGGTTACCCTGGATATTTGTACATACAGAAAGAGACATGATGTGAGTTGGAGAAAGATGTTCTTGCCTAGAAGACTATCAGGATTTATATTGTTAATATTTAGGAGTGTGGCTTTCCCTTAGTTTGACTAGAACTGTAAGAAAAACAAGCAACATTGGCCTTGGATTTTTGTAATCTTCCTGTTTCTCATGCTTCCACTCTTAGATTTGCTCATTCTTTTCTCTGTGATAATATCTGTTCAATTTAGCAAGAGATTTGTTCGAACAGTTTATTTCCAGACTTGCAGAGGATTTGTCTGTTAATGTGTTCGCTGCCATTTTTTTTGTAATACTCTGCTTCTCAATTCATTATGAAAGACTTCCTCCTCAAAGGGCTCCCAGTCCAGAAGGGATCTGAGAACAAAAACCTGCTGCTGGCATGTACACTGATAAAACAGGACGTTTTTCCTTGGGGCTCAGGGAAAAGCATACTTAAAAAAAAAAAAAGAATCAGTTCTGAGCAGCCCTGCTCTTGTCTCAAAGGTTGTCCTTTGATAAGGAAGGAATGATTCAAAGGGCCAGGCGCCTCATCGACCTCTACAAGGAAGCAGGAATTGGTAAAGATCGGATCCTCATCAAGCTCTCTTCAACGTGGGAAGGAATCCAGGCTGGCAAGTAAGTCTTTCTGTGCCTGGTGTGCTGATTCATGGCATGCTTCTGCCTGTCCCCAGGCACCTGACAAGTGCATTCTGCACTTAAGTAAACAGTAGTTCTGAAAGCACGGCATGAGGAAGTCTGTCACCAGCAAGGAAGGTGCTCTGCCACAGCTTGCTGTTGAAATAGGAGAAGTTTGTTCATATAGGGGCCAGGCCACAGTTTCCTGAAAATGCCCTGCTAAGTTGGCTGCATTTGGCTGAAGGAAGAGCATTAATAAGCAGAGTTTGGCAGCACAAAACATTTGCTGTGAGCTTAAAACTGTAAAGCGTATCAACTGTGCCACATTCCTAAATCAACTGATGGAATTCAGCAGTTTGAACCTATCAGCTTGTTACTGGAATATAAATGCAGGAGGTAAGCAAAGTGCTGTTGTAAGCCAGCCTGTGTCTGCAGGGTTCTGGAGGCAGAGTATGGGATCCACTGCAACATGACCCTGCTGTTCTCCTTTGCTCAGGCTGTTGCCTGTGCTGAAGCTGGAGTTACTCTGATTTCCCCCTTCGTGGGAAGGATCCTGGATTGGTATGTTGCAAATGGAGACAAGAAAGCCTATGAGCCGTCAGAGGACCCAGGTAAACACCTTTTTAACATTGTTAACACAACAGCTACTCTCAAACAGTTTTCTCATATAAACCCTCTTAGGACAAAATGCTGAGTTTGAGCATATTCTAAATAATAATTAAGAATCATTCTTGAAGTTGCTGGCTTCTCCCTTTTAGGAGTGAAGAGTGTAACTAAGATCTACAACTACTACAAAAAGTTTGGTTACAAAACCATCGTGATGGGCGCATCGTTCCGAAACACAGGTGAAATCAAAGCACTCACAGGCTGTGACTATCTCACCATTTCACCCAAACTGCTGGCAGAGCTCAGCAAAGAGCACGTCAAGTTAACTCCCACACTTAGTGTGAAAGAGGGTAAGTCCACTCCTGAGTCACACAGGCTTGTTCAGTCTTCCTTTCTTCTGGAATGTTAAAAGAGTTTGCGGTTCCACTCAGCACTGTGGTGATTGATTCCATCCTGCTTCAGGGATACATCTAATTCCCTAAAGGAAATACTGTAGCCCCATGACAGGATCACTGCTACAGTTGCAGACACACATCTTGAGGGTCTTGCGTCCACTGAGCACCATTGGATTACAAGGATTTGGAGTGTTCCTCCATCCTCTGCACCTCTCCTGACGGAGAGCAGAGGGCAGTTGATCCTCATATGCTTGGGATGAAATTTTACTGAATATTAGCAAAGATGCCAAACTTGTTCAGTTAATCTCTGGACATGCCAAATGGTGTTTTCCCTCCAGAAATCATGAGTGAGTGGATCTAGTGACACTGTGCCACGATGGCATTGAATGCTTGTTCCTGTTGCACTCCTTCAAGGCCAGGTTGGGCAGAGCTTGGAGCAGCCTGGTCTAGTGGAAGGTGTCCCTGCCCATGGCAGGGGGTGCAGCTGGATGAGCTTTATAGTCCTTTCCAACCCAAACTGTTCCAGGATTCTGTGATAGTTTTACTTTTCTGTAGCCTCATTAAAATGCTGCTTTACATCTCAGCAAACAAGCTCTGCACAGCTGTAGTCATGGGCTGCTGCTCACAGAGTGCTGGCTGGCCTGCAGGTCTGTTATCAAGCAAGCTTTTGTTAGTTTGTGCCAAATAAATCCCCAATTGTTCAGAGTATTTGCCTAGAATGTCTCACTGCGGCAGGACTGTTGCACAATTCTTTAGAATAGGCCTCAAAGAGCTGTGCCATTCAGCAGCAAGTACAGGAATGGCACATGCATACACTGTGTTTTAAGACAAATTATCTAGACTACCTTTTTTCTCCACCTCTTTTTTTCCCCCTCCTGGGCCAGATAGGAGCACTTTCAATCCCACATCCCAAACTGTGCTCCTGTAGCAAGTCATGTTGAAAGTATTTCAAAACTTTTCAATATCTAGAGATGCTCAGAAGCCTCAATTTGATAAGAATCTCATCATCTGGCTTGTTTCTCTTTCTCCTCCCCTTGCACAGCTCAGGCATGTGACCTTGAGAAGATCCACCTGGATGAGAAGGCGTTCCGCTGGCACCACAACGAAGACCAGATGGCTGTGGAGAAACTCTCCGATGGGATCAGGAAGTTTGCTGCAGATGCAGTTAAGCTGGACAGGATGTTAAAGGTAGGTGTTGTGTCACACTCCTCCCGGGCACTGCAGCCAACCTGCAGTTCCCTGTGATGTGGCTGAGGATTAAAGCAAGTCTGATCAGGCTTCTGAACACCTAAATTCAGTGGTCTGGGTAAACTTCATTGCATGTCAAGAAAGAATGAATGCCAGGTGTGGGCCACACCTGCAGTTTGAGGCCCCGGGTAGGGTTTAGACTGGCAGCTCAGTCTTTTGAGTCTGATTCTAAACTCATTAGCTGTCAGCAGCAGTGCAAGACACAAATAACCTGCACACAGTGAGCTGGAAATAAATCATGTTTGTACTTGGAGGCACTAAGAAAGAACAGATCTGCTGTCAAAGTCTTCTGTCAGTTTACAGAGAGGCTTTCACATGGGATTCATTAAACTGGTTTTGGGAGGAAAATACTCAACATACCTGATTCTAAGCACTTGGTGACTGACAGCTCCTTTGCACTGTTCCCAAACTCTTCCTCAGGTGCTCTTTTTGTTTATTCTCTTTCCAGGAGCGAATGTTCAGCGCTGAAAATGGAAAATGAAATCAAGAAAAATCAGCGTTTCCCTGAGTGCTCCAGGCTGAGCAGATCACCTGAAGTTCAGTGGATGTACAAATGTCTTACCTGTAAAAGTATCATGCTGTGTATGGATAGATTTCTGTATCATGCTTTTTTTTTTTTACCAATTTGCAAAGGGACAAATAGAACGTCAAATTTTTGTGGCACTTTTGTCAATATATGCAAATTAACACACACTTGTAACAGTTTGCTGCAGGACACAACTGGTATGATTTTAATTTCTAACTTCCTGTAATTAAATTCCTAGTTAAGTCTGCGTCCTAACACATTCAAGAAAGCAGTTTTGAATTTCAGGCTGTTTTAAAGGGAAAACAAAGGTTTCAAAAAGCCCTCTTGGTATAAAACACCCAACTACTCTTATGAGACATACATCTGTGAAAATTACATATATAACTTACTAGTTTATATTGGTCCAGTTCCATGAAAAGTAGAAAGAAGAAGTGATAGGACAAGAAGGAAATGGCCTAAAGTTGTGCCAGGGGAGGTTTATTGGATGATAGGGAAATGCTCTGGAAGGGTTATTGAGCACTGGCACAGCTGCCCAGGACAGTGGCTGAGTCCCCATCCCTGGAGGCATTTGAAAGCCACATGGGACGTGGGTTAGTGGTGGCCTTGGCAGTGCTGGGGGAATGGCTGGACTCCATGATCTCAGAGGTCCTTTCCAACCTCAGTGATTCCATGATTCTAAGAGACTCCTGCTTATTTGTAGACACAATTAACTGTTTCCTGACAAAGTTGCCTGAACAGAGCCTTTTAAAAAAGGGAAAAAATTCAGCATGGGGACTACAACACTGACAGCCATGTGCTCTATCCAGCTTGAATAATACAAGGAGAACAAGCCAAGGGAACCAGTGCTGAATCACAGCACTGTGACACAGCAGCACTATTGTCAGGACATACACAACAACCTGGGAACTGTTCCAGCCAAAGGGACAGCCAGTTACGATCACATGTGAATACCTTGTGCTGCACTCACAGCCCCGCCCTGGGAATGGTGCCACTCTGCCAGAGGGAGATGAAGCCACCTCAGAGGGCTCACCCAGACACTATCCTACAGGTGTCTGGGGTGGGAAGCAAGCTGTCCAAAGGGAGCCAACCTTTTTCCTGTCCAAGTCAAGTCATCAAAAGCTTTACCCCTCCTACAGCCACCTGACCCTTCACTGCACACACATACACATGGTGCATCTGGATCCCAAGCTCACCTGACACCACCTCCATCCTGCATTCTCTCATTCCCATCAGAAAGCCAGGGCAGATGCCCTGTCAATGACAGGGATGAACCCTCACGGGATGAGAATGCAGGGAAGTCTTCCAAGAGGGCACCTTCATCCTTAGTGTCACACAGGGTAGCTCTAAGGGATTAAAGTGCTGGACTAGTTTGTTCTAGGCAGGGCCTGACAAAGTGCTGCCCTTACACTTCCCCTCACTTCTCTGGACTGGAGCTTTCTCAGTCAGAAAGAAACCAACAATTTTTCTAAAGGTACCTTCTAGTCAGCCCTAAAATACTGACAGGTCCAAGTTGGACACAGGGAGAATTCCAGTATCCCAAACCCTGCGGAGATGTAGCACCACAGGTCTCCATGAGCACCCAGCCTTGCAGCAGGGCAGTGGGGGTTCAGGCACACAGAATCTGGGGGCTCACTGTTGTGAAACTGGGTGGTCAGAGGCTTCGAGCCTCTGCAATAAATACTCCTTCTTCCTCCTGGATGAGGCAGGAGCCCTGCATCCTCACATGCATGGAATGTGTCATCTCAAAGCTGAGTCAGTAACACCACGGGGCTCGAAAACTCAAGTGTTCTCGAAGTTGCCCAAGAGACAATACTGCAGTGAAAGGAGAAAAGAAGGTAGGAAAAGGTCCCTCAATAACAGTTAAACCTCACTCCACTCACCTACAGACACCTCAAGAGCTGAGGGGGCAAGAGATAATGATGCTTAAAACGTGTCCCTTACCTGCTGTGGTGGCAGCTGGTGTTCCCCGCTTCAGCACTGGGGATTCTTCCCTGCAGCACAGGGGGATGTTGGGAGGTGCCTGATGTCCAGGGCTAAGCCACAAAATCCACATCCTTCCTGAAATGGGGCAAAAACCCAACAACCACATAAACTTTCAGCTTCTACAGCTCTTCAGTCAGTCACACAAAGAACCTTTCCTCCTTAACTCTCCCTCAGTTTCACCTCTCTTCAGGAGATGAGATCTCCCACAGGATACTGTCTGAGCCCAGCTTACAAACTGCTTCAGGGGTTTCCCAGATCCCCATACCATTTCAGATTAAAAAAAAATCAGATGTCTGCATCTCCCAGAGAGATTTTCTCTCTCACAGTCTCAAAACAGCAAGCTTAAAATCAGGAATTAGGAGCAAATGAAATGTGTGTTTGTGGAGAAATCCCAAAGAATCACTACACCCCCTGTAAAATTTCATTTAAAAATGCTCTTACCTTTTGTTACACACCCAGAGCCAGTAATACTTCCCAACCAAAGACTAATCCTTTCCAACCTCTCGGGACAGGAAATCTCCATGACAATTTTTTCTAATCCCTGGCTAGAATTAGTCATTCTGTGCAAGAACTTGGAGATACCATCATGAATGGCTTCAAGTTGTGCCAGGGGAGGTTTAGGTTGGATAATGGGGAAAATGTCTTCATGCACAGGGTTGTCAAGCACTGGAACAGGCTGCCATGGCAGTGGTGGAGTCACCATCCCTGCAAGTATCCCAAAAACACGTGGATGTGGCACCTGAGGACATGGTTTAGTGGTGAACATGGTGGCAGTGCTGAGCTGATGCTTGGACTTGATGATCTTCAAGGCCTTTTCCAACCTTACTTTCCAGATTCCATGGTTCTCATGGCTCCCAATTTGTCTGCAGGATTTCTCAAGGTGACACAGTCCAGCCCATATCCAGATCCACCTCGGAAGCTGCTGGCACACACCTGCACACATCACTCAATTCTTCCTCACTATTCCGAGAGTAACTTCATCACTGAGGAGGTAAAAAGAGCTGTGTGATGGGAAAGAGTGAAAACACACAGGGAAACGCCTCTTTTTCTGCTCTCATATGGGAGGAACAAGGAAGCATCAAAAATGCACAGGCACTGTACTTTGTCTATCAGTTTACTCCTCAACATAAGCAAAAACAGCAATTCCAAAAGGTCCTGAATGCTCTTTGCTCACCTGGCAGGTGATCAATGAGCCTGGACAGAACCTCAGGCAAGGAATGAAAACAGGACACAGGGTAGACACCAATATTCTATTTTTACAGGCAGGCAGTGACAGGTGCAGTAGATTTTGGCAAAATTCCATGGAAATGGTCACAAAGGAAATACAGACTTGTGACCTCTCAGACTCACTCTTCACAAACAAGATGTGGCTTTCAAGATGGAAAGTATGCCTTGAAGGTGTCAACATCAAATCCCTAAGAAGACTTGTCAGGAATGAAGATTTATCTAAACTATTTGATAATTTAATTTCTACGAAGGCCCAATTTTAATTTCAAATTCCAGTTTTCATTTCCATCCAAGCAAAAAAGATGTAAGCTGGGCTTACAATGTAAGAGTAGAAGACCCAGCAAATCCCACAGCAGTTTGTCTTTTAAAATCACATTGAATTCTTGAGACAGAGCTAAAAAATAGAAAAGACAAAATTACCTTGAATTGATGACTCGTTATAGCCAATATGATCCCAGTAAGAAAACAAAAATGCAAGCACAATGGTCCTTCCCTTCAGAGCAGTGTAGAAATGTTGCCCACTGTTCCAAGAGGGAAGGAAAAGTTATCTAAAAGTTAATTTATCTACTTTCCCATATATTTAGTATATTTGAGCCTGCAACAGTGAAAAAATATTCTCAGTCTGACTATTCTTTTCCATGCTCAGCTTCAAACCAAATCTGCATCTCAGGAGGAGGAAGGCAAGATTCCACCTTACATAATGTTCCTGAGATGTGAGCCACATCACCTGCCTGCATTTTTAGTCCCTTTGTCCATAAAATTCCAGCAAGAGGCAGCAGCAGTGTACTTGCAGAGAGAAATATTTAAAGAACAAAATTCACAACGTAGGCAGCACAAAGGAGAACAAATAACGAGTTGTAAGATCATTTCAAATCAGCTCAGAACACAATTCCAAGGACATGAACAGGCAAGGAAGAAAACAAGGGCACATTGTGTATCAGTATAATGCCAACCCACAGCAAGTCCTCCAGCCTCAGCCACTTGTATTCACAGCACCAACTTCAGGGGGCATTTCAAGACAGTTCCCCCACATCTGTAGACTGAGGGTCCAGAGAAGCAGTGAGGAAATGTAGCAGCAAAAATGCACGGGGGTGTCACAGTTGCCTCTAACAACCTTTATCCATTCGATACACACAGAACCTGACACGGCCACTCCACTGTCAGTCACTTCACAGTCCAGAACAGGCAGTTGAGGAATGTTTTGTCCAGTTAAGAGCCAAGGAAATCCTTAACCTGCTGGCTTTTCATCCATCCTATTTGCAAAGAGACCTGCTCCTTCATTTCCTGCTGAAGGAAACACATCCAGACACGACAGGACCTGTTAGTCCACAGCCAGGACAGGACTTGTAACACACATTGACCTGAGCTGGAGATGATGTCTGGGGTTATCTACATGTGCTCTTCTATCTGACAAGGTGACAGTCAAACAGCCAAGCCATTTCCAAAGAAATTAAGACGATTCACTCCCAGAATCCTAAATCAGAACTGACTCAGTACTAACCTGCCAAAGCTCAAGAAACAAGCGAGTTTCTCTTAATAAAAATATTTAGTATTTCACTTTACTGGTTCCACTATAGCTGTGCATTTCCCCACGCATTTTAATCTTTTTTGAAATAATAAAATGCTTTCTACCAACACACAACTGTCTGACCAGCTTGATCAAGAGTGACACTCGCTCCATTAATTAACCAAGGGCTTTTGAGGGACAATATTCCTGAAACTAAAAAGATGCTCAACCCTGACTATTCACAGTTCTTATCCCCATCTTGGCTCACCTGACATTGCAGAGAATGAGAAGGTTCTGGATGGCAGGAAGGGTGGAACTCTCATTCTGTCCCGTCACCAGGTGCCTGTCCAGCACGACATGAACAGCATCCGGGCTGCTGGCTGACCCAGGACAAAGCACAGCAAGGACTGTGTCAGTGCACACCAGTCCAGTGGCACAAGCACAGCAGTGGCAGAACTAACACAACAGGGAGCTGTTTTGACCAGACAGATTTGCTGGGTGCTGATCTGTAGCTCCAGACAGGGACAGTCTCAAGCCCTTAATCCTGCAACAATTTCCCTAGAAAACCCTTTTCTGAAAGGACAGGACTGGTCCCTTGATTTGAGAACACCATGTGGGTAAGGCACATATACCAAGAGATTTTCATTATAAAAGCCTCAAAGCATGTATTTTAAAGTCACAATTACCTTGCAATACAATATAAATTCTTATGCAAGACATCAATTGTAATCACCATGCTACAAAAATACTGATTTTCTGGCAATTTTAATACCCCAACGTGTTTGGCTCTACCAGCAAATGCTCAGTACTCCAACTAGAATTTTTTAGTGACCTCACTACAGACAGAATCACAGAACCCCAGTCTGGTTTGGGTTGAAGGGACCTTAAGCCCATTCAGTCCGAGCCCCTGCAGGGACACCCTCCAACACGTTTGCTCCATGCCCCTGGCCTGGAAAATTACTAATAAATTAGGAAATGGGAATGCCAGATGAGATATCCTGTCAGAGTCCCACTCAGCTGGGTAGAAGTGGCACACAAACACCCACCATTTGCAAAAGGCAGACACCAAGTCTGAAGTCCTGGACACAAGGAGTGACATACCACTGAATGTAGCTCCAGAATCCTTCACAAAATCTTCCACAATAATGGGCAAACTGGCAAAATTCGGCTGCCTCACCAGTTCATACACAGAGGGCTGAAAAAGATCCAAAGGAGGCAAGTTTGTCTGTTTTTTTACAGAAAAAAAGCCAAACAAAACCAGCACGTTTCCCTGCAGCTTATATCCCTGTTCCCTCTCCCAGCCAAATGACCATGCAGCTTTGATGGGTTTCCTGCAGGAACCAAACTGAAAACTCCCTTCATCTCACTTAAAAACAACACTAAACAATTTCTGCACATGTAATTAACTTCAGGGAAGTGAAGACCTGTCTGGCTGTAGGACACAAATATTTGGACATAGATGCTGTGCCACCTGCAGTGCCCAAATAACAGTAATTCACCTCAGAACAAATATGGGGAACAAATAAAGAGAGAAGAATTTAAGAGCCCTCAGTCCAGCTTTTATACACACAGCAGGAACTTTCATTTTATGGTTTCCAGAGCAACTATAGTTAGGCCACATCATGATTTAAAACATTTAATCATGGATTATTACAATCCATATACAATCCGTAAATCAAATAGAAGCACATAAGGACATTGATACCTTTTGTGAGTGCCAAAAATCTTAATTTCTTAACTTTGCATGTAAATTTTTAATCCCAAAAGCTGTACTAGAGATTAGCATCACCTTAGCCCACGTGCCATGTAGATGGGCTATGAGGTGAGAGATACATTACACAAAATAAAATACTAGCACTAAATGGCTATTTTAATTACAAGCCAATTTGTACAAACAGCCTTTTTTCCTAAAATTTTCTCTACCTTTTAAAATGAAACAGCGCCCTGAAAAATAACTTACCCCAGACTTCATAAAATAAAAAAAAAATCTTAGAAGTCCTCAAAAAGTCCTCATCTATGAATGCAAAGAGCTGCAGCAAGAACATGCAGCATTTTGTTGCTTCAGTTTGAGGTTGACATAACAATCAGAATGAAAACACTCTCCAAATGCCAGTTCAGTGTGACAGTCTCTCCATGCACTCAGTGTTGGGTTCCCTGTCCAAGACAACTCTTCACATCTTGCATAGACCCAGGGCAGCAAACTGATGATTTTTATTCTTAGGGAATTTCAGGTAAGACCAAAACCACCAGAAACCACAGGCCCACACACAGCAAGAAAAGCCCCCAAACAGCAAGTCAGGTGAAAGCTCAGCTTACCCCTGTCAGGCTGTATCCCTGAAAAACCCAGGATTTGTCCTCGTTGGTGGCACAACACAAAGCTGCCACCCCATGTCCAACAGCACAGATGGGCTCTAGGGGAAAAGAGTAAAGCATATTTGTGAGCACCTTCAATTAGTCAAAACACAGATGAGCGTGAGGACAATCACACTGCCCTCCACTGCATGGTTAATATTCTTTTAGGCTGTAAGGGCTTTCCTGCACACTGCGGTAATAATTATTGTCTACAAGAAGATTTATTGTAACAATAAAAGGAAGCATAAGAACTGCCCTAGTCTTGCAAGACGGTAACAGCTCCAGAGACAGCAGCAAAGAGGAAGCACAAATGCTCATGTGAAGCACACCCAAAGTCTTGATTAACTACAGCCTTAATGATGATCCTGGTACACTCCACATTTGGCTCTGAGCCTTCAATCCTGATGATTTGGACAGAGCCATTTCTGTGTCACTGGAAGGCAGGGAATCCTCTTCTGAGACAAGCTTTGAAAAGCTACTGGCATTACTTTAAGAGAGTTTAAGACCCCCTTTTTCCTTTTCAAGACTCTCTTTTTCAGACACTTTGGGATTTTTTTTTTAAGACTCCCTTTCCTTTTTTAAGAGCCTTTTAAGATACTTGTTTCCCTTCCCAGCTCTGAATTCTCTTTAACCACACAAACACTGCAGTCATTGGAAGGTAAGAATCTTGTAGCAACTGCACAGAAGTGCTGTTTTATTTACCAAAACAACCAAGGATGTTCACCTACTGCTCTCAGTGCTGAAGTGCTGCAGTATCTTGGCCAGGTAGCCACTGTTGGCAAGGTCAGTCACAGCCCCGGGGCAGTTTGGGATCAGCAGAGCATGGTACCTAGCCCCTGGTCAGGAGGAAAGCAGGAGCTCATTGTGACACCGGTAACAAACCAAAAAAGCCTGACAATAAATACACCACAGATTTGAAAAAAAATAGGACAAACCCACAGAAATCAGTAAGAAATTAACTACAGAAATTAACAGAGCTCTGTAGGGTAAAGAAAAGGGTCCTTTTTAAGACAAGGAACATATATTTTTAATAAGCTGTGTTTACCCAGGTGGCACTTAAAACTTTTCTGTCTGCTGGCTTCTACTTCAGCAAAATATTTAACAAATGATAATATAGCGTTTATGTGTGAGTATATATACAGGAGACAGAGATGATATATACTGTATATATATTAAGAGAGTTACCAATCAGAGATAAACAAGAAAACAACAAGGCAGTTACCAGGGCTTCCTCTTAAACAAAAAACAAACCAACAACTGCAGTTGCCATGGTTTCCTCTCAGAACACAAGTGTCATGCCTTTCCCGTGTTGTTCTTCCCTGAAAAACTGTCCCTAAGAAGCAGCTGTTCCCCTGCCAATGGAGGTGACAGTGGCCCATGGTGAAGCTCTTACCATCGATGGACTCCAGCTTGGCAGGGCTGGCATAGGATTTCATACGGAAGTCCTGGATCCAGCGCATGTTGCCCTCGTTGACATCCACAAAATCAATGGACTTCCCCTGGGGACAAACGCAGTTCACATGGTTAGGATCACTGCACAGGCACCCACCACACTCCCTGAAGGACAGCAACATGGGACTTTGGGGTGCTTCAGCTCTCAAAAGCATGAAGTCTTCAATTCCTCCCACTGAATTAGGTCTAATAGTTCTCCCTCCATTCTTTGTGGGAACAGATACTGGACAGACAAGTCCAGACCCATGTGACAGGGAGCCTGCATTCACTTCAAGGTAGAAAAAAAGGCCCCAGAACCATAAAGGCCCTTTAATCTCCAGACAATAAAACACCTGTCAAACTTTTAGGGCAATTCTCTCCTGTCAATTGAGATGATCAGCTGGCTCCAGGCTGAAATCACACTATTTGCCCATTTTCACTTACCCCAGGAGTTGCAACTTGCAGGTTGAAAGCAGAGCTGGCCAGAGTAAAGCAGTGAAGGAAGGACTGGGCTGACACACCTGCAAAACAGATTCCAACACCTTAAGGAAACAACAGCGACAGTTTAATCCCAGACACACCAGATCAGTTTATCTAGCAAAGCATATCCTGCTCATCTTAAACCCCCTAAATAATTCCAGAGAAATTGTTTTTTAATGATTCTATGATTGTAGGATGCAATAAATTTATAACCTTCATGACAGCTGAGCTCTGTACTGAGGAACAGAATCAGAGAATCCTGGAATGGTTTAGCTTAGAAAGGACCTTAAAGATCACTGAATTCCAACCCCTGCCATGAGCAGTGACATTTTCCACTAGCCCAGGTTGCTCCAAGCCCCATCCAGCCTGGCCTAGGACGCTTCCAGGGCTGGGGCAGCCACAGGGAAGAATTCCTCCCCAATACCCAAATAAACCTGCCCTCCTTCAGCTGAAAACCCCCCACGCCACACGCAGCGGGGCAAACCCGCACAGCTGCACGGGGGAGGGGACACCTGCAGCGCAGCTGTGCACGCGTGGGGAGCCACGCACAGCCGTGCGGGCAGCGGGGGGGACACCTGTGCAGGTGCGGCCGCAGCCACCGGCACGCACCCCGCGGGCACGCCTGGCAGGAGGCTGTGCCGGCCCCACGGGGCACAAACACACACGGGATTGTCCCGGGCCAGTCTCACCCGCGGCGGCGGCGCTGGCGACGATGAGGCAGGAGGGCCTGGCGGGCCGGTCCGACATGGCGGGGCCGGTGGGGGCAGCGCCGCCTCAGCGCGCCGCGCATGCGCAGCGCGGGGAGGAAGCGCGGGAAAGGCGGGAGGAAGCGCGGGAAGGAAGCGCGGGAAACGCGGGAGGAAGCGCGGGAAGGAAGCGCGGGAAACGCGGGAGGAAGCGCGGGAAGGGCCGTGGGTGTAATAGATGTGGGGAATAAAAGAATATGGGTTTATTACAAGCAAACAGTTCATTAACTCAGGAATTGTTTTCTTTAGGTGTACCGTGGGAGTTGTAAGGTACCAGGCCCTGTCTGGAACCGGTGCCAGGGACGATTTGCGTTCGGGAATAGGGAATTATGAAAATAGATAGAGATACGGCTGGAAGGGGCCCCCCGCCCCGTGGAAAATCCTTTGTGTGCAGAGGAAAGTGGTTATTTGGACCAGGAGACCCAGTCTCCCTGTACAGGGGGGCATGCCAAATCCAATCAGAAGAGGAGGCCCACTCCTCTCATTATATTAACAAGGCGGGACTCTGGGGACACATAAAAAGCGTGATTTTTGGGGTGTGGGGGTGCTTTTTGGACCTCCGTGGCCAGGGCACCCTGTACGTGCTGAAATAGAAATTTTCCGCTAAACTTCTTTATCTCACAGAAATTTGTATCCTAACTAAATTGAATAAAGGAGATTTTTCTCACAATAGGTATGTAAAAGGTATGTATATGATTCGTGCCAGTAGGGAAACAAATGGTTTTATTGCACCCTCATAAAACAATAAAACCAACCGTTGTAAGGTCTTCTGTTTCCCTGATCCTTTATCAAGGAATACCTGAATTATGATAGGGAATCGGTCAAATCACTAAATCCTAGAATTCCCCCTAAAATTCCCCCTAAAATTACCTGAACTATGGTGAGAAGTTATCAAGACACTAAACTGTACATGACTCCCCAGATTCCTCTGTCATCCCTTTATCAAGGAATACCTGAATTATGGTAAGGAGTTATCAAAGACACTAAATTGTAATGCAGTGATTAACCAGTTGTAAAAATAATGACTTAACTGTTGCTATATAAGGAGAAGTATGTAAAATGCTTATGTATACCATGTAATGAATATGTATGAAGTGGCTGGATAAAAGCCAGACACACGTACCTGGTACACTGGTATCCAGGCCTGTATTGCTCTTACCATATAATAAACCTTTTATTATTAAAATGTATTTGGTTGAGACTGTTTCTCACAGGGGGGTGGTAGGAAGGGTAGGAAGGGCTGGGGGGGTGCAAAAGGGGTGCTGAGGGGAAGGGGGGAAAACAGAGAAGGTCTGAGGGGGCTGTGGCCTCCAGGGTGCTGTTTAACCCCCCTCATGGACCATGGGAATCGCGTGGTGCCACCTCCCACCCGAGGCTGTTTCTAAGTGTTCTGTCATTTTTCCCTCGTTAGATTGGTATTGGTACCCAGTGGGTCTGCAAGTCATGGGTTATTGTAGGCACCACCCCACCACGGGGAGGGGGAGGTGGGTGATGCCATGCTGTGGGAAAAGCAGTTTAATGTCGAAAGATTGGCTGATTTTTGGCGTCCCGCTGCAATGCTGGGTTCAGACCTTCCTTGTCACCACACAACATCCCTCCTCAGCCATGTGAGCACCGGGAGCCTCCCAGAAACCCCAAGCCCCCACAGAGTGTGGTTTATTCTGCGACTGACACATAAGTTGCAGACTGAACTCCTTTGATAAGCCCAAGCTGGTTTTAAGTCACTGGTTTAAGCTGTTATTGGCTTACACTATTTTTAAAGTTATTTAAATCTGTCTCTCGGGTTTTGCTCCCTCTCCCTCAAGGATGAATAACTTCAGGGAGATTGAGGAGGGACAGATGTACATCGTGCTCTTTCACATCACTGAAGAAGTCACGACTGACCATGTTCTATGGGATGGCAGGAGATGCACATGGATCTGCCAGACTGGTTTGCTGAAAACCACAGTGGGGGAAAACATGAAGAACTGTGTCATGACTGTGACTCTGTGATATCTTGGAGCCACTTGATTGAGCGTCAGAACAACAAACTAAATGTAGTCATCCAGACTTCCCTGAAGCTGCCCTTCCCATGCCTCATCTCTGCTCCAGGTTGCCTCCTTTCTGTGCCCTCTTAATCTTTATTTGAGCCATTATTCTTCTTCAATAAAAAATACTATCATTTATTGCAGGTGTCATTGCTTTCTTTAGGGAAAAGCAATTTTTTGTAAACCTTGCTCAGTTTCTGGATTTTCATTTTGCATCCCTGTGTTAATTTAATAGGTTTATCCCTTGCAGGTTGCTGGTGTTTTACAGACACAACGCCGTTACAAAATGACAGATATAAAATAAAGACCACACAATTCTGCTGTTGTTTTTATTTGTTTATTTGAAAGGGCTCAATTTCTAGCCTGGTTTCCTAAAGGAAATGTAGCTCATGCCATCTTGTCCATCTCTTCAATCATCTGTCCATCTCCTTTTCTTTCTAAGAGTGTGTTCTGAATCTGTAGGCTGGTTAACCATGGACATATCTGGATATTCCACTCTCTTTGCTCCAGTGTAGATACCAGACAATTATTTTTAAAAAACAAACAAACAAACAAAACCCCCCAAAACAAAAGCAAACCAACCAACCAAAACCCAACCAACCGAAACAAACCACAAACCAAAAGTAAAGACACAAAAAACCAAACCCAAAGCATTTCTTCCACTATTCCGTTCAGCTGTTGTGCAGGGGACTTGGGGACTTTGTGCCACTCCAGCAGCCTGAGCCTTTATGGCACAGAGCATCACATTTATGCTCCTTATCCCCTGCTTGTGAATCCAGTGCTTTTTAAATAAATACAACTAGTGCTGCCTCAACCCCTGCTCCATTGGCTCTTCCTATCCTCCCTGAATTGCTCAAAATACAAAGTATTAGAGGCCTTGACAGTGAGAGTGCCCAGGGAGATTAAAGTGTACAGGGGTATCTTAATACTCCATCTCCCTCTGCTCAGCAGCTGCCAATGCCTTGAGTTTGCTGGAGAAACATTTTGCCAAAGGTCTTCTGTTAAAATGTCCTTCTCTTTTTAAATATGTGGAGCGAAGGCAGGAGATGGAACACGGAATGGGTGGATGGGAGGTAGGGCCCCCACCAAGCCCAGCCTCTCAGCTTCACGGTTCATACTCAGAAAACAGGAATTTATTTGCTCTCCTGTTCTTATGACTATTAAGACAACCTAAAACTTCAGTCCTCAGCTGTGTTTCTGCAGCAAAACCCTCCGATGATTATGCTTTTGCAACTGAAAGCTGCCCCTTTTTCCTGACCCCGTGGAATTTACAGTATTTTTCTTCCCAGTTATTGAGAAATTAATTTCCAAAGGCCTGCAGGCTTCTGCAGAAACCCTGTTGGGAGCTGGTGTAATGTGACACCAACTCTTTGCAGTGACCTGTGCTGCTGAAATCCTCCTGCCCTCCAACAGCTTGGAGGGAATGAATGTGCAGGGACCCCACGGGCAGTTGGGTGCTCAGGAGATGGTTTATTTGTAAGGAAAGGTGTTCCCAGGTCATCTTAGAAACAAAACCAAGGAAATCAGCCTAATTTGGCAGGGAAGAAGTCACAGAAAGTACTGGAGACCAACCTGTGGGACAGGGAATCCCTGGGATCACAAAGGGTTCATCAGTGGCTCTGGGTAAATGTTTAATTCTATTGAGTTCCAATGTGGGAATAACAATAATCATCCTCTGCCTGCTTTCATTGGGCAGGCTGAAGTTTGTTTGGGGCAGGAACTGCCTTTTCTCTCAGTCCTTGCTGGGATCACTAATCCTAGAAAATACTGAGCCTCCAGGAAACGTGGACATGGAATCCTGGAATAGTTTGTGTTGGAAGGGACCTTAAAGATCATCCAGTCCCACCCCCTTCCATGGGCAGGGACACCTTCCACTAGCCCAGGTTGCTCCAAGCCCCGTCCAGCCTGGCCTTGAACACTTCCAGGGATGGGACAGCCACAGCTTTCTTTGGACAACTTTACATGAGTGAGGAGGCAGAGGGAGCGCAGGCATTTCCACTCACACCCCCATGTAGACAAAGATGCTCACAGGAGGAATTATACAATATCTCTATGTGTGTGTATATATATCTATATATAGTTTATTTCTCACAATCCTGGTAAGAGTTACAGGTGTATTTGGGAATCATTTACAATTTCACAGCATATGGAGTGGCCATACAGCTTGTGATGTGAGTAACATACAGTGTGTAGAGAGCACACGTTTCCGACCCATCCACCCACCACTCACACAATGGGTTTCCAAAGCTAATACTAGATTCAGCTACGGAGAAAGCCTGGAAAATGTTAGGGTACAGCGTTGGGTGTCGTACAACACTGTCAGTCACAATGGGACAAGCTAAACTACTTTAAATTTTCAATCTAGTATTTCTAGTCTACCTGCATTATTGCATTTATACGCTTTTTTTGTTTTTAAAGTCAAAGTAAATAGAATACTATATGGGAAAGGAAAAATTCTTGACTATTTTAGGATTTGAGCTGCAGCCCATACAAAGTGTCCATAGAAGCATAGACAAGGTTATAAATTCAACAAGGTATAAATTAGCTGGATAGCTTTGTGTGTAGGTAGGTGTCCATTTCCCTCCAGGAAATGTGTCCAGCAGCATATTGTTTCCAAGAGCAAAAAAAAAAAAAACCCAAACCTGTATGTTGAACACAGGTAAATACGTGTAAGTGACAAGCAGGTCTGTTTGCAGAGGGAAGAAATCAAAGTGTCACTTGCAAAAATCCTGGCGTTTGGAAAACCCATTCAGGAGCTGACTCAAACCCCACCAAAGTCCTCGGAAAGATGCCTGAGGCTTCCAAAGGAGCAGCAGGCATTTCCCTGCTCCCAGCATTTGAGCTTTCAATCTGACTTCCAAGGGCTTTGGATCAGTCCCTGGAGAAGTAACAGAATCCAAACAAACCAAAAGCAAAGAAAAAAATCCCCTCTAATCTGACCTTTGGGTTCTCTTCCTACAATTTTTCTCCACAAATTTATAAGCAACCTGCACCTACCACCAGAAGAGAGTTGGTTTCCTGGGGAGCTGAAATTCCAGCTTTTAAAGGCTCCGATTGAAATGGCCCTGGGAATAGGCACCAGGCTTAAGAAGGGCTGCTCAAAACTTAGTGAAGCCAAATTATTCCCTTGTTGGTTTGTTTGTTGATTTTTAACACGACAACCCTTGGTCTCATCAACTTGCCCCAGAAACTTGGCTGCTTGAAGCTGCTGAGGCCAAACCAGGGATACAATGCAGGACTTAATTGTTGCAAAGGTGATTAAAGATTCCTCTTGTCCTGGTGGGAGCTTTGGTACTGCAGCAGCATCCCACAGACAGTAATAACCTGTAAATTCATGCTTTGGGATGCTGCACTGGGGCTGAGAAATGGAAAAATAATGGAATCAGTGTCAAGCTGGGAGCAGCCAGAAGAGAAACAGGAACAATAAGTTCAAAGCCTGTGTGACCCAACTCATGATTTCAGCCGGAAAAAATCTATTTAATTTGAAGAGCATCAAAATAAGGGGCCACGAGTCCCAAAGCTGTGCACGTCCAAGCACACACTGCCCAAAGAAGTGAGCAGAGCACAAGGCAGATCCAATGTCACTTGGAAATCCAATGGCTCTGATCTCTCGTGGGACTTTCAGGCTTTGGCTATGAGCTTGTTATGGATAACTGAAGCAAATGTGAATTTTCAAGGCCCAGCAGTGCCACAGTACTGTATCACACAGTAACACCTGAACAGCCCACTGAAATGGGAAAATCTTTGCAGTTTCTGTGTCTTCAACCCTGGCACGCCACCTGATCCTTCCAGGCCAGCAGAAAGGCAGGTTCTTGCCTTCAGAACCTCTCCTCCCCATGTATCTTTGGTGCTCAGGAGGACTGAAGGAGCAGGGGCTTTAGCCAAGTGCAGCATATGCTCACAGCATGCCAGCACCTCCTGAGCAGCCAGAACACCTCACACCTGACTGACAGGTCAGGACAAGGAAGGGACCTTCCTGTGGCTTTGTCATCCAGTGCAAATCCTGTGGCAGACTGAGACCCTCAGAGATCAGGGCAGGCTGCTGTGCCACACGGTCTGGTGGCTGAGCACTGCCTGCCTGTTTTGGGACCATCTAAAATATGCCTCATCATGAAAATGATGTGATGCTCTTGCCTACCCCTGTAGATTTCTCCTGGCTTTAATGGCAAAAGGAGTGAGACCACAGCAAGAGGCTACTTAGCTCAGGAAGGGACTAAGAGGATGAAAGTGCAAGCAGGCTGGATTTCCAGCCCTGGTCGTAGCAAAGCACGTGAAAAGAGAACACAGCCCTTCAAAATGTCCTGGCAATTCCCCTATGATCATACAAAGTTGGTTGTGGAAAACGTCAGGTATTTTTCTAACACTTTAACATTGCCCAGAGCCAGCAGGAATTCATCTGCAAAAGGCAATTAGCAAAAGTTAATTTGCATGGTGCCAGAGCCAGTTGGTCATGCTTTTTTCCAAGAAAAAAGAGAAGTGAATAGGTTATAAAAGTTAACATGTCCTTACCAAAACTGTTAAGCTAATTAAATCATGCTTTTTTCCTCTCTACTTCTCTGCTTTGTTCTTTGCACCCTCTCAGAATCTTCACTGACTTGAAGCTTTCCAAGGAGCTGATTGAAATTCCAAGAATTTCACCTTCCAAATCCATTTTTTCATTGCCTTCCTTTTTTGTTTCATTTCTCAAAGAATCATTTTCCTCTCCAATCTTCAACACTTACTTTCAACCAATTCTAAGAACAGTTAAAAGGCTGCTGAATTCTTAACCCCAGTACCATTTCCAGGAAAAGCAGGAGTTCTTTTAAGGCAGAAATCATCTCTCCCCAACTCCAGGGTTTTTGGTTGCACCACTGCTGTTCCTACACAAATCCTGATGTCTCTATAATCAGGGCTGTGAGCGTGGCTGCCTCAGAGAAGACTTTCCTTATGCTCAGCTGAAGGGCTAAGGAATATTTGGGTCAATTTTAAAAAAGAAAAAAAAAAGGGGTACTTAGTATGATTTTATGATGATCTGCAGTCAATATCCCTGGTGCCAACAAGACCTCAAAGGCCAGAGCAGGGTGAAACCAATGGAAAAATTCCCCTTGTTTTCAGTATTCTACGGATCATCCCCTAAACTTTAATCCAGCAGAGACACAAACCCATGTTTAATTTATCACCCAACCCGAGGGAAACTAGAGAAGAGCTTCAGGGCAAGTGCCTGTTCAGTGCTTTAGGAGAGCCCCAGGTGAACAGCACCTGCAGGAATGTGTTGTTCCTCTCCCAAAAACACTGCTGTGTTATCCTTTGGCTGCCAGATTTGTTTGCATCCTCCTGCAGCACTCTTGGGAATAATGGGATTTATCCACAGGGTATTAAAACAGTAGAAAGAGAAAGCAGAAGCATAATCCATTTCATCTCTTAAAATAGAAGCAGCAAAACCCTTCTACTGAGTTGTCAAAGAGAGCATAATGACATCTTTATGTTTGAATAAAACTTAGGGTTCCTTAAAAACACGCTGAGATCAGGGTGCAGTAATTGAATCGATAGTTTTAGTGATAAGCTAAAAGGTCTGAAATCAATTTTGAAAATTTATAATTTATCAACCAGATAGAAAGAGTAAACTAGCAATCTAGATATCTCCAAACCCCAAGCACAGAATCTGATTAGTCTTAAGCATTAATTCACTCTCCCCACGGAGATGTCACTGGAAGGACTTCATACCACAAACACCACACAAAAAAAGAACGTCAAGCAAATAACAGCATGTGCTCAGTACGAGAAAAGACAACTATTTATTTAGCACAGCGAGGTCAGTCAGTTAAGCCTTCTGCTTTGACAAATTCGGGACTGCGAGAGGGGAATTCGCCCTCTCAGCCTAGTTCTCGCTGGACATTTTTGGCTCCAAAGGAAAGCACTGCACAGCCTGGCACGTTAAGGCAGGACAGGAGGTGTTTGCAAGTCAGGACTGAGGTGCGTTGTGGCATCTGCATTGGATCTATCCAACTCAACACTAGACCCACACTTCAAAAAGCGCTACAGAACAGTCCAGTATAGTCTAAAAGTGCCTTGTTTTAAAGCAAATAGCCCACACGACTATCCAGGGTGGGGGGACAGGGATTCAGAGCTTCTAGGACAACGGGCACACCACACATTCATCAGTTCACCAGCCAGACATTCTTTGCACCAAGGAGAAACCAGGACTGAAAAGGAATTCAGGTGCTGCATGACATGGTGGGAATGGCACAGAAAAGACATCGGGGACACTTTGTGTGAATGCAGGGAATGAAGGAAGGAGCATCTCCAGCTCGGCTTCTCTCCCCCTCCCCTGACTGCAGTAATACAACATAGATGTATGTATACACACGTGTGCAGGATATTCTTGAAGGCAGGGTGGTGTATTTACACACACACACACACACACACACACACACACACACACAGGGGTTTTCCAAACCAAACTGCCAAAGAGGTGGGTTCCAGGTGGTGAATCTGGACAGCAGACTGTGTAAGTGATCACAGAAAGTGGAAAAGCTCTTGGAAACAGGACATACCACATTCAAAAATCCTTTATAAACAGGCAATACCACCCTTGCTGTGCAGGGAGGGTTCAAATGAGTGACAAACCCAGATGACGAGCTGCAGCCCTATCACTACCTCTGTGATGTGTTTCTGGATGAAATTAGTGGCCTTGCATCCCAGTGCTCTAAGGGCAGGCAGGGTTTGGAGGTGGAGAAATATTTAAGGCCCATATTGGCTGAGAACTGTTTTTTTTACCTGGAGCTGTAGCCCTCCTTCCCAAAATACCCCATGGTACAGGTGGAGGTAGGCACGAACCTTCAGCTGCACACTGGTCAGCAGAACATGGCATCAGATATTCCCAGGGGTTGTCTACCTTTGGGAATATTTTTTGAGCCTTGGGAAAAAGAGGGTGACAAAGCTCACCACGGGAAAGGTTAGGCTGCATCACCAGACCTTTGGTTTGGGGAAGCTACGCGCATTCCTCAGATCAAAGTTGGAGGTAAATAAGATACACATGAGCCAAGGGAAGAATTTCCAGATCAGGTTATACAACCCCAGCATCCCATCCAGAGATTGTGCCAGAGGCAGACACTGCACAGGCAGCACCTGAGCAACGTGCTCCTTTCTCTGGCTCTGCACCCCCTGAATTCATACATCCAGCTCCATGAAAGGTGTACGGAAGGGTCTGTCACTGAATTCACTGCATTTTGTCACAACCTCTTACTAACCATCACCCTAAACCCTGCCCATGGGCTGCCAAGCTCCAGATTCCACGGTTCTGGGTCCATCTAGTCCCTGACCTAATTTAAAACCAAAACTTAAGGTCTTTTATAAGACTCAGTTTCAAGAGATGCCTAATGGAAGCTTTCAGAGTCAGATCTACCCACACAGTGGTGTTAGAAGAGCATCAGCCACAGCACCAAACACCCTCTTTTCTCCCCCTCACACGGTCTGGCTTTAGAGCCAAGGTACTCACCCATGAAACCAGGCTGATCCTGAGACCTGGGAATTTGTTTCCATCTCCAAAGTGTGGACAAGTCACAAATCCCTGCTACTGTCACAGGAGGGAGGTAAGAAACCCCCCTGGACAGACTTCCAGTGCTCTTGAGCAGGGTTTCCCTGCTATAAAGCAGGTCAATGATATTCTCATGAGGTCCCAGGTCCTCTCTGCCCCTAAAACCAACTCATGTCTCCCCTTTTCCTGTCTTCCCATGTACTGAGAGACTGTAGCTTTCAGTGGGGAAAAATCTGGTGAAAGACCTGATCTAAAACCCAAAAAAATGAACACAAAAAGTCCATCTGACCTCAAAGGAGCTTGGGTTGAGGCCACAGCACCCTGCAAAGCCCAGCCTAACTTTAGGAAATACTAGATCCAAAACAAAGTCTCTCTATCCCAACTGCTGCCCATACGACCCTGGGGAGCCCTGGGATCCTAAAGGCTGCCTGCCAATGTGTAAGGAACAGAGCAGGTGGCAGCTGCTGCTGGCCTGGGTTCAGCACAGGACTCGACCAGGTCACAGCACAGCCCCTCTGGTCACTGCCCTGCTGGTAGCTCAGAAGAGTGACTCGATGGGACATCCCAGGCTCACACTCGAAGTGACTTGATGGGACATCCCAGGCTCACACTCAGCCTCCTCCTGCAGCTCCGGGGCACTTTGCAGTTGAGTGATTAAAGGTGGCTTGATGAGCAGCAGGTACACGAGACACCTATTAGAGATCACACGTTGCTGTTTGGTCAGGGAGCTGCCTTTTACCTTCCATTGCCCGGGCAGTGCTGGATGAACACCACCCAACACACCACAGCAGGTGAACTGGGCCTTAGCACTCCCCTTCCACCTTCTTTACCACAATCCAGCTTCAAACCAAACCAAACAGAAACCAAAACACAAAGTGGGGACTCCAGATGGGATGTAGAACACTTTGGACTTGAAAACAGGGGACTGCAAGAGAGGAGGGGGTGTCTCCCAGGGAGGACAGCAGGGGAGGGGAGGGGACACCGTCATGTACACCAATCAGGAGAAGCTGTAACCTATACACAGTGGTATAAGCCAAGATATATTACATGAAAGAACACACTGAGTGCATGGAGTTACCCACACTGGGTCAAACTGGCACAGTTGTCTTGAACGAGACCCTTGGAGTTGCAGTTGGTGTTTGTTGTTGACCTATCTAGCTTGCTCTCTCTATATATAGCTATGTATAGAATTTCTCTGCATGCATTTGTCTCAAAATTTGCTGTACAGCTGGGCTGGGTTTCTCATCCCCACCCTGTCTCCGTCTTCATTTTTTCCGGGCTAGGAATGCCACTCCCACAATCACAGCCAGCGCAGCCACCGCCACCCCTCCGACGATGATCAAGGGCTTCATGTTGTCGAAGAAGCTGCCTGGTGACTCCTCGGAGCTGTTTCCCTTGTGGTCAGAGTCAGGGGACTGGCCGGTGGCCTCGTGCGTCTCCGTGGCGGCGGGGCTGGGCTTCAGGTTGCTGTGGTTGTTCACGACGGCAGCATCACCCCCTGCCTTCTTGGGGGCAGCGGCAGGGACGGGCTGCTCCTTGGGGGTCTCCTTCTTGTCTGCATTCGTGGCAGGCCCAGGGTTGGGCTTTTCTGGCTTTCCGGAGCTGGCAGCCTTGGCGTCAGGTTTGTTTCCGCTTCGGACGTTGCCTTTGGAATCCATCCTGTGAGTGCTGTGGGCAGCAAGAGGATGCCACACACACGATGCTGTCCCAGCTCTTCTCCTTTTCCTGGCTGCTGGAGGAGGCAGAGGAGCCACCAGAGCTCAAGCCCTTGGAGCAGTTGCCTTGGGAGGATTCTCACACCGGCAGTGTCCTACCTGGACATGATACAGCACCTGGAAGAGGAAGCAGAGCAATGAGAGGGGGGTGATAGGACAGAGCAAGGCAGTGCTGTTCTGCCTGCAGGCAACAGAGGGGGACAGGAGGGAAAACTGGAAAACTGTCGGCTCTTTCTTTTGCAACTGTAAGCTGCATTCAAAGCATTTGCTACAGACTCTGCACCTGCAACAATCACAGAACCACAGAATGACCTGGGTTGGAAGGGTCCTTAAAGCTCATCCAGTGCAACCTGCCTGCCGTGGGCAGGGACATCTTCCACTAGATCAGGTTGCCCCAAGAGCTGTCCAACCTCCCCTTGAACACTTCCAGGGATGGGGCAGCCATGGGCTCAGCTTCTCTGAGCAACACGTGTCAGTGCCTCAACACCCTCACAGGGAGGAATTTCTTCCTAGTATAAAACAAGACCATCAAACAAGTCAAACTGACTGTCATTTATGGCTGCCACAACTGGGCAAATCGAGACAAGTCCATCCTGGCTGTGTGTGCGATGCCATTTGTCAGCAATGAGAAACTCACACCCAACCAAATGAATCTGACTTCGCGTTGGCTCAGCCTTACCATTCCTTTTGGGTAAGGAGGGTGCACTTTGTTCCACGGGAAAGTGATCAGTAGCTCCTCCCTGTTTGTGTCTCACCCTCCACACTCCCTTTTGCAGCACTATCCCGAGGTCATTTTAGGAAGTGGGCTGCAAAGGGTTGCAGAACCACCAAAAAAACATCCCCCCACAAGCCTCACAGGGCAGGGCGAGGCAGAGATGGAGCTCCCGTGGCTGGACCATCATGTGATGGAGAAGAGGACATGGCACTGGGCATTTTGCCCTCAGGCTCTGGCAGTGCAACACCACCTCACAGCCCCGAGCTGGGGAAATAATGAGCAACCAGAGGCAGTGGTGGGATCTGGGCTGCCGGCCTCACTGCCTCTCCACTGACCTTCAGGGCTGCCAGGAGCCTGCTGGGAGCTTTCTGCCTGCTAAGGGAAATCAGAGCTTGTTACCTGTCTGGACTGAGAGCTGAAGAGGCTCCTCAAAACCCTCAGCAAACAGGGATCCCTTCCAAAGCAGCTCAGAGTGCAGATCTCTCCTCTAGTGACAGCAAGGAGGTCCCAGGGTTGCAGCAATGGTCTGTGCTGCAGTTTCTTCTGGAAAATAGGCTGACAAATGTGGTGATTTTGTGTCCATCTAGGCAGGAACACTGTTCTGCAGGAAACCTGCTCACAAAAATGCCAGGTCTGGGTCTAGAGGAAAGCTGGGCAACACCTTATGGCTCAGTGTGAGATGGAAACAGCCCCCCCTCCTGCTCCCCTCTGTAAGCCATTGCTCAATGGCCACCAGCTGCTCCAGTGCCAGTCACTGAGGGAACTACTGCACCAAAATCACAAAATTCCATAGCTCTCATAGAATATCCTACAATGAAAGGGACCCACAAGTATTTTCTAGTCCAGCTCCTCATGCTGCACCAGGCCTGGTGACCATAAAACCCCCATGGTCTTGTTGACTGCAGCTTGACAATACTTGTATTTCTGATTTGGTGAGATGAAACCATTTTGGAAAGCCCAAACTCCACCACCCTCCCCTCACACATCGCTGAAGGTGTGTCAGACACTTGGGCATCTTGTACCACACAAACACCATTCCAGATACTCTCCAAGCTCCAGACTTTCTCTTTGGCTTAGGACTTGGGAAGGTAAACCTGGTCTTGGCCAAGTGCAAGAATATTTCCCTCTCGTTGCTCATTTTGTAATATTTCTAGATATCACCTATAGATATTTTCTATATAGATATAGAAACATTTTTCTACTGCTTCCAAAGAGTATTAATATTGCTCTGTCAAAATCCTACATGGATCCATGGCTGAGGCTGCACAGTCACTGACAGGACTCTGCTCCTCTGGCTTGGGATGAATTTAGCCTCATTCTTCACCCAGTACAATGAGGACACAAAGAAATAATAAGTGGAACCCATGACTGAAGTGGGCTCAGGGGTTAAAGCAGGAAGAGTCAGATTGATCATGGCATAAATATTTGATTCTCTGCTTAATTGCTTTGATATCAATAAGCTGGGCTACTCACACACTGATACTCGTGTGGTTATAGTGCATTGACCCAGCATTAAACTTCTGCTCTTGCCCCAGGAAAGCCATGTGGAGCCTATGGAAATGGGGTAAATCACAGAGAAGGCAAACTCCCTCCTTGCTGAGGAATGGGGACACTGCACAGCCCCGGTACCTCACAGTTTATCCACAGCCCTCACCAATCCAATTTCACATTCCTGGGGCAGGAAAGCTGTATTTTCTCAGAACCCACAATGGGCTGTGGAGCTTTGTCCTGCTGCCATGCCCTGCACTGCCACAAACAGAATTTCTTCATTCTAAGTTAATTTCCACTAAAAGCAATGCAAACTCCTCAGCTCAGAAAAGGTTTTAAGAATATGTAGAAACCACACTAAGCCAAAAATCAATATCAGCAGTTCTTAAGTGCCCGCATGGAAGGGCTTTCGTCTGTGATTTTCCATCACTGGACTTAGCCACAGGATTGCCCAGCAGCTCTCCAGTGCCTTTGGCCTGGCTCCTCCTGCTCCTCTGGACACTGGAGACTCTTAACAGCACATCCTCTTGCATCACAGTTCTTAACCCTCCCTTTGTGCTGTTAAGTATCAACCAGACGCCCTGCCTTGGGAATCATCTCCACTCTCCACTCCTGTACTTACATGGGCATGACCATGTATGTGCTCATCTTTAAACACTTCTGTCCCCTAACCCAGACTGAAAAGAAAGGTGCTTTCCTCATATCCAAAAACTAAGCCTGTACATGAGGGCTCCCCCGCCTCATCCCTTTGCCTCCTCTTCTTCCCTCATTCCATCACATGAAGTTTTTTTTCTCTAATGACACATTTCTCTACCTTTCCTTTCTTTGTAGCTCCTCACATCTATTTATTCCTCCCTTCTCTCTCCTCATCAGCTGCTGTCTCTGCCTGGCTACCCATTCCTCCCCCTTCCAGCTCCGTCTCTGCCTCCTACACAGGCAGCAGCACTTGGGAATAAGGTTTTGTGGGAGACAGGCTTCATTTTCTCCCTTTTCCCCCCCTCCATACTATTTCTGTTTAACAATCAGTGCCTTTTCAGGGAGGTTTTATTGCCAGCAGCTAACCAGCTCTTTTTCAGCCTGGCAAAAGGGAGCAGGCATAATAAAACCAGGGATAAAGGAGGAAAAGGGAAAAAGAAAAGCCTTCCAAATTGCTGCTGCTGCAAGAACTCGCACACAAGCATCACAGCTCTCCTGGGATGCTCCCGGTTGTTGCAGCTCTCAAGGTCAGCGCAGTCGGACTCACCCAGCGCAACAAGCTGCCCTCAGCCCAAGCAACAGGCCCATCCATAGGAGAACAGCTTTCCCTGGCTCCCTGAAGGGCACCTTTTCTGCCTCGATTCCCAGCAAATTAGCAAACACATCTATTCATCTGTCTCCTGCGTGCGCAGATGAGAGCTGCATCAATCCTGCACCGAACCAGCAGATGAGTCATTGCTAAGCTGTGCCATAACACTGCTCCATCAGGATGGCCTCTTCCCTCTGCAGGGACCAGCCCCATCCCATCCCCACATCCTCTCATCTTCCCCTCCTGTTTTAACTTGGAAGGAAATTAAAGCCACTTTGCAAGACCAAGCAGCTGCTCCGGGGTGTGGGTGCTGGGGTGTGGCAGGAAGCTCATCCATTGGGTTTCCACTGGGTCAGACACTGAGACTGTCAGCCAGGAAGGATTCAACCAACACAGTGGGGTTATGTGTCAGGATTTATCCCACAACAAAGGTCCAGCCCTACACTCCAGGTGCCCTCTGGTTGAAACTACCCATCTTGGAAATACCTACTGGCCACGTCTGAGCTGGAGCAATGCTGTGCAGGAAGAGCAAGATATGGCAGGAAAGACCTTATCCTCAAATTTTCCCCTTATCTCCTAATCTCTTCTTCCCTTCTTTGCCATTCCTATGTGCCTGGAAAAAAAGGCACTCAATAACTTGTGCACACAACAGACAGTCCATTGCTCTCCATAAGGACACACCAGTTGGTACTAAAGGTGGCTGACCCATTTGGGTCACACAGTGGAGGGAGCTCCTTTCCCACTGCTCTCCCCATCCCACTCTCCTCCACATTCTTGTCTAACCCCTAAGGAATGCAGCTTGCACCACCCTGTCCTTTGGAAAGTGTCCTCAGGGGTCTGTGCCTGTTCCCTCTGCCACCTGTGGAGTGATCTCTCAGGGCTGGAAGGATTTGTGTCCAGTCTCTTGCCCCATCCCAGCCTCCTCTTACAACTGAGCACACATTTTGATTCCCAGCACTTCGCGTCCCCATTTCCAATGGGGAAAACCAGCATTTCTCCCCTGTTCTGAGCTGCTGGGACAACAAACACATTAAAGGCATGGAGATGCCAGGCAAACACCCAAGAGAAGTGATGGCAGGGTAGTGACTAAGCCATTCCCCATCCTCAAGAAGTTCTGTGATGACAGATGAGGCAATGCACCGCCTCTTGATATTACCATAAATATTAAAGCAGCTTTACATAAGGAGCTTGTGTTTGCTCAGCTGCTGTGAGCAGCTCCCCAAGGAGGATTTTAGCTCCCTTCCAGGCTATTTTGGCCCCCACTCCTGACGCAACACACAGCAAATACGATAAAACACAACGCAAGCACCACACCAGCAGAGTCACTTGTCACAGATGCTTTTAAACAGCCTCAGTGCACCAGGAACACGCTTTGCAGGAGCCTGCTGTGCTTCCCAGCCCTCCCAAAATCAACCCTCGGAGACAGCAGCACCAAGTCACAGCAAACACCGTTGACCCACTTCACTCTGATGAGATATTTATGAATCCTTTTCCCAATCTGTTGTTTGCTACTCCCCACATCCCCCACCCCGCCCCTGGATTAAACATTTCCCTCTCAAACAAGCCCCTTGAATCTTGACATGGAGACTGTCAGATGATGGAGGTATTTTAACAGTGGCAACAGCCTCAGATTGCTGCTACAGGGGCAGATTTGCCAGCAAAGCCTCTGCTCCACAGCTGTGGCATTCCTGCAGCTGCTCCAAGCCCCAGCATATTCATTGCTGGTCCAACTGGGGCTGGCAGTGACCAAAAACCAGCACCTACCACCCCCATAGTCCCCACAGCATGGCCAGGACTCCCCTCCCTCACTCCCAGTGTCACCGAGCCGTGTCACTTCTCTCCCAGCCCAGGTGATGCATCCACGTTCAGAAATGGGGCCAAGGTGAGATGTGGGAACAGGATGGATTCCTGTAGCTCAGCAAAGTTGGCTTTGCCTTCCATCTGCAAAGGGAAGGGCTGTGGGATGCAGACCCTGGGTCACCCACTGCACAGAGGTGGCTTGTGACACTGGTGTCAGTGTCCTCTCTGGAGGCTGCTTGGCCACACTGCCCACACAGGTGACACAGCATTTCAGACTCCCCACTGGGAAGAGCCCAGAAAAAGGACATTTATGGTCTTTTGCCACCCCATGACCTCTGCAGATGACAAGCTCTGAGCCAAGCGTCACCTCTTCAAGCCACACACATCCTGTCCCCAAAGATCTCCGGGGATGGATGTGGCAGACATTTTCTTCTCTGAGAGATGGAGGCGGCATTGCAGACACACCACACTCCTGCCAGTGGCTCAGCTTTTGTTCTTTTTGGGGTTTTTAACCCCAAACACAGCTCTAACCTACACTGGTAAGACACCCTGCCTGTACACAGCAGAAACAAGGCATTACCAAAACAGCCATGGGAAACAGAAGATTTTGTCTCCAGCCACATGCTCTGACTGACAACTGAAGGGTTGGGCACTGAGTTACACCCAGCATGGCCCTGAGGTGTTGTTGGCAAGAGGAATCACACCTGGCAAGGCTGCACAACTGTCTGGTCACCCTCTCCAGTGCTACCAACCCCTGCAGTGCAACTGCACTCTCAGACACATATTACAGCTAAACAATTTCTAGAATTTGAGAGAATATGCAAATACTCTGCTGAGTTTGGGTTGGAAATATCCAGTTGCAAAGCCTGGCTCCTCAGGGTCCTAACACAGTCCACGTGCCCCCAGAAGAAGATTCAGAGCACCTCACTTTGCTGTGCTGGTCCAGCTTTAATCTTAGGTTTGATCCCCCCTCAGAAAACAGAATTACTGTTTTCCGCTTTATAGTTCTATTTTTTGTAGCAGAACAAAATGGTAGTTTTCCCCCCTCCAATAGGTCTTAAGCTTCTCCCTGGTAGGACTGAGCACCCCTCACCCCAAGACAGAAATTCAGGGAACAAAGGAAAGGATTCTCAGCCAGGATGACTTTCTTTCCATGGTGGTTATTTGTCAGGGCACTGGGAAGAGGTACTGGAATGGTTTCAGTGGGGAACAGTTTGGGAGATGCAGTGGAAGATGCGCAGCAGCAACAGGAATCGTGGAGCCTTAACTCACGAGTGTGACACCTCACAGGGATCTGGGTGCATCCTGCACCCTGCTCTGGCCACCTCCTCATGACATCTCCAAACACACTCATTTCACTTTTTTATAATGCTTTATAATGCCCTCCCAGAGCCCAAAATTCAATGCCTGCAACTCTGTGGCACTGGGGATGAGTTACTGCACTGAGAGGTGGCACAGTCCTTCCTGGGGGCAGCCTGGGACCTCCTGTAACACCACAAGGGAGGTCACCAGAGCCCCAAAGTTCAGGAGGAGCCAGCCCAGGAGCCTCCTGCTATTGAAAAGGTAATGATCACCATCTCTTGGCATCGGTGACACTCCCTCCTCCAGCCCCTGCGGGTCTGCACCATGACGGCCCTGCTCAAGCAGGCAGATGGAGGGTACACCCCAGCAGGGAGGTTACACCCCCAAAACGCTCCCCAGGGAATAGAGATTCCCCACATCCATCCTAACACCCTGGCTGGGGCCATGGGGCAGGTCTTGGGTCGTCGCTCAGCTCTAGCTCTGTGCTGCCAGCTAAGGGATGACATGACAGGGTCAGCAAGTCTTCCTTGCCTCTTGGCAGGAGAGCAGATGCTTCCAAATTGGGGTGCTGCTCCCCAAGCAGCCACAGGCCAGTTCCCAGCTGCAGAAAGCTGATTTCCTTTCAACAGATCTTGCCTCTAAGGCCTCTTCCTGACAGTCTGGTGTCCCCAGTTCAATATCCACAAGCAAAAAAGTGTGAGGCATGTATGTGACACAAGCCAATCACTGAAGGAAGCAGCAGAAAATTTATCACTCCCCAGTTTATAGGCACCCATCCCTTCTTCCAGGATCACACCAGGTTTTCATGGCATCACCCCTTTGCTGCTCAGCTGTGGCCAGCAAAAAGATTCTGGAGGCAATTCCAGACGTGCAGAGCTGGGTCTGGAATGTGGCAGCCCCCAGATCTGCAGGCGTCAGCCCGAAAGCTGTTGCTCTGCAGCTGAAATGTAAGAAGCCACTGCAGGCAGATGAGGGGCCAATTCCACACAAGGCAGTGACCTTCGAGGGAGGCTCCCAGCACACTCCGGGGTAAAACCCATCCCTTACCTTGTGCAGCTTTCCCTGCAGAAAGCTGGGAAGGATCTGGGAAGGATGGCTGAAGCTCCTCCAGGATAGAAATGCTCAGAGCAGGCATCCTTTCCAGATCCTTCCCAGCTTTCTACAGCCTTGACCCTTCTGCTTGTTTCTCCTCCAAATCCTGCCTGGGTTTGCAGCAGTTCCAGGGAATGGGGCAACAAAGTGGAGGGGACATACTGGGGGAAAAATGGGAGGCAGCCAGCATGATAAATTGGGACAGGAAAAAGGAGCATGGAGCTCCCCCAGCAGGATATGGATTTCTGAGGGAGATGATGCCTGGCAGGGAGGTAAGGAATGACAAACTGTATTGCTAAGGAGAATCCCTGCATGGTGGAGGGAGGACACTGAAATGCTGCACCTTGGGGCAGCTTTGTGCCAGTTCTGCTGCTCTTCTCCCCAAACTCCCCCTTGCCCCATCATGCTGGGGTCTGATTCCCCTTCTCAACCCCCCATACAGCCGACGCAGGCCAGGCAGACTGTGCCAGGGCGCCCCCCTGGATCCAGGGGATGGATGCGGAGGGATGAATATCCAAAATGCGGGGGCAATCTGGGATCTCCTCTCCCGTTCCCCCCCAGTGTCACGGGGTTAGAGGCTCGCGTTGGGCGCTGTGGCTGCGAACGGGCAGACGGAGAACGCTGAAGGTCAAAGCCGTGAAGGTCGGACTTTTGGAGGTCAGTGTTGAGCCGGAGGAGGCAGCTCAGCCCATCAGAGCCCGTCCTCCCTCCTGACAGCATCCTGCCCAAGCCCCACCCAGGGAAGCGGGGCTGCGGCACCGGCAGGGCTGAGCGGGGTTCCTCCGCCTGTCCCGACACCCAACTTTTGCCCAGCCGACAGCAATTCGATTTTAAAAATCCCCTTCCTTCCCCGGCAGCCGCCAGGTGGGCAGGAAAGTCACCGGGAGCAAATCAACAAGTCCCTGCAAACAGAGGGATGCACATGGGTGCGCAGAGAGCAAGGACACCGGACAGAGGAGCCTGAGACCTCCCCAAACACCGTGACTCAGGAGCCCTGGGCTCGTATCCTTCTCCCTCCCACCCCACTGGTGCGGTATTCTTCCTTTAGAATAGGCACTTATTGGCTCTGTCGTCTTTCTCCCTTCTGGTTCTTTGGGGGGCAGATTTCCCTTTGGGAGCTCTTTTCCTGCACAAGCCGGGGGTCATAGCAAAGGATATGCCCCCCTCCTTGATGTCAAAGCCCCTCTGACTAACCAAGCAACCCCCTTTCCTTGGAGAATGTGCGGGCTGTTCCTGGCCGTGCCTCCTCCCTGCCTCAGGGCTGACAGAATTAAAGAGTGCCATTAAATCCAAGCAGAGCAAAGGACGAACAGATCCCACCACCCATGCGGATGGGAGGGGGGAACAGCTGGAAAAGCGCCCAAAGCCTTCCCGGGCGGTGCCAGGGCTGGGGCAGCGTGGTTGGGGTGCAGCTCCCCCTTCTCCCTCCCAGCAGCCTGGCATCACAGCCCTCCTGCCCCCGGAGGTTCCCCATCCACCCCTCCTGACCCCTCTGCTGGCTCTGGGCAGCCCAGCTCGGGGACAGCACAGGCAGGAGGAGGTGCAGAAACACCTTCTCTGCCTGCCTGACCTTCAGGGAGCTCCACACGGGCGCTGAGAACACGGGCAGGGAGCCGCTCAGGGCCAGCCATCCTCGCCGTGCTCCTTGTTTTGGGTTGAACAAAGCTCTCTTTGCCTCTTGACAGGTGCACGCTCCAGGGCCGGCCCCCGGCCTCCATCCCAGGCGGCTGCGAGGAGATGGACACTCACCTTGAGCAGGTAGCTCCGTGTCCCCGGTTCGCTTTGTCACCTGGATCAGGGCGTCTGCACATCCCGCTGCCGAGGCCCCTCCGCCCCGCACCCCTCCCGGCCCAGCACCATCCCTCACCTGCCTTCTCCGGCTGGAGGAGTCACACCTTGGGAGCTGGCTCTGCGCAGAGAGGAGGGAGGGAGGCGGGCGGGGAGGGGGGGGGGGGGGTGAAACTTGGGAGTTTCCCACAATGCACCTCTGCAGACTGCATGAAGATGGAGAGCAGGGAGGGGGGGAGAGGGCGCTCCAATCCGGAGAGGAGGGCTGGGATCTGGTGGGGGGCAGGATGCCAAGCGGGGGTTGAGGCAGCCAGATGCATCTCCAGGTCCCCCTGTCGTTTGGGGCTGAGCTGGCTCAGCAGTTCAGGGCAGTCCCTGCAGCCTTGACCCCTCTGCTTGTTTCTCCTCCAAATCCTGCCTGGGTTTGCAGCAGTTCCAGGGAATGGGGCAACAACGTGAAGGGGACATACTGGGGGAAAAATGGGAGGCAGCCAGCATGATAAATTGGGATGCCTGTGTGTAGAGCACGGGAAAAAGGAGCATGGGGCTCCCCCAGCAGGATATGGGATTTCTGAGGGAGATGATGCCTGGCAGGGAGGTAAGGAATGACAAACTGTATTGCTAAGGAGAATCCCTGCATGGTGGAGGGAGGACACTGAAATGCTGCACCTTGGGGCAGTTTTGTGCCAGCTCTGCTGCTCTTCTCCCCAAACTCCCCCTTGCCCCATCATGCTGGGGTCTGATTCCCCTTCTCAACCTCCCACAAGGTCTGGGAGAGGCTGCAGGCAGCCCAAGGCCAGACTGGAGCCGGGCACACAGCCCGGTCCTGCTGCGGAGCGCTGTCATCCAGCCAGGCACTGCCAGACACTGCCTCCTCCTCCTCATCCACACTGGCTAAAAGCAAAGAGCTCTCCCTGTTGCAGCCTCACCCCTCCAGCCAGGCGCAGGGCTCAAATTTCCATCACTGGGTCACATCCTGCTTGTATCCCAAACCACAGGAGGTTCTGAGATTGTTTAGTTCTTTTTTAGCCCTTATTTCAGAGCAAATCGGGCTCTGTGCTGCTTGCCCATCTTCCTCCATCAGTTGCGTGGGACCCACTGACAGCCTTCATGGAATTTTGGACAAAGAATTGACATTTTAAAGAGATTACACCCAGAAATCCGTGAGAAACAACTTTGTCAGGTGAGCTGCCTGCAGAATAACTCACTGCACCTCTGTGCTTTGCTGTGTTTCCTCTCTCCCATGAACATCAGCCAAGCAGCAGCTCAGCCATGCACATACTCAGTGCAGGAGGGCTGGAACTCCAGAGAAGATTCAGGATTTTGTTCCTTGACCCCCTCTGGCTCTGCCAAACTGCCCACCAGAGCTGAGCCAGGTGCATGTCATGCCTAAAAATACTCAGGCTGCTTAAATCTGACTGTAAAGGAAAATTCTGCTTGCGTTTGAAGTGAACTGCAGAACAAAGGGCTGAATGCAAGAACCCAAATCTCCCAGGGAAGTCTGTGCTTCCAGGGGCTGGTGTTGGATGCAGCTACCCATACTTGCACGGAGCAGGGATGAGCAAGGTTATCCTGCTGTAGTCCTTGGCTCCAGGAGCTGGCTAGGCTCAGACAGGCTGGCACAGACAAGATTAGCTGTGGCTGATGCTGATGTTCCTTCCCTTCGCTGTCTGGTCCTGTACCCAGCAGTGCCAGCACGCCCTGCTCTTATTGACACTTGTGTCAGGCACAGCGAGGACCTTCCCGGGGCTGCAAACAGCTGCTTCCCCTTCCTAAGGCCTCCTAAACCTGCCGATGTACTGGCAGCAACAGAGAGGGGCTAAATTCCTGCAAACCTGGTGGAGATCCTCGATTTAATGCAGGAGAGACCCCCAAACTGCTGCTTTCAGTACTAGTAAAACATTTTTGCCCCTCCTGTGTCAGGCTGGAATATCCTCAATGTGGCAGGGGGAGGGAGGAAGCCCCCTGCAAGTGGAAGTCACTGGCTCCATTCCCCAGAGCCTGGGTGAGCCGAGGCCAGGGGGTTCTGGTGGCTGTTTCCTTACATTCACATGTTCTGCCTCTGCCTTAGGAGATAAACAGCCCCACACGGTGCTTCCATAGGCCTCAGACTTGAGTTCACATTATACTTATATTCTGAATTCAAAAAGTATTTTCTACTGAGGTAGGAAGAAGGGAAGCAAAGGAAATGAGCTGTAAAAACAATAACCTCCCCTCCTGCCCCTCCCCATGGCAGTGAGGAAGAGGAGGCAAGGAAGCAGCCCCAGAGCTGGGCAGCATTCCGAAATCCCCTCGTGCTAGGCATGGGAAAGGACAGACTCCCCCCAGAAAGTGGGTCACGTCTCCCCTAACGCTGCACAGGCACAGGAAGCAGCAGTGCAGACCCAGACACAGCAAGGTGAAGATGGCTTATTGAAGGTCGGAGTAGGAAACCTTCAGAAATGGTGTTGCTGGATTTTCCTTCTTCCTCTCAGCTCACACCACATCCCAGGAGGAGTTAGCAGGGATAAGGACAGCCCTGGCTCCTGGGGAGGCCCCCTGCAAAACCCATGGGGGGATGTTGGTGGCAGCAGCATCCTTGGGAAGGAGCATCATGGCGTTGTTCAGGTTGGAAAAGCCCTCTGAGACCATCAAGTCCAACCACTGCCCCAGGACTGACAAGGCCACCACTGACCCATGTCCTCAAGTGCCACATTCACATGGCTTTTAAATCACTCCAGGGGATCCCCATCCCAGGGGTGATGACTCCACCACTGCCCTGTGCAGCCTGTGCCAAGGCTGGACTGCCCTTTCTGTGAAGAAATATTCCCTAATAACCAGTCTAAACCTCTCCTGGCACAACTTGAGACCATTTCCTTCAGAGAGAAACAGTTATTCACAGAATTATTTCATGTTCTGCAAGCAGGAGGGATGGAGTGATGTCTGACTTGGAGCAGGGAAATAAGGAGTCAATAAGGAGTCCTTAAACCCCTGATGTGCCATAAAACATCCTTTCTCCCTTTCCCTGTATCTCTCAAAGGCAGCTTAGCTAAACACATCATCCTGAAGCATTTTGTTTTTCTGTCGTGGAAAGAAAATCATCACTCATGGAAAATAAAATCATCAAGAGGGTTTCCCCCTGCTACTCCAGACACAGGTACCCAGTACATAAACTGGAGCAGGAAAACCAGGAGATCAGGTCACAGCATGGGGTCACACTGATTTCATCCCTGAGTATCCAAAGCTCCTAAAGGAGCCTCTCTCCTTTCCTAGAGCCTCAGTTACAACCCACCCACGGCCGGAGAAGGAGGAAAAGGCTACACAGCAGCAGAACCCTGTGGCTATTTGGGCAGCAGCCATTTCTCCTTACCTTGAACTCCCAGGAAAGCAGGATGAAGGATGTTTCTCACAGTGGAGTGACTTGCTGCAGCAGCCAAGGTGGGTTTACCTGACAGCAGAAAGTTCTTGCAGTGAAAATGCAAGCCCAGCTACCCAAGAGGGGCTGTGAATAGCCTGGAATCCCTGAGCAGCCTCCCCACCTGCTGCCATGGGCCCTGGGCATTCCCAGTTTGAGCAGTGCTGGGGGACAGTGTCACCACCTCTGTCCAGGCAGCTCATCCTTGCACTGAATTACATGAGCTTGTAATTCCTTGATAAATGCATTGTTTAAAATCATGGAATTACAGAACGGTGTGGGTTGGAAGTGACTTTAAAGCTCATCCAGTGCTCTCAGCACTTCCCATCAGCCAGCTGGGCGGATCCTTTCCTCCTGAGATGGGAACTGGGGTGTCTCTGTGGAGCTGCATGCTTTGGAGCCAGGGGCATACCCAGGAGCCCACAGACAGTGCCTTTGTCCCTGGCAGAGTGAGTTGATGCAAACAGAGGCTGCAGGTGGCCCCAGGCAGTTGCATTTGCTCCCAGGTGGATGAGGATGGTTAAAACAAGGGTTGATAGATCAAGATATTGAGGGTACGTGGGAGAAGAACCCCTGCAACCCTCAGCCCTCACAGATTTTCTCCTTATTGCCTCTGCCAGACTTAGGAAAGCCCTGAGTGTTGAAATGAGTGGCTGTTGGTGTGTCAGGAGTGTTGGGCTGGTTGGGAGCAACTTGTGAATTTGTCTGGGCTTGGGACTGACTGTGCTCCTCCTTGACACAGAGTGCAAGCAGAACTACAGAGAGCACATGATGCGGGAGTCTCTCCAAGACAGAGAAAGGGACTCCAGTCCCGGGGAGATCCCATCTATCCCCCCCCACTACACTGCCCTGACCATTGCCAGGGCGCCTCGAAGCAGGCAGGGAGCCGGGGATGAAGCTGTGAGCTGTGGTGACACCAGCAGCGGACCAGCCCCTGTCACCGTTACCGCAGAGACGCTGTTTAAACCCGGCGAGGATGGGCAAACCCCGCAGATCGTGGTGCTGGTGGGGGCCGCGGGGATGGGGAAGACAACGACAGTCAGGAGGGTGATGGTGGAGTGGGCAGAAGGGACCCTCCACGAGCAGTTTGACTGTGTCTTCTGCATTGACTGTAAAGGCATCGCCCTTCCCAAGGAAGCGAGTGTGGCAGACCTGGTTTCACAGTGCTGCCCTCACCAGCGAGTGCCAGGTGGGAAGATCCTGGATGACCAGAAGATCCTGTTCATTTTGGATGGCTTTGAGGCCCTGGGATTTTCCTTGCTTCAGCCTGAAGCTGAGCTGAGCTCTGACCCCAGTGAGGTGAAGCCACTGGAAGTCACCCTGATGAGCTTGTTGAAGAAGACTGTTCTCCCTGAGGCTTCTTTGCTCATCACCACAAGGCCGACGGCTCTTCAAAGCCTGGGGCAGTGCTTGGAGGGGGAGTATTACGCAGAGATACTGGGATTTTTGGCAGCCAGCAGGGAGGAATATTTCCACAGATACTTTGAGAACGCCAACAAAGCTGGCCTGGCCTTCAGGTTTGCCAGAGGCAATGAGATCCTCTACAGCTTGTGCATCATCCCTGTCATGAGCTGGACTGTCTGTACCATCCTTGAACAAGAGCTTTGCAGGAAAAAAACCCTCCTTGAGTGCTCCAAGGCCACCACAAGGATGACCATGTCTTACCTCTCCCAGTTACTGAAACACAGGGACAGGAACAACCCTCAGGCCCTCCAGAGGTTCCTTCTCCAGCTTTGCTCCTTGGCTGCCGATGGCATCTGGAAGCACAAGGTCCTCTTTGAGGAGAAGGAAATCAAAGACCGTGGCTTGGACCAGCCAGACCTTCTGCCTCTCTTCCTCAATGAGAAGATCTCAAAGGAAGGTGAAGACCATGGGAAGGTCTACGGCTTCACCCACTTGCACCTCCAGGAGTTCTTTGCAGCGATGTTTTATGTCCTGGAGGATGATGAGGAAACAGTCAGTGACTTGGAGAGGCTTGAGAAGGATGTAAGTAAGTTACTAGAAAGCTACAGTGAGTCCAGGAAGGATTTGAATGTAACGGTGCGGTTCCTCTTTGGTTTAGTCAGCCAGAAATCCATGGAGTATGTGGGCAAAACCCTTGGGTGCAGAATTTCACCCCAAGCCAGGGAAGAGCTACTGAAGTGGCTTCAGCAGAGGCACACGGGCATCTCGCACCCCAGCCAAGCACTGAAAGTTTCCGAGTTGGACACTTTCCACTTCTTGTTGGAGATGAACGAGAAGAGCTTTGCGCAGAGTGCGTTGGGTTGTTTCACTGACCTGGACTTGCAGGACATGAGGTTGAGTCTGTACGACCAAATGGCACTTTCCTTCTGCATCCAGCAGTGGGCTGGGCTGGGCTGTGTCACCCTCCGGGGCTGCTTCTTCCACAGGCAGGATCCCAGGGCGGAGCTGGATCCCTTGATGCCTTGGTAAGTCCTGCCCCTCCTTGCTTTATTGATTGAAAACTGCAAGGATTTCTCCTCCCCTGCCCCTAAGGATGGTTTTAAGGGCGTTTCAGCTCCCTCTACCCAAACACCAGCTCAGCCTTTCCCTTGGGGTTTAGTTCCTCAGCAGAGGATTTTGCTATTTCTTGGGGAGCATAAGGAGCATGTGGGCTCCTCTGATAGCTGTACGATGTGGCCTTGGTGGAGATAGCTCGGCTTACCAAACCTGACCAGACCGACCTCTGCCCAGGTGTTGCTCTGGCTTCATGTGCCCCTTCTCACATCCAATGGGAAATTCCTGCTGCCAAAATGTTCAGTGCACCCCATGACTTAAGTCACCCCAGGTGGCTCCAGAAGTCAGGCTTTTGAACCTTCACATCTCCAAAGCCACGGACGTCCTGCCCAAGGAGCTCTCCTGTGAGCTGGAGTCTGGGCTTGGGGGTGTTTGTGTGCTGATGTCAAAGCCAGGAGCTCCTGGCACCAGCGAGGGCTGGCCGTGCCCCACAGCTCTGTCCTCCTGCAGCTCTGGAGCCTCGGAAGCTGAAGGACATCCTGGTGCCATCGCTGAGCTGCAGCAGGAGGAGCTGCACTGCCCCATTCACCTGCTGCGCCGGGCGCTGCAGCACCCAGGCAGTGCCCTGGGGGTGCTCCGGTGAGAGACGCGTGCTCGGCGCTGAGCCCAAACCACGGCCGGGATGGGGGGCGTGGGTGGGGGCACCCAAACTGTAGGGGAGTGGGTGGGTGATGCCCGGGAAAGGGGACAGGAACTGTCTGGGCGCGTGGTCACCCCTCACGGTGCCCTGCGGCTCCCTGGCCACACCAGCACGTGGCCAGGGTGAGGCCAGGCCCCATTTGGCTGTGGGAGGGTGTGGTCCCTTGGGTTTGGTGGGCAGGTGAGCAGCTGGGACAGGTGTGCTGACCCCCCGTTCTCCACGGCTCTCCTGCAGGCTGCAGTGGTGCCGGCTGTCCGAGAGCTGCTGTGCGGAGCTGGCAGCGCTGCTGGCGGAGCACCCCAGTCTGGCCCAGTTGGAGGTGGGCGACAGCACGCTGGGCGACAGCGGCGTGCGCCTGCTCTGTGAGGGGCTGCGGCGTCCTGGCTGCCACCTGCGTGTCCTGCGGTGAGCGGACCCGGCACCCCTGGGACCGCCTGGCATCCCACAGGCATCTCCCACAGCCGGGATTGGAGAGCTGGGGAGGTGTCTCAGAAGAGTCCTTTGGGGTGGCATTGTCCCTCTATGCCACTGTCCCAGGGCAAGGAGCTACAAAGCAGTAGCACCGTGGTGGAGACCATCACCGCGTTGGGGTGGCACTGGGGGCCCCTGGGATGTCTCTGAGAGCCTTTCCCACGGGCACTGGGGGCCCTTGGGGTGTCTCTGAGAGCCTTTCCCACGTGTTCCCCTCAGGCTGCGTTATTCCCGCCTCACCAGTGCCTGCTGCGAGGACCTCGCTGCTGTGCTGGGCACCAGCCCCTGCCTGGAGGAGCTGGATTTGTCCTTCAGCGAGGGCCTGGGCGATGCTGGGGTGCAGCTGCTGTGCCAGGGGATCCAGCACCACGCCTGTGTGCTGCAGACACTGCGGTAAGGGGGCTGTGCTGCCAGCCTGAGCTCCCTCCTTCCCATCCACAGCTCCGTCCTTCCCACCCGCAACAGCTCACCAACCTGACAGTCAAACTCCCCGTTCCCTGTTTCCCTGGTCCCACAGGCTCGGGAGCTGCCGGCTGACAGGCGCCTGCTGCCCAGCCCTGGCTGCACAGCTGCTGAAGAGGCCCTGTCTCACCTGCCTGGACCTGAGTGACAATGATCTGGGAGCCAACGGCATCCGGCAGCTCTGCCAGCAGCTTCAGCATCCCACCTGCCCGCTGAAGACCCTGGGGTGAGGGCCCTGACACACCCCCTTTCCATGCCCGGCATCCCCACTGCTGCAGATCAGATGCTGCAGCACAGGGAGGACACCAGCATTCTGGGTGGTTGAACACCTCCCTCCTAACAAGGTTTAATAGCTTCTCCTCTTTTCCTCCTTCCTCCATCCCAAGGCTGAGCACAGATGGGTTAAGCCAGGACGTGCTGCAGGAACTGGCCGCTCTCCGGGCACTGAAGCCTGACCTGAAGATTGGGAACCTCCTGGAGCACGATGTGCCAGAGGTGGGGGCCATGGCCCGGCTGCCCTGCCACCGCGGGGTCAAGCTGGGGGGCAGGAAGGCACTTCCTTCCTTCAGGAGAGCTCCCCTCCTTTAGGAAATATCCTTGGAAAAACCAGAGCTATTCTCAGCCCATTTCTCGGTGCTGCCGTGTGGGTCTGAGCCTGCCCCACACATGGGGACACAGGGAGGAGATCCTGCTGCATCTGCAAGGTGTCCAGGTCCTGCCCTCTCCCTTTTTCCCCCAGTGTTGGTGGGAGTAACTGTGTGGGTTTGTCTGCCAATAAAAGCCCTGGGGCCAATCCCAGGAGACTGTGCTCTTGTCCCTGACCCAGTCTTGCCCAGGGATGTGTCTGTGGTTCCAGCTCCTGCCCCATGTCCCCAAGGGATGGCCTATGTACCCACAAGTGAGGTGTGAGCCCCAGAATGAGGTGCCAGCCCCTGGGAGTGAGTCTCCAGCCTGTCTGGAGTTTTAATAGGAAAAAAGAGAAATTCAGACATATAAAAGAAAATCCCTACATGGAAGCTGTTATCCTGCACACATGTCCCCAGGTATGGCGTGTGGCTGGGGCATCCTCACTGCAATGTATTCAGGGTGCTGGTGCTGACATCGTCATAGTCCATGTGCTCACGGGGCTGTCCTGGGGCATCTCTTGTGACTCCTGAGGGACTTGGAGGGGGGCAGCTCCCACCTTGGGAACAGCAAAGGCAGGTGCCCAAGTGGAACAGCTCCACGTCCTCCTGCCAGACCCCACCTGGGGTGTTTCTGCAGCCCCCGCAGATCTGGTGCTGGATCCCAGCCTGCCACTGCAGCCAAACACCCCCATGGAGTGGCTCTCCAGCGGGGACAGGGCAGCTGCAGTCCCTCTTACCTGGGGGTAGGACACTGATCCAGCCCCTCTGTGCCACCTCTTCCAAGATGTTCCCAGTACTGGGAACAGGGGACTCTTCCAACACGGCTGTGGCGTCGTCATAGCCATCTGGGGTCCCTGCCAGCAAGGCAGAGGGGTCTGGGACAGGCATGGGAGTAAAAGGGAGTGACCCAGAGGCCTTGGCAGGGGTCTGGATGTGCCATCCCCCTGTGGCCATGCCACCAGGATGTGTTGGTGGTCCTGCATCCCTCAGGGAAAGGTGACACTTTGCTGCACAGTAATGGCGGGGGATGTGTCCCCTCAGCTCCCCAGCCCTGGCATGTCCCCTGTCCCCAGTGCTCCCCTCTGGGTTCCTGCTCTGGAACCCTACCTGGGGCTGCCTCGGAATTACTGCCCTCCACAGTGTCCCTGGTGTAATATGGCAGCTTCTTCACCGATCCCTTCCGCAGGGAACCTGGAGGGGGAGAACAGTGTTGGAGGTGTCCAGAAGTGGCACCACAGGTGACACAACTTCACATCAAAGAGCATGGCCGTGATGGGACCGAGGGACACCCTCACACCACGGGAAGGAGCCAATGTTGTGCCACCTGGAGCAGGCAGAGCTGGGGCACCAGGGGCTGCACCGACCTGGGTCACTTGGCACCTCCTGGTACTCTGGCATCGCGATGTAGTCCAGCTCCTCATAGATGGCCTCAGAGATTGCACTCACAGCTCTGCCAGGGCCTGGAACAAAAGGAAGCGCTCACCCTGGGCCATGGGCACCATGGCTGGCACAGGGGTCACCCACTGCCCACCCTCTGAGCCATTCTACATGGGGGAGCCCCTGAGCCCCCAAACTGGCTCTGCCCTGGCACCTGCTGGGACCTACCTCGGCGCCAGGCACGGGCACGGCACGCCAACACGGCCAGGGCACCCAGGGCCAGGCACAGCAGCGTCCCCAGGACCACACACAGGACCACTGGCACTGGCACAGTCCCCCTGGGCTCCTGCCTGGTTGGCGCTGGCACGGTCCCCTTGGCCACTGCCAGGGTGGTGCTGCTGGGGATGCCTGTGGGGACACGGCCAGGCAGTGAGGGGAGGGGGACCCCAGCAAGCCCACCGTGAGGGCACTGCTGGCAAAGGCAGAGCTACCTGTGCACATGGCACCGTCTGGGCATGGGCTGGTGGGTGTCTCGCTGGTGCTGTCACTGTCCTCCACACAAGCCACGTGGGCTTCCCCACCAGGGCCGCAGGTCTGTAGGTGCCAGGGTGCCGAGGGGCACCCCCAGAGCGAGCGGGCCCCTTCCTCGCAGCCCACCCAGGCCAGCCAGGCAGGGGCTGGATACTGGGTGAGGACGGGTGCCAGATGTCCCCCGTCCCCACAGCCCAGCTGCCGGCAGACGGCGGCGGCGGTGGCGGGGCTGGTGCCATTGGCACACACACGGCCCCAGGTGCTGTTGTGGAGCACCTCCAGGTACCCGCTGCAGCGCCCACGGCCGCCTGCCAGCCGCAGGGAGAGCTGCTCTGCAAGGGGTACAGCAGCGTCACGGCACAGCCAGAAACCCCTCAGAGGGGCTCTGCTGCTCCCTGACCCAGGGCCAGCCAACACTGACCTGAACAGACGGCCCCCGCACCAGCACCACGCTTGCACTCGTGCTGGTCAGAGCGTGGGCATTCCCAGAGAGACTTCTCGGCCCCGCTGCAGTTGGTGATGTACGGCCACGGCGTGCCTGTGCCGGGACCAAAGCGTGCCGAGCCGGGTGCCTCCAGTGCTGTGCCACAGCCCAGCTCCCTGCACACAACGGCGGCGTCCTGGAGGTCCCAGCTCTCCTGGCAGATGGTTCTCCAGGTGCCACTGGCATAGACCTCCACGCGCCCGGCACAGCGCCTGGGGCTCCCCACCAGCCTCACCCGCCGGCTGCCTGCGGGCATGGAAGAACCAGCCTGGGGTGGCTGCTCTGGGGTGGCATGAGCCCCCCCGCCCTTCTTGGGACACCAACCTGAGCAGGTAATGGCCATGTCTGCACTCCTGCTTGGTGCAGGTCTCATCCCTGAGACACTGGTGGTCCTCTCCAGCCCATCCTCCACCTCCCTGGGGCTCCTGGTCAGCCCAGAGCCCATCCCTGAGATGTCATACATCTCCTCTGTCATGACATCCACCTCCGTGAAGTTCCTAGTCAGTACAGCGGGTGCTTCACCTAAGTCTGCGTAGATTTCCTCTGGCAGGCCACAGCCCAGCACAGCACACACCATGTAGACATCCCATGTCTCCCACTGCTCAAAAGGCACACGGCGCCAGGCTGGAGTGCTTATGGCTTCCTCCAGATGCCCATCACACCAGCTCTCACCCTCCACCAGCCGCAGGGAATCAACAGCGCCTTCAATGCCTACAAAATCACCAGCAGTGCCATAGGGCTGTGGCACCTGGCTCAGCCTTGCCCTCATCCCAAAACAGTCCTGCATGCTTGGCTCCCAATTCTTGGGGTGCCCCAAAAGCCCTTTAAGGCTCTTCCCACGGGTGCCATACAGACCTGAGCAGCTGACGGCGGCGGCGTTGCCGGGGGTGCAGGGGGGCTCCCCCAGCACCGCCACGGGGCACTCGCCCGGGTGCTTCTCGCTCCCGCTGCAGCCAAAGGCGTCCGGCCTCAGCGGCCCATCCCCGCTGCCGAAGGAGCCTCCCGGGGCCACGGTGGCGGCACGGCCACAGCCGAGGTGGTAGCAGAGGACGCTGGCATCGGGCAGGTCCCAGGCAGTGGCGCAGACGGACCCCCACGTGCCCCTCACCGCCGCCTCCACCCGCCCGGCACAGCCCGAGCTGCTGTTCCCCAGCCGGAAGCCCGTGTAGGCTGCAGCAGAAAGGGTGTTGAGAAGGGTGATGTTGCAGGGACCCCCAACACCCTCCAGTGTCCCCGGTGCTTACGGGAGCAGATGATGGTGGCGTGGCCAGTGCAGTTCTGGCCATGGGGTTCCTGCTGGGCGCAGGCGCTCAGAAGGGACTCGGTGCCGGTGCAGTTGAATCCCCCCTCCCAGAGCGGCCCCGTTCCTTCCCCAAACCGGCTGCTGCCAGGGATGGCGAGTGCTGCACCGCAGCCCAGCTCCCGGCACACCACCTGTGCCACCTTCATGTCCACGTGCTCTGCGCAGACGCCAACCCAGGCCTGGCGCTGCCGCACTTCCAACCGTCCGGCACAGGCCCTGTCACCACCAACCAGCCGGGAAAACCCTGCAGGAGCAGCACAGAGTCAGTGCTGAGGGATGTGCAGGGAGCGCCGTGTCCCTCCCAGCCCGGCTCCTACCTTGGCACACGACAGCGGTGTCGAAGTCATGATTGCTATCATAAGGTCCCCAGCCGCGGATCTCACAGTCCCAGAGCGTGGCCTCATCCCCCTTGCAATCCACCAGGGCCAGGTTGATGGGTCTAGTCCCTGAGCCGAATCGGTCACGGGCGTTGTAGGCGCCAGCGGCCGATCCACAGCCCAGCTGTTGGCACACCACCTCGGCGTCCTCCATGTCCCAGTTGAGGTCTCCCACCGAGCCCCACTGTCCCCGCAGCTTCACCTCCACCCTCCCGGCGCACGGACTACCGCCGGCCACCAGCCTCAGCTCCAAGGCCTCTGCACAAGAGCACCAGCACAGCTCAGCCCAGCTCGGGACCCCCTGGCATGAGGTGGGTGCCCCAGCACGGCCAGCCTGCTCCCCTCACCTGTGCAGATCACCCCCACGTCCCGCTCGTGGCCGCAGAAGTGCTGTCCCCATCCCATATGTGGACACTGCTCCAGCCCCTCCTCGGTGCCACGGCAGAAGTAGGGCTCGAGCCAGATTCGTCCGGTGCCCTGCCCGAACGGGGTGTACGAGGACGCCCAGGCCACCCGGCCACAGCCCAGCTGCCGGCACACCACGGTGGCCCATCGGGCTTCCCAGTCAAACTCAAAGACGCAGACGGAGCCCCACTCACCGCTGTGATTCACCTCCACGCGTCCCGCACAGCGCCCACCGCCACCCACCAGCCGCAGTTCCGCGGTGCCTGCAGCACAGAGGGTCCTGAGCCGGGCCTGGCACCGGCGGGTCCCTGCTCCCACCACCCCGGCACTCACCCTCACAGAGCTGCAGCCACAGGAGCAGCCCCAGCACCACAATGGGCCCCATCCCACCGTCCCACACCCCCAGTGCAGGCAGGGGATGTATCGGCAGCACCGGAGCCAGTGGAGGCGGCTGCACCAGGGGAGCCTTTATCAGGCCGGTGATCTGCCTGCTGTGGGGCCACGGCCTCCAATAACTTGCTTTGTGCCCAAATATGAGGCTCGGCTCCGCTTCTGCCGTCACACACCTCACCACAGGGGGCTGGCACACGGAGCCAGCCCCCCCCCAGCACCTGGGGCGAGGGGGCCCCTCCTGTCCCCCCTGTGGGTCCAACTCTGCCGCTGGAGCCTGGCAAGAGCCATCCTCATGGTGACAGGATTCACGCCAAATCCTGCCAGAGCCTCCCTGGGACCACCCTCAGGACCAGCCCAAGGCAGAGCCCAAAGGTCCCGTCCTTGGGGTGCTCCCCTCCCCGGGGGGGTGGAAGCAGCCCCCGGCTCCCCGTGGGGCTGGCAGGTCGTGGTCCCTCGCAGAGGTGGCTGCACATGGCGCTGCCACAGCTGTGCCCCCCTCACCCCCGGGGCAGGAAGGAGGTGGTTACCCATGGTGGGACCGGCGTCAGATTTGACCACACGCGGCTCCTGCCACCTGCACCGACACCGACATCACCGGGGCTGTGCGTGCCGACATCTGGCCACGGGGAAGCCACGGGGGGGGCACAGAGCCCACTCGGTGCCGGGGGGGTCCCACCTGGGTAAACCGGCTCTGAGCACCGCCAGAAAACAAGGGGTGCAGAGGGGGGAGCAGGAGCTCCGTCGGGCTGAGCCGTCACTCCAGCAGTGCCGAGCAGGGAGTGCCGGGCAAACAGCGTGTTCCCGACGCGGTCACACCTGCAGCAGCGCGGTCACCGCCCGCCTCATGGTGGCACCGGGCACCTGCCACCTGCGAGCGTCCCCGTGTCACCCCGCGACGGCCACACGTGTGGGGCTAGTCCCAACCGTGCAGAGCCCCGGGGTGACCGCAGTGGTGTCGCACGGACCTGCCACAGCTGCCTGTCCCTGCCGCCCAGCAGCAGAGCGGCCCGGCGGGCTGGCAGGAGGGCACGGCACGGCTCCGGGCTGCCCGGACGGGCGGCTGCTCTCACCGTGGCTCCCGGGGACAGCGCCAGCGCCTCCCAGGGCACCCCGCGGGACACGGGATGGGGGCGGAGGGGGCGGGCAGCGGGAGAGCCGGTGCTGCGCCCGTGCCCGGTGCTGCGCCCGTGCCCGGTGCTGCGCCCGTGCCCGGTGCTGCGCCCGTGCCCGCTCCCCGTGCCCGGTGCTGTGCC
>JAWWMP010000165.1:9352557-9379063 GCA_035047865.1 Dendrocincla tyrannina
GGGGTGAGGGATGGGGGGTGAGGGGTGGGGAGTGAGGGGTGAGGGGTGGGGAGTGAGGGGTGAGGGGTGGGGAGTGAGGGGTGAGGGGTGGGGAGTGAGGGGGCTGTGAGGGATGGAGGATGGAGGGATGGGGGGTGGGGGATGGAGGATAAGGGGACGGTGAGAGGTGCCCGGGGCCGTGAGGGGTGAGGGATAGGGGGTGAAGGGTGCCCGGGGCTATGACGGGGTGCGCGGGGGTGAGACTGCAGTTTTAAATTCTCATTCACAGAACTACTTTGCTTTGTGAATTGTTTGTTGGAGACAGTAAGTTGTGAGAAGTATGGCTATGGACCATAACAGGGTATTCGCGGGAAGAAGCTCGATAGAACACGAGCTCGCTAGCTCATTGAGCAAAACATACGTCAGTGCTATTGCTCTGACTGGTCTGGGACGCGCAGTCTGTGCCCAGTTGCAGAGTGCTGTAGTTGAGCTGGTAGGGCAGGGGTTTTGCAGCAGATTTTTCCCGAGCTAGGTATCTCTTTAAGACTGAGTTTTGGTAAAATGTGGTTGTGGGCTGAGGGGCGCTGAGGGAGCCCTGGCACGGCTGTGGGGCTGCCTGGGCTGGGCGTGGAGCCATCCTGGCCTCCTGGGGACCAACAGGGTCTCTTCCGACTCGGTAAATCGGCAATAACCCCTAACACTCAATTTGGGCGCATTAGCGGGCAGGCATTCTTTTGTTATCAGCGCTGGACACAGGAACATAGCTCCTCTAATCATGTGTGTGCACCCCGTACTCAGCTCAGCGTAGCTAATATGTACTTAATATTTTACATATTCAACAAATGTTTTACATATTCGCTACTTGACTCATAAAGTTCTTATGTTAATTCAAAGAAGTTCTTCGGAAGTCCCTATTTGGTCACTGAGGGGGTGTCTTCTGGTGGTCTCTGATGGTTGTTGGGAGCTTGAACTTTACTTGGTCATTGAGCAGCGTATATACAGCTAGTTATAGAGTGCCATTGTTCAGCATCTCATCCAAAAACTGGATACTTACATTACCAGTACTTTAACTAACACGTTCCGAAACTTGTTTATTTCGCAGCTACCTTAACAGAAACTTAGATTGTAAAAGCCAATAGAAAATTACTGAACAATGGACAATCGTTGCTCTCAGGCGGCAACCACTCGTAGGTGAAGAGCCAGAGGGGCTCGAATGAGCTCCGGTCCTGCCCATGTTCCCTCCGGCCAGAGCGCGCTTCTTGACAGTCCCTGTGAGGGTAGGAGTCTTGGGGCAGGGATGGGACCAGTTACTGGTGAGGAAAATGCCATAATCTGAGTGGTTTGCTCTGCAAACATGGCCTGCCTGAGGTTCTTCATTGTAAAGATTGGCTTTTGCTTCATGTAATTCCCATGGAAAGGAATTAAACCCCAAAGACCCTCTAAAAGCTGGGTATCTAAACGGTGTGTTTTGGCTGCGTGGAAAATTTGGAGTGAATGGGCTGATGAACGCCGGGTCTGTGAGGTTTCAGGTCAGCATCCTGACAACACGTCGCGTTGTTAGCCAGGATTAAAGGAGACAGGTCATGTCCCAGGAGTGCAGCGATGAGTGGGAGCTGAGCAAGGAGAACGTGCAGCCCCTCAGGCAGGGGCGGGTGATGTCCAGCTTGCAGGAGGCGCTGGCTCAGCAGGACTCCTCCAGCCACACTGCTGTGCAGCTCAAAAAACAGTGAGTGATGTTAAAACACATCCTTTCCCCTTATATTCTTCCCCCCTCCTCCTCATTTTTCTGTCCTACTTAACTGTATTAATCTCATAAACATTAAAAAAGGCCTGGAAGACGTTTAGTAACTGATGTCTGTGCCACTGCCACACTTGAGGTGTTTAGAACTACTTGCTGTAGGTGCTATGTGGTACAGGCTGCAACTTTTAGGTTTCCAATGGAGCATTTAAACAGCAAACACCAGGGATATTTTGTTCTGCTTTTAATTATAATCACTAAAAGTTAGTTTACAGTGTAGAAAATATATTTACAGTGATACACATATATTTATTGGACGGATAATTTTATCTTTTAGGGAGTTTGAATCAGAAATCCGATTTTACTCTGGAGATGATCCTCTGGATGTGTGGGACAGGTAAGTTTACCTTTTTTTTTTTCTGAAAAAAAGGGTAGAAAGGTCAGATATCCTTGGAAAAGCAAGGGAAGAAATTCTAATTTAGTAAGAAACTTACTCCAAGTTAAATTCTGTAATAGTTTTTGAATAATATGTTGTGTTTCAGTATTATGCATTTTTTTCTAAATTGCCTTATATTGTACAGAAACTTATTCAGAACTCCTAACTTTAGATTTCCTATGAATGTATTCCATCTGTAGGTATATCAAGTGGACAGAGCAGACCTTCCCCCAGGGTGGGAAGGATGGAAATCTTGCAGCAGTTTTGGAAAGGGCAGTGAAAGCCCTCAATGAGCAGCAGCGATACTACAAAGATCCTCGCTATCTTAATCTCTGGCTCAAGTTTGTGAGTATTTCCTGCATCTCTCTTGGGTCTGATTTTCCTGGAGATGTGTTGTGTCATCTGCACCTAGCTAAGCTGATTTTTGTGACAAAGGATGTTGTATAACAAGTGCAATATTAGAAGTATCCCTCTGCAAACATGTTACTCTTGAATTCCACTTACCATTTTCAATGGGATCTTCAGACCTTTTCTAGGGTTGTTCACTTTGGACAGCTACAAACTCCAGAAGTTTTGTTTTGGAAAAGCTGGTTTGACTAAGTAAAGCTCAAATAATTAAAGAGAAAGGGAAGTGATTTAAAGATATATTTTAGGTGTTATATCTATCCTACTAGTTATTTTAACTTCTAATTGTCTTATCAGCATTCTTTATTTGAGCCAAACCAAACAGTGTGTTCTGGTCCCGCCCTGTCCCTCCATTGCTTGAATTTTTGTTGTTCTCATCTTTTTAAAGCAGCTTTTCTCCAGATTTAGCTTCATGAGCTGACTTAACAGTTCCAAAACTGGCAAGGAATATGCTGTAGTTTATCTAAAGCTGAAATAACTGTTTTCAGAAATGCTAGTATCAATCACTGAATTACCTCAGATGAAAAAAAAAAAAAATCTAAGAAATTATTCCATGTCCTGGTTTTACAATGCTCCTCCCAGACTTGTATTGAAATCAGTGGGGTCTTGCTGGAGGCTTCTGAATGCAGATTTTTGCATCCTGTGGCATTACTGAGGCACCGGGGTTGTTTCAGGGCAATTGCTGTCATGAGCCCTTGGACCTGTACAGTTACCTGCGCAGCCAGGAAATTGGCACCACGCTGGCACTGCTCTACATCACCTGGGCAGAGGCGCTGGAGGCCAGAGGAAGCTTCAAGAAAGCAGATCTGATATTCCAGGAAGGGCTTCAGCGCAAGGCTGAGCCTTTGGACAAACTCCAGTCCCACCACAGGTAAGGGAACAACTTACTCTTAGGTGTTCCCTCTGGGTACCTGGTACAGGGAAGGTTATGCTGACTTGTCCAATGTTTCTCTAGGCAGTTTCAGGCCCGTGTTTCTCGGCAGGCACTACTGGCACTTGAGGAAAGTCCTGATGGAAAAGATACAGGTCTGCTGGAAATTGCAGAGCCTCAGAGAAGCTCTTTGGCAGATCTCAAAGGCAGGGGGAAGAAAAAAATGAGAGCTCCCATTAGTCGTGTGGGAGATGCAGTTAAAGGTACGTTTAAGAGCTGAAACAAAGTGTTATTGAAAGAGTTGCATCTTTTTGTCATGGAATTTGCAATTGAATGGGATATTTGCGTAAATCTTTTTGCTTATAGCCACCAACCCAAACAGAAGCTTCCATCCTCAAACTTCTCTGCAGCTTTCAAATACTCCGTGTTTTGCTGTGTTTGATGAAAATTCAGCATCTGGACCTGAGATTCCCAAGCTTTCAGCACAGTCATGGGCAGCACCTCCAGCTCCCAGGGCCAAAGAGAATGAACTCAGTGCAGGACCTTGGAACTCTGGCAGGGTAAGGAGTCTCAAAAGGGACTGGGAAGAGAGAGGAAGATGTGTCTAAACTGATGACTTCCGATCCCTGAGACAAAGGTCATGTCTTTCTCCCGTGCTTGGGGCTTGTGTCTATTTGTAAAGATAGATTTTTTATAATGGAATCATAGAATCCCAGAGCAGTTTGGGTTAGAAAGTACATTAAAGCTCATCCACTTCCACCCCTTGCCATGGGCAGGGGCATCTGCCACTAAACCAGGTTGCTCCAAGCCCTATCCAACCTGGCCATGGATGCTCCCAGGGATGGGGCAGCCACAGCTTCTCTGGGCAACCTGTGCCAGGGCTTGCCCACCCTCACAGGAAGGAATTTCTTCCCAATATCTCACCCAAACTCTTTGGCTTAATCCTTTGGCTTAAGGCCATTCCCTCTTATCACTCCAGGCCCTTGTGAACAGTCTCTGTCCTCCCAGTCTCTGACTGTGCGTAACCTATTCAAGAATAGTAAGCTGATATTGCTAGAATAAGCTTAAAAAAAAACTCTCTGGAGTTATTATATCAAGAACTTTCTTGCAAACCAGAAAAATTAGTAGAGGTGGCCTGCCAAAGTGCTTGGAGGGCAGAAGAGGAATGTAAGATGGATTCTGTGAGAAAGAAGAGTAAAAGTTAAATTGTAAAATACAACCTGAAGGAAGAATTTGGTGCCTGTCTTATGAAAATAAGGCATTTGCAGCATTCTACAAGTCTGTTTTGAAGTGCTTGTGAGGAAAACAGCAGAGTGGAGATCAAAAGAATTGAAGAACTGCTGTATCAGTGGGATATTTATCCTGACAATAGGATTACAGAAAGTAAGTTCTAGTGGTTTAAACTAATGCAGGAGACAGGAAAAGAAACAGCTGTTCTCAGGTGTTTTAGCTCTTCCAGGGAAGTGATCCAAGACATTACCTGAAGGGAATTAATCCTGTGAAATGGAGTTTGTTTTTAGGTGCTCAGATAACCCTCAGTGTTCCGGCTCTTTCAGCTCATAGAGGAAGATAGAAAGTAATCAGATGATAAAAATATTTTAGACTTCTCAATACAGAAGGTGCTACAAGTGAAGCTTAGAAACAAAAACTAGGATGAAGGGAGGGGTGCAAATTGAGGGAAACTCCAGGAATATTACTCCCAGATACAAAGCAATTTGATTAAATTAATGGAAAAGTTCAGTAAGTCACGGTTTTCATTTATCTGAGAAGAATGAGGAGGAATTATTAACGTGGAATTTCTTTTACTGGTTGCTTTGGGCTGGTGAACACATTTATTCTGATCTCCAAATGCTTCTGTATATCTTCTAATGTCTGCCCTTAGAATTCTCTGTTCTCCCCTTAATGAAATTTGTTAGATTTAATTGAAAAAATAAAATCCTGCTACTAGCAGAAGAGTTGAGGATGTTTAATTCACCTTCACTCAAGGGTGGTGAAGGAATAACCTTTGTTGAAGGCTTTGAGGTATTAAAACCTGCACAGAGGAAAGATACTTCTGTAATCACTGGTGCGAAGATGGCTGAGTAAAAAGTTTGAGATCCTTTTTGTGCTGAAGGGTCACAGGAAATTCAAATCAGCAGATGAGAGTAGCATGTTGTCAGACTAAATTCCATCCTGTTGTCTTAAATAATGGACCTCAGAAGCAGTTAAGGGATTCTTGTGGTGTTGGAATGGCCTCTGAGAGGAAAAAAGCAAGTCTGGAGGCTCTTGGTGGACAAGAGAAGGAATATTATCATAGAATTGGGACAATCTTAGCTGGAAAATGAGGACTGTAGCATTTGTGGAAAACAAACAAGGAGCAATTGGAATACCCACCTTGACCAGAATAACATTCCTCTCTATGTTTATATATAATATGCCCTCAGAATAAAAGAAACTGGGCTGATGAGGACATGCAGGAGGAGTGTCTTGCTTTTTAGGTCCCAGTGTTCAGCTGATAGGACTGTAACTATTTGTGTCAGAATGGAACTAATCTTGGAAAGGTCTGTCAGGTTTAATTTTTTTATATAACAAAAACTCCAAATGAGCAGAACACCAGGAAAAGGGAGATTCAGAGTACAGAGAGATGTGGAGTCTAAAAATGAATGTTGAAGCTGTTAACAGTGCCTTTCCTCCCTCAGCGTCCTCGCAGCACTGCCAATCCTGACCTGGAAGTGCCTGTCCCACTGCCCAGTTTCACCCCCTATGTGGACGAGTCAGCTCAGCCACAAATCATGTGAGTTCTGAGCTGTATGTGGGAATTGCATTTGGAATTCTAAAACCTCTTTCCTAAAATTCTGACTTGTTTTGCCAAGTAGTCAAGCCTCTAGGGCTACAAGAATTTAAAAATCTGTCAGCCTGGAAGCAATTAGTGCTGCAGCTTGATGGCAGAGGCTTTAGCAGAGGTTGCATAAGGACATGGGAAGAGTTCAGCCAGTGCTGCTCATGATGCGAGAGCTGATGTCTTATTTATCTGTGCTAATTAGTTTAATAGCTTATGTCAGTGTGTTTGTACAAACCCACAGTTACCTGTCTTAGGGTGCTGTTTGCTGCAGAACAGCTGCAAATTGAGGCAGAATTAGTGCTATTTTTTTCTATCTTGGGAGCTCGCTGCTCAGCAGATCTGGAGTTTTATTCTGAAACAACTTATCAGAGTTGCCATGACAACAGTGTTGCTTAGGTTGTGGAGGAGTGAGTATGCTGCTTTGCCTGAGATTACCTTCCTGCTTGCGCAGTGCTCCCTGAAATTCTAATAAATCCCAGGAGGTGGGGTAGTTTTGTTAGAGCAGAGGAAAAAGCATTATTTTGCAAAGTTGCTCTGCCTTTCTGTGACTAATGATGGCCAGGGAATACACAGGCTCCTCCTGAGAGAGGAGTGGAGAAGACTGGTATTACAGCTTCCACAGCTTTGAATCCCATGGAATCAAGGAATGCTGAGGCATGGATTTTTCCTGTGTGTTTTTTTTTATGTTCCATGCAGACTGCAGAATAGCCCTGACCAAGGACATTAGTTGAAGAATCTGTAAAAAAAAAAAAAAAAAATCTGTTTAAACTATTTTTTGCTCCTTAAAGTCAGTGATGCCACAGGATTAAATTTCTTGGCACGCTGGTCTCTCACATGAAGATTTTGCTACTTACTTTAGGGTTTTATACCAGGGAGAGAAAAGGAGTGGGTGGATCTGAACCTTATGTAAATTAGCTCGAAGCAACTTAGGCAGAGACTTTGTATATGGGTTTATATTATGTAGCTGAATGTTTAAAAGTTTGGGGATTTTTCCTGCCTTTGACCTTGGTAATGAGCACCACACTGAAAAAAAGCTTTCAAACCCCCAACATGAGGAACACCTGCTTGCCTTATGATCTCCCACTTGGTGTGGGGGCTGGCAGTCCCTTCACATGCAAAACAAAATGGATGTCTTGGAGTTGTGCACAGGGCTTTCTTTTGATCTGCTTACCCAGACCACAGTTAACACAGGTTTCTTTATTGAGGCACATCTGAGTCAGTCCAGCTGGAGTCAGAAAGCCCTTTCACACTAAGGAATTGTGACGGAACCCTATTAACACTTTGGGTTTGGTTTTTGTTGTTTGCTTTATTGTTTTATTTCTTTATTCTGGGTTGTATGCTGACCTTTTATCTGCTAGCATTCCAATTTTCTGGTTTATTTTTTTTAACAAGAGAACATAAGGTCTTTAGACTATTCTGTAACCAGATTCTGAAATAAGCCTTGTTCTCCTATGCCTGCTTTCCTGTGCTACAATGAAGTACACAGAACTCAGTAATAAAGTCATGGTTTTTCAGGACTCCGTGCAAAATTGAGCCCAGCATAAACCGGGTGTTAAGTGCTCGCAAACCTGAGAAAGAGGACCCGTTGCAGCGAGTGCAGCATCATCAGCAGGACACTCAGGAAAAGAAAGAGATGGTGATGTACTGCAAAGATAAGGTCTATGCTGGAGTCGATGAGTTCTCTTTGGAAGAGATTCGGGCTGAAATCTACAGGAAGAAAGCGAAAAAGAAAGCCGAAGGTGTGTTTCAGAATGGGCTGAAATGAGTAAGGCTTTCAGACATGGGATCATAAAATTATATTTGCTGCTCTCTGTTATTGCAGCTGCTTCTCTTTTTCTGTTGGGGTAGTTATTTAACTGCTCTGAGGTACAGAGCCAGTAGCATATCTGACAGCTTTACATGGAGACTGTGGAATGTGAAAGGCCCCTACACAAATAATTTAGGCTTTAGCCACTGATTGTATGTGAAATATGCATTGGGCCTTACAATTTTTTTTTCCTTAGAGGAAATGCAAGCCATAGCACAGAAGAAGGAAGAAATACAAAGGAAAATTGAGGAGCTGGAGAAGAAATTAAAGAAGACAGAGGATGACAAGCAGCAACAACCATGTGAACAGGTATTGCCCTCACTTAACTATTCTTTTACAAATAGCTGCGATTTATATAAAAGTACCAAAGGAAGAACAATACCTAATATGTTTCTTTTTGGCTACCACATTTTAAACTTCTTATGAAAGGATTCTTCACTAAAGTATGTTCTCTCTCTCCTCCTTTCACATTTCCAAAACAATGCCATAGCAGTAAATATTTTACACAATGAGACACAGTGTTGTTACTTCAATGTAAGCTATGTAACTCCTTACATATGTCTTTAGCAGTTATAGGATTACTAAAATCTTCTATGAAAGTTGTATATGATTGCAAAGAGTAAATTGTGCATTTTAACTACACTATGCAAATAAAATGGACTTTGTTTCATGACAGTAAGCTAAGTACAAATAAAAATTACTAAAGACAATTGTTAATCTATCAGGGTTTTAATGGCCTACACAGGATTGTCAAATTAATAGTTTTGGATCCTTTTGGCATGGCTTGTGATTCCATCATTGTGGAACTGAAATACAGTTTTGTTTCTATAGGCAACAGAGAAAATGGAAGCTTCAGCACCTTTGGGACTGCAAGGATGTCCTTTTTCCAGTTCAACAGAAGTTGGGGAGAAGCAGCTTCCATCACAAAGGTAATAGAGGATTTTCTTTGCCGGCAATGAGACTGTGTGTGGGGATAAGTTAGGAATAACATGGATCACTGACAGCCTGTTTCTGCAGGCAGAGTGGAATAGACCCCTCTGTCAGCCTGCAGCCAGGATCTGTCCTCTCTCTGTGTATTTTTGATTATGGGATCTTAACTTCTTGCAAGTAACATATGTTACTTTTTATACAGAGTTCACTTCTGTTTTGTGAAAGTCTGTAAAATATAAGAAACAAATTTATATCTTTTTCGCAGTGAATTCCAGGTCTTTGAAGGTACTCAACTGCAAAAACCATCTTGTTCTGAGGGTAAGTATTAAAATGTTTTTTACCATTAAGGAGAAGGCTTTATTAAAAGGGGAAATGTTCTTTTATGTGAATAGCAAGACTGCAGCAAACTACAAACAAAAGTCTAGGTGGGTTAGAAGAATGAAAACAAGAGATTCTAGATTTTAACCATATTCAGCAGATTGAGTATCTGAGGCCTGAGAATGTCACTATTTGAAAAGGACTTTTGAGCAGAACAGCTTTCTCTTTCAATAGCTGGAGAGCTTTCTTTCAGCTTTCATGTTTGCAGTCCTACTAAAATGTCCACTATCTTAAGTCCTCCTTTTTTCTCAGAGGATTTGGTGGAGGAATACAGCCAGAAATTGTGTATTTTTCTCTTGGGGAATTTTTGTTGTTGGGAAGGATGTGTACTGAAGAAACTTATTTTTGACTCAAATTAACTCCCGTTGCTGTTGACAGAGGTTACCCAGACTCCTGATATATCCCTGGATACCGCCAGTGGAAATGTGTTTTTAGATCCTGAGGAGGAACAGATTGATGAGGCCAGCCTTGCAAAAGAAGGTAGTAATTCTGATGCAGTCTAAAAACAGCAGTGTTGGTAAAGGTCTGGTTCAGTATTGGGACAAAGCAAAGCCTTTTTTTCAGGGGGTTCTTTAAATGCCAGTTCTGTAACTTCCTGCAAAGACCAGTATTTTTAAAACTGTGTATTACATATTTTAAGTAGCATTAGATACACTGTTGTGGAAAACCTGTTGATATGATAGAGCTTCTTGGTTTTTCTTTGCAGATGTAGGTCTGCTTCCCCCACTGGCTCCTGCTCCGTTTTTCTCCATATTTGATGAATCCTCTACTTTAACAAATCAGAATATAAGGTAGAAATATTCAAGACCGAGATTTCAGAGGGAGGGAACGCTAAAATATCAAATCACTTTCTGTAGCATCTGAAAGAACTGTTTCTTGCTGGGGTGTGGGATGGTGTTTTGTTCATATTTGTATTTTTTATTTCGTTACTCAGAGTCCATGATGAGGAAATACTCTTCTGTTATTCTTCCTCAGCCTAGAACTATTTATATTTAAGCTGCTCTATAAACTTTCTTCATTTTGGAGAGTTGTATATATTGCAGTTTACTGCTAGCTCTGTACTAGAAAATGATAGATTGAAATTGTCAATAGATAAGAGCTGAGCAATCTGTTGAAAAACTGAGGAAGCTGCTCTAATAAATATTTAATTGAATGTAACTTTATCTTAGTTGTTCTGCAGATCATACTCAGAAAATTGCCCGTCGCCCTCTTGCTGTTCGTAAACCTTTGGCTTCTCTGACAGCGAAGGAAAACATATCACCAGAAGCCTGTGTAAGGACACAATTCACCCCACGGCAGATTTCCTGCCCAGGAGAAACCAGCACAGCCTGTCCTGCTGTTGAACTGAGGGAGCTTGGCTGGACTGACCTGATGTGGAATAAGCAAGGATTCTAAGCTGCTGTCTGGCACAGCAGGACTTGAATGGGGGGATGTTAAGATTATACTGGAAAATTCATGTTTTTATTGGACTTTAAGGTGGCCAATATGGAGATAATGGTAGGGAGTATTACAAAATTGAGGCAAGTGATTAGTGGCCAAAGTGTCAGATACATGTTGGAAGGTAGTGGGATGGAAGAAAGGGGAGAGAAATGTTTAGCTTTTAAATAAATTAAAGAAATATTTGTCCTAAAATGCACAGGCTTTTCACTGTCTCTTCCTGCTTTTTTTCAGGATGAGCTAAATGGGATTGAACCCTTGACTGAGGATGCAATTGTGACAGGCTCCTACAAGAACAAACCCCTTTGTGCCAACCCAGAAGACACATGTGATTTTAACAGGGCTGCCCACCTGGCCTCCACGCCCTTTCACGGGGTGGGAGCTCAGAGAGCCCCAGCTCCTGCTTTCTCCCAGAGTGACCTGAAGGAAGATAGTCCAGAATCCAAGAGTGCCCCTCTGAATCAGGAAACCGTGGTGTGTGAGGGAGCGTACAGTGAAGCCCTCTGTGTCAATAAACTGAGGTAATTAACAACAAAGGACCTTAAGCTCCTGTTCCTCTCTGTGTCTTCCACAGTTGTAGTTTTATTGTTCTGTTGCTGAAGAAACAGTTTCTGAACAGACCAGAGTATTCTAAAGGCAGCCATTTCTGTAGCTCAGGGTCCACTTTGCCTTAAGCAGATTCAAGAGGTAATAGCAAGCCCACCTGGCTTTTCAGCATTGCTGCTCTGGGACTTTACTCCATGATTCCACCAAATAACTTGCAATGAAAACAATAAATGCATTCTGTCTTGGTTATCAGACATGAAAAGCAGAATCATCAGTTCCTTTAATACTCGGAGGCTTCTGCAGTTATTTTATCTACATAAGATACATCCGGTGACTACAGTTTAGACCTTCTGCAGAGGAGAGAAGCTGGAGAGAAGAAAAAACTGTCAAAACCCCTCATTTTTTATTATTGTAAAGCAAAAAACCATCTGATATTTGGGGGTTTCTTAATTTAGAGCTGAGTTTGATTTGCTGGCTGTTAGTATGTAAACATGTATATCATGCTGAAGGTGTTTGTTTACTTGGGAAGCGCCCTAGAAACCATGCTGATTATAATCAGGCAGTTATTTCCCACCCAGCCCTTCAATGCTTTAGAAACACTGAAAATTGGTAGCAAGGGGAGTAATAAATATTCAGTATGTCTTCTGTTGTAGCAGTCAGATTTAGTGGAAAGGGAGATAAAAAGTGATCTGTAGACTAAGATTCTGAGTATAAACAATCATCAAAGCTACAGTGAAGCTTTGGCATGACTTTTGGTTTTCCCCTAAGGATGGGAAAGGATTTTTTTGTTAATTAAACCTGGAAGTGCACAGGATCAACTCCTAGTCACTGGGCCAGCATTATGTAGAACCTGTATGTTCTGGAAGTCTGAATAGCTGATGACTTTATTTCCAGCCCAATCATGGAAGCAAGCCTGGAAGATACCCGCTCGTCAGGTTCTTCAGTCTCAGGAGGTTCTCTGTCCTCTGTTACACAAACCTCTACTATTAAATACCTGCGTATCCCTGAGAAACTGGAGCTGGCTCAGAGCTTTCCTGCTGAAGTGCTTACTGATTCTGGAGGTGTCTGTGGAAATGCTCCTGGTTAGTACTAAACTGAGTTTCACTCACAACAAATAACTTGCACCTGCCACTAAAACACTCCTTCTCCTTCCTATATCCCACTGTGCTCTCTGTGTGTTTCCCATTACTGTGACTTGTGACTGGACTTGTGTCCCTTGTCAGAAGCAGCTGTGAGGTGCAGTACAGAATGCTTGTCAGCATCCAAAACATGGATTAAAGTGACAGAAGTTATTATGGTGTTATGTTATTATGGGAGTGTGTAGGAATAACAAGGTCAAATTCTGAAATGGATATTTGGTATGGATGGCAGTGAGAACTTCTAAGACAATTTTGTTTTGGTTTGCCTTGGTTTTTTCTCTGTAATTATACTGTGTGTGTCTCCTGATGTACTGATAACTCCTACTTTGAAAAAGGTGAATATGAATTTGAAATCAAGTGAAAGTTGTATAATTTTGGTGTAAGCTTGCACTTTGAACTATGCTGTAGACTGTGGTGCTGTTTCACAGTATGTTTCTTATTCCTATTGAAGGAAAACAATACTGATGTTTAAATAGTCAATTTCTTTATTTTCTTCTGGCTAAAGGCCCTTTTTTCTCTCTGTTCTAAATATTTAAATTACAGTTAGAACAGGAATGGTCACAAAAGGCCTTCCAAATCTAACCTATAGAAATGTGGAATGCTGCTTTTCAAGGTGTTTAACCTGCTTTAACTCCTTTGATTTTTGGCTTATGATACTTTAATTAGAATCGTGTATCTACTCTGGAGAAGAATGTTCTTGTGTGTCTGCAGACTATTTTATGATGAAGCATGCTTGGGACTCGGGTTGAAAATTTAGTTCCTAAATGAAATTACCTTGTTTGTCTTCCAGTAGATAAAAGACACAAAGTTCTTAATATTGCAGTGAGCAGCAGAGTTGGAGTCCAACCTAGTTTTCCTTTTCTTACATAAAACCACTGCTGTAATCAAAGGATGAAATTTCCCTAAAACCCTTCACTTTAAAATCCCAAACTGATTGCTTACTCTGGGCATAGATTTAAAACAAGAAGTGTTGATTTGCAGAATGAGTTTGAAATCTACTGTGGCTGAATTAATTCAGAGCTTTGTCCCTTGTGGAAGATATATTTTACATGATGCTACAGGAGAATCCATGAGATGTCATGATGAGTCTGTGAGGCAGTTGTAAAGAGTGTCACATACACTTCACAAACTGTTGGAAAGAGATGAAATAACTTGCTGGAAGGTGAACAGTAAATCAGAATGTGGATAGAAAGCTTCCAATATCCAGGATACCTTTCCTGACAGATGTAATCAAATTGCAGAAACTCAACAGTGAGTTTCAGCTCATCTTTGTTGCTTGCCTTCATAGGGGATGATGTGGCTCAGTTCCTGTGGAGCGCTGAACAGCGTAAAAGGCTCTTGGATCCTCTGCCAGAATCACTGGCTGCTTCTCCAGATTTCTACTTGGAAACTGGAGCTCTGCCTGGCATGGAGGTTGAGAAAGATGTTGAGCTGGGTAGGTGTGCTAGAGCCTCTGCAGTGCAGGGGTTCTGTTCGTGTTCTCATGGGGCTGAATTGTGGTTCATGTTCACCCCTGTAGCTGCATGTGGTGCAGGTAGGGAATAACTTGGGAATGTGTGTTTGCTTTGCTGTGAGAGCTTATGAATGTACACTTTCATCCCAGGAAATGAGACTTACTGCATCAAATGGGAATATTGGAGCAATGAGGAATACAAGATGTTTTTTGCCATTCCAGCTAACCTTTTCCAGTTGGATGCAAAGGGAATTGCAATAAAGGTAACACATATGAAGGTTATTTTACAAGTATTGTGGCATGGTAAAATCTCATCCATTAATATGTAAAATGTGTAGTAAGTTCGGCCTTAATTTCTGAATTCCATACATGAAGTTTGCTACTCCAAGTTCTGTTTCTAATTGTGCATATAGATTAAAGGTTTCTGACTGTGGAAAATGTCTTCCTTAGTAAAGTGGGAGGGGAAAAAAAAGGATGAGAAGAATATGAAGGTGAACATTTTTCATTTTATTCCAAAAATACATGTTGTTCTTACATACCTTCCTGTAGGTGTATTCTCAGCCTGTGCCTTGGGATTTTTATATCCTCCTTGAGTTGCAGAGGCGTTTGAACACTGAATTTGACCAGAGCTTCAGTGAGAGCTGCAGCTGTCACCTGTATGAGGATGGCTGTGCCGTGGTGCACAGGGACATCAATCGCTTCACACTCGGGGTCAGTACAGACAAACCAAGTGCAGCTGTAGGAGACGGATACCAGGAATGAGTTTGGCTGAAATGCTTCTCCTGGTTAATCCTGCAGTCTGAATCCTCTGTGCTTTACCCATACCCAAATCAGGACTGTCTTTTACAGCCTCAGTTGGGTTTGGTTTCTCATTCATAGATCATGTGCTTCTCAGAGATGAGCTTGAACAAATTTTTCACATTTTCTCTCTTTGTGAATGATAAAGAACCACAGGTTATTCCAAACAAGATTTGCATCTAAAACTGTTGTTTAACTTGACATGTTTCAATAAGAGCCCATCTGTTATAGGAAGGTCATAGTGTTTAATGCCTTGCTGAAGGATTTATATTTAAATAAAGTATTGTAAGTGCATTTTGAATTGTTGCATATAGGTAGGATAGAAACAAAATAGTGATTTCAGTCTTGAGTTCAATTTTTTCCTCCTGATCTTTTGTCCACTTTTCAATAATGTCTCCTATGAGTTCATGGCTCTTGTAAATGTGTCTGGGCTGATCATGGGAAAAAACTGATTATTCTGAATTTAGGGTGGGACTGTTATCTCTGTACAGATAAGTAATGAAAAAAAGGTGAGCTTTAAATACTTGACCTAATCTAAGGTAGAATGGCACAGAGATACATGTTTACTGTCTCTTTTCAGGATGTTATCCGTGGCCGCAAGTCCATCACGGAGGAAGTCATCTTCCTGGTTGTTTATAATCTTCTGGGTGTGGTAGAGAAGCTGCACAAAGCTGAAATTGTCCATGGCGATCTGAGGCCAGAGGTGTTCTTTCTGGGAGACAGGTTTGTCTCTTCGTGTGAATGTGGGGGCGTACAGAACATCCACTGCAGCTACAGCTCCTGTGCTGCTGTAATTTCTCCTCATTAGCTGGGGGACTGATTTTGCATCCAGGTATTTTAGGCTCCAGTGTATTCTGGAAAGAGTCAAAATGCTGTTTAGGAATAAGCCTTTCTATAGAAGTAATATACAATGATATTGTCAAACTTATGCTAAACAGAATGGTTTTGCTATTGCCTGTGTTTTCAAGCTTCTACTTTACCAGAGTACTGGATCTCTAACTGGATGTGATACATAACTTGCCTTTGGTTTTACATATCTGAAAAGCAGGAAATTAGAAGGCAAAGGACAGGTGGGACTGGAACATCCAGACACCCTTAAACAGATTGCTCAGATTCCTCTGCAGTCCAGCTTGTACCTTCATGCACAGATCTGGTTTTCTTCTTGAAGCTCTTTCTCTTGTTGTGTTAACAAAGTCTCATGTCCCATGGAATGTGATCTGTGAACTAAGTGTGGGAAGGCAGTAACCGGAATGTCTAATGAATCAGGTAGAATTCCATTACATAAATCCACTGAGGCTGTTCTGAATTATCACTGATATGTCAGAAGGGGTTATTAACTTTAAATTTATTTTGAGCATTCAGTCATCTAACATGCACACCCAACATTTTTTATTTAAAATTTTTGTGATTTTATTAATAACTTATTTATATTATTATATATTATTTATAAATTGCATACATGTACTACTGAAGTTCTTCTATTTTCTTCACACCCTGCAAAGGGCTGTCTTGCACATCCCATAGCATGTTGCATCCTATTTTGCAAGTCACTGATCTAACAGTGGCTTGATGGACTTGGATATGTTCTGCTGCATTTCTCTGTGGCAAATATAAACGAAAACAGCTGCCAAAAAGTTAGGATAATGGTTTGGGGGTTTTAATGTAGATAAAGGACAAGTGCACAGTATAAATGACAATGTTCAGAACACAGAAGTCTGTAAGAAGAACAGTACTGGGAGCTGTGGATATAGTTGGCTTGGCAGTTGTCAATATAGGTACTTCTCCCTGCCCCTCCTGTCTGTCCTCCCTCACCTGTAGACCAGGAAAGGTTTGTTAAAGCATTATCAAAATTATTTTTTGTTTGAAGCATTCTGAGATCTTGAAAGAGAGGGACAGGTGCTAAACACTGCAGTGCTGTCCCATTCCACAAACTGTGTTTACATAACTGTGACCAATATTAAAACAGCAGCATCCTCAGCTCTTTGGCATTTCCAATGGCTTACTCTGGAGACAGGAGGCTCCTGGCTGCCAGCTGTTCCTGTCTGGAGGGAGGCAGCCCTTGCAGGCAGTAGTTCTGAAGGCAGCCATCAGAGGGGAGCATTGACATGGCTAAGACTCACCTTCACTGCACTGCTAAATTTAGTTACAGAAAAAAAGTTTGTTGGATTGTCTTGTGCTTCACGTGCTTCCTCTGCTCAGGATCTGTGATGCCTTTGCTAACGAGGATGTGTCAAGTGCTCTGAAGATGGTGGATTTTTCTCACAGTCTGGATTTGAGGTTGCAGCCTCAAGTAAGCTTGTGCAACAGCTTTCCCATCTCTCAGACCCCTCATGGGCAGCAGCTTCTGGCAGCAGGTTCTCTTCCTTATCAGGTGAGTCTCTGTTTAGCAGGACATCTTAGTTTCTGTGTTTCCTTTACAAAATCTATTTTCTTAAGTTGCAATTTGCAAGTGCTGTGGAAAGCTCTGACCAATAAATACTGAATAAAGAGAATGTGACATCTGATGGAATCTTTGGCACTGTGAAGGGACTAGCAGTGCTGTTGTGTGCCTGTGACTACCATATTTATTTAGAAACCTACAGTGAGAACAAATTGTACTTTTTGAAGCTTTCTTGCTTAACAGTCTCTCTCAAAGATTGTGGTGCAGAGATCAATCCAGACTTAAATGTGTGAAAGCACCAAAACCAGAAAGCTGTAGTGGATTGCAGAAAGTGACAGACACTGAACTTTTTGATGTTTGTTGTGATTACAGGCAGACTTGGTTGGCATTGCAGATATAGTGCACCTGATGCTATTTGGAGATCATATCCAGGTCTACCAGGAGAATTCCATCTGGAAAATCAGACAAAGCTTATCAGAGTAAGTCCTTTTGCAGAGGAGGCTGCTGGGGAAAGAACAGACATCTAACTTCATTTTCCTTATACTGGTACCATTCTCAGACCTTAGAACACAGAACTTGGGGCTGTTGTTGCCAAAAAGTGTTAGTTGTGTGGAAATTGAAGTTGTGGAACCTGTTGGACTTGTTCACTGGTGGCCTTAATGCTTAGGAGGCAGTTTTAAGCTGAATATGAACAGTCCAGTAAGATGATTTGTCATTTTCCATCCTTTCAGGCCACACTGCCTTGGTCTCTCTTTGCACCTTACGGACCAAGTTTGGTGAAATTCATAAGTGGATGAAGGGAAGGAAAAGATCCCATGAGCATGTTGCTGTAGAAATGGATTGGTTTGGTTTGCTGCTTTTTCATTCTGCTGAGACACTGAGGCCAGAGTTGTCTGTAACAGTTGCAGAAACAATACAGTGCACAAGAAGGAATAGAATTTAAAATTATAATTTAAGATGCAAGTGCAAACAGCTTGTTTTTGGAAGCTGCTGTTTGTCCTCAGGTATTAATTTCTCCTGCTCTCTTTTAGTCACATGTTTGGCTGTAAGACTGCTCTGCCTTCATCTGCCCTTTGTTCTTAGACTTGTTCATGTTCTTAGTCACATCCTGCAGCATTCTGTCTTGGCACTTCATAAGGGTTTTCCAGAGCTCTCCCCTCATGACAGCAGTTGCTGGACAGATATCTGCATTATGGATTGTGGATATTGGCTCCACTGACTGTGTGGATACACTCCTGAAAGCACTGCTTTAAAGTGTGGGAGCGGTCCAGTTCCATAGCAGCCTGTCCTGCTTACACCTCCTAGTTTGTTGTATTCAGCCTTTGGAAAAAGTCTCATCTTCTGCTCTGTATAGGGCGGAAATGCTTTTTTTTTCCTTACTGGCATATATTTGGTTTTCTACTACTGATTTTTTTTAACTCTGCAAGAGATTAAATTGAGCCACTGCAGATGAAGCCACACAAGGCCTGAGTTGAGAAGGGTGAAGCATGGTGTTGGGGGACCTGATCAGGATATGAGTACGGGAAAAATAGCAATAACTGTCTAGATAACTGAAGCAGGAGGAAAAGTAGGTCTGAGTTTGGAATGATGGTGCTGGCATGTCATTGGAGTTTGGAGGGGAAGGGTCAACTGGAAAGGAATTGCAGTAAAAGCTGGTGACACTGGATCAAAAAAAATGGGATTCTGGTAGAGGTAGAACTTGGAGGGAGACTTGGGCAGAAGAGGAGTGAGACTTGTGAAAGGCTGGAGGAGATGAAGGGTGTGATGAGGAGGCATTAATTCTGTGGAGCTTTAATGGCTCATTGCTCACCTGGGTGCATCAGTTCATAACTTGGGAGTTGAGAGTAGAAGTAAGGGATTTCTTTTCCATCCTGTCTTCTGCTTTGCTTCTCAAAGTGGCAGAGACTTAGGGAAAGGTAGAGTGTGAATTCTGACCAAGTTGCTTTTTTCATCTCTGAGTGTCACTAGAAGGCTGACAGGCTGTTTTTCAGGGGAGGCCTTTGCCATTATTAAAGAATGGATTTTGCAGTTTCCAAAGTATTTTTCATTTTTCTATTTTTGCTGTACTATTTTAGGAAACTTGATCTGTGCAAGTTTATGAGAGGTAGGATACAGAAGCTGTGTTTGAAGTCTGAGGACTATTTTTGTCGCTCAGAACTCCTTAGACCTCTTACCAACACTTAACCTCTTCTGCTATGCCTCTCACTTGTCTAAGCCCACGAAGAAAATGGCCTCAATTCTTGCATTCTTTGCTGTGTTAGGTTCTGCATGCCTTATTTATCTTAGCAAATACAAGAGTTACTAGTATAATTGTACAGGCTGGATTCCTTCTGAGACTCTGGCTGCTGATGTTTGATGAATCACATAAAGCAGAGGCAGATAATTTGCTCCCAAGCCACTGTAACTCCTGGCTCGGGGGCGAAAGTGCTGCAGCAGTCAGTAGCTGTGCAAGACTGAGGAACAAAGGGTTATCTCTGATATCAGTTTTATGAGACTTACATGAGTCACTTAACCTTTTTATTCGTGTTGTGTGCGTACATCTGGGAGAGAGGGGATCTATTTCTGTGAATTGTCTCTGAAATGTTATCTATACAGAACTCTGGGAGATGGAAGGCAGAGAAAAAAGAAAGTAAAACTGGCTGTAAACAACTTTTTAAAACGTTTTATTTCTCTTGCAGCTTTCCTTTAATATTGCCCTGTTGACTTAGCTTGCAAATGGGGAAACAAGATTTACCTCTGCCCTTTTTTCATGAAAGGAGTCTCTCAAGTTTGTTGTTTCAAAAATGTTTTTGATAACTAACTCCTTTAAATTACATGTGGTTCAATGTGAATGGGTATAGTGCTCAGGTGCACTAGAAGAGGTGACAGTCCAAACAGTGGGGCTTAGACATAAGTAGTTATTATCCAAGAGCTTAGTGGTGAAAGAGAAAGGGGCCCATGCATATACAATGAACAATACATTCCTAGTTTTCCTTGATTAAAATTACTATTGCAGGGGTGGTTCTCTTAGGATATTTAGTGCTGAATATAAATGCAGACCCTGACAGATGTGTGTACCATTCCAATGAATACTACTCTGTTTATTTTAGGACTGCTGACAATGATTTCTGGAATAAACTTTTTGTGAGAATTCTGAATGCAGATGGTAAGTCCACAGTGCCCCTGCTGAGGGAGTTGAGAGAGGAAATCAATGACATGTTTGACAGCTGTTTCCAAGAACGACTTTGTGAGTCCTTAGCTGCACTGGGAGAAACCTTCCTCTTATAGAACTTTCCTGTGACTTCATAGAGATCAAGCATACTTTGTATTATAGAGAAGAATTTGTTGTTGATTTCTTATTTATTTTTTTCATATATAAGTTTGAGAATGATTGGAGCTGTTTCTGCAATGCTTCAAATGGGACTCGCCAAAGGATGTTTCTGTTGCATCAGTGCCCAGATCACGTAAGAGGTTTAGGAGGTTAACCTGTGTCTGAGCAGCTTGTCAGAGAAGTTGTTTGTCATAACTGCCCCTCCCCTTGTATAGCTCCTAAAGATGTCTTTAATACATAGTTCACACTGTGCTCTTTGAAATGTCTTTGGCCTGTGTTCGGTTGGTCTTTCAATTAGCGTTTGATCAATAAAGTTGTGTTTTGATAGCAACTCAGTCACATGAAACACTCTGTCAGAAAGTTTTGAAAGATTTGGTTTAGAATCCATGCTGGAGTGCTGTTGCTGGGAATTGTTTGTGGCTGCTGGATAGAAGAGGCTCTCGTTTGGTGGCAGCTTTGAGAACTATGTGGCGTTTCCTGGACACTGGAACACAACCTGAGTGATTCTACTTGGAATATGCTCTCGTGGATGGTTGTCGTAAGAAAAAGTAGATGAAGACATGAGTAGAAAAGCTGCACACTTAAATTTTTGCTTCTTAATGCAAGTGTTTTGTTTACTTTACCTGGAGTTCCTGATTGGATTTGAGCATCCTCCAGAAATCTCCCTGAAGTCTCAATTTGCCTTAAGTGAAGTGTTTGCAGGTTTTTGTGGGAGGTTTTGTGGGTAGATATTTGTGTTAACCTTTTTATACATGGTATTACTGAAACCAATACAAAGGCTTCATTTTGGTGAAGACAACAGAATTTACAGCATCCAAACCCAAGATACTATCTACTTTAAACATGGAGGAACTCCTCAGACCTGAGACTGACTTCCTCACAGTTTCTGCCATGCATGACAGTGAGAGTTCATGACTGCATCACTAGGAATTTCTTCTCCCTGGAAAGCCAAATTGACTGTTTTGGTTTTTCATTTGGTTAAATTGTCCATCCTCTTGATTCTCCTGTTTGTGTTGTCTCCAAATTCTGCTCTGACACTTAATTCTGTCTTTTCCACATCGCTACAAGCCACCTTCTTTCCTGTTTTGTCTGCATATTCCATCACTACTCTTGCTTTGGCCTGTGTTCTTTCTGCTCTCTCAGATTCCTAATGTCTGTTTTGTATGCTCTTGTAATTCAGGAATAGGACTGAAATGCCCTGATAGACCAGGTTTACTATCTAATGTAAACTGCTGATGAAGAATTTATTTTGGTCCGTTAATGCCTTAAATAATGCTTCTTGTAGTATAAGTCATGTCAAGCAAGCAAATAAATAGTGATCTATCTCTAACCAGAGTTTAGAGCCAAGATCACTGGTAGAGCAACTAGGAGTCCAATGCATAGCTAACCTCTACTAGCTCTAAAAAGATTGCATATTTGTTCTTTAGTTGAAATTTGTTTTATTTTGCTGATCCTCCAACTTTTGCCTTTTAGACAAAATCTGGGGAGGGTCTCACTTCCTGTCCTCTCACTTCCTCCTGTTTCAGTTTATATCCTGCAGCACAGATCTGAAAACCAGGTAGCTTAGAAAGAGAACATTGCTTACAAAGTATTGGTCATCCCAAGGACTTCTCAGGCAAGACATTTTCCAGCCAATACTGAACAACTTCACCATGTCTAATTCAGACAGAAAGCTTTTAAGAACAATCTGAGCACACAGATAAGAGCTCTCAGCAGAAGATCAGCAAAGGTCTTTAAAATCTGTAAGTGAACATATTTGCCTATAATGAGATATATTTCTAAGCTGCAATCCTCCACTATTACTTTGAAGTTGACTTGGCATCTGTTTTCTTTCTGAACAAAAAGTGTGCTAATCCTTCTCTATGTAATAAACTTGCCCTTGATCAGTTATTCTTAATGTATGTCCCAGACAACACAAAACTGGCCCCCACTGCTGTAAAATAAACACAGGAGTGGCATTATAAACTTGGCCATAATAAACACATGCAAGTAACAGAGGAAGGAGCAGGTGTAGCAAGGAGCTGTCATCTCTTGTGCTTGTTGTTCCCAGTTCTACTTCGATGGAACTCTGCCTCTCTTCCACAGAGGTAAGTCTCTGCTCCCCCATCCCGTGAGCTGATAGCACCAATATGTACCAGGAGGGCAGGGAGTGTTTTTGACATCCCTGTTGTATGTTCAAGTAATTCTGCCTCCAAACCCAAAACCTTTTCCTAGGCATCACATTTGAATGATTGTGTAATGAATAGATGCTCTCACACGCTGGGATTGTCATTTACTTGTCATGAAACAGGAGAGAGACCAGCCTTGCCCACAAGATATTTGCAGATGAAAATTGTCTTAACCTTTTCTGAGGAAAAGAGGCATCTACAGATTCTGGGATGACAGGAAGTGCCACAAGGGGCAGCTGGCAGGGTGAAATGTGTGACAGAGTGTAGGAGTCCTAGTGAGGTTATCACAAAAAGATATGGTGATGAAATCTGAGCTACTGCGAGTTTTAATCCACTGTTATATAAATGAAAGTGCACCAAGGAAAATAAATCCAAGGAAATAATGAATCATGGTTGTGCTCAAGCTGTGTGTGGGGTGATGTCTTAGATCAGAGGATAACTAAGATATCTGTGTTGGCTGAGAAAGGAAAAAGGCCTTCTTCCCCCAAGAAGGCCAGACAAAAAAATAGAAATAGCCCCACTCTTTAAGTGTAGAACAAAACTTTAGTTAGAAAATATATAGAAAAGGATAACAGTTCTTAATCACAATATATCTATATATATGTCCAGAAAAGGAACAAACAAACAGTTTGTAATAAACCCTCTGAATGTAAAAAATGTCAGTTTTCTGCTCCCCCATGGGTGCAGTTGTATTTACGGAGAGCAGGTGGCGATGTCGCGCCCCCGTTGGCTGCGGCTCCTCTCGCTGGACACCACAGCAAATCTCGACTCAGTCCGCACAGGACTGATGGGCAGAGGGACAACGGGGGGACCCTGTCCGAGGTGCAGCGACAGGCGCGTTCCCGTCCTCGCGGCCGCTCCCGCAGCGGGCCTGGCCCCACAGGCACATCCCGGGCGGGACGGAGGCACAGGCAGGCAGGAGCAGGCAGCGGCTGCACATCCCTGGTTCTGTCCTCTGCTCGACAAGAGTCGCTGAGCCGGGCAGGAGGGCAGAATCAGCAGCAGATTCCCTAGCCGAGTTGGCCCCATCCAGAGACTGGTGCGGAGGGAGACAAAAGCAAAAATCCCCCCTCAAATCCCCCGGCACTGTGGGGGGAGAAAGGGCGAAGCAGAGTCAAAAAAGCCTGAAGAACTGCTCTCCTGAAAGCCACAACCCCCATCCCCGTGACAGCAGGGAAAAAAGAACAAAAGGATCTCCACTCTGCCATCAAATAGGAATGTGAATATTCATTATTCCCTTTGCTGACCACCAGCATGATGTTGGGCGTTAGCTCCAAGCTCTGGAAGGAATTCCAATGAGATTCTAAAACCATAACAGGCAAAGCCCAATGGTGTGAGCCGTTTTCTGCCCTTAAGCTCTGGGAGCTGCAGGTGGGGTTAGAGGAGCTGGTTCCACTGTCTCTAGGGATCCTGGAGATCACTTCCCACACCTGTGACACACGAGTGATCCAGGTTACCCAGGAGTGTCAGAGAGTGGTACCACCAGTGGTAGTATAGAACATAATGACTTTTCCAAGGTGCACATAATTAAATGTATTGGGAGCTCTGAAACTCACTTTACCCCTGAAGACATCATTGTAAGGAAGCTCAAGGAAGGCTGAGGAGCACTCATCATCTGCTGGTCTTAAAAGGTTTGTGATTTTTAGATTTAAAATCCTAAATCTGAGATAATTGGGAAAGTTTATAAAATTTATTAGATGTATTCTGAGTGCAGTCATTTGAGACTTTTCCAGCCTTGGGTCTGTGGTAAATATATTAAGAAAACCTTGGAGGTGAAAGATGTGTCTGTAAACTGGCAAAGTGTCAGAGGTGTAAGCTTGGGCTTGGCTAGCGGGTAACGCTTGATAAACTGGGATCTTTGTGTTTCCAGAATGAACTAGAAGGGGCAGGAAACTCGGGAAGGCTAAAAGGATATTGTGTAATTATGCAGGGAGAAAACTAGAAGGGCCAAAGCCCAACTAAATCTGGATGCTGCTGTAAAAGCATAAAGACAGTAGGACAAACAATAAAAGGAGAACTGACGAGAATCTATAAAGGGTGTTGGGGCACCCTCAGTAAGAAGTGGTTGAGTCACTCTTCCTGGAGGGATTTAAAGAGGTGGCACTTAGGGACGTGGTTTAGTGGTGAGCTTGGAAGTGCTGGTTGGACTCTTGGAGGTCTTTTCCAACCATAATGATTCTGTTATTCAAAGTAGACAAATCACTCCTCTTTCATGTGTATCAGCAAATAATTCTAAATCTTCCTCTGTGCTGCTGCTGATTTCCCAAATAATAAATATTCCAAATGACCTGGGGCTGAAGTGTGGCTCTGGAGATGCTGTGCTCCAGGCTGTGACTGGTGGTTTCCCCAGGGGTGCCTAGGTGTACAGAAGCTGAGAGATCTTATTCTGACCGAGTTATTTGGCTGTGGGCTGCAGAACTGGTAGCTGGAGTCTCTGCTTTAGCCTGGGGCTATGGGCACTGCACTTATATTAACTGTGCTTACACACATTGCCCTTAAAGCTGAATAAAGGAACACTCAAATCCAACAGCTTCATTCTCTTGGTTCTTAGTTTTACACTCACAGCCCTTTTGCGTGGTTAATCCAGCAGAATGCCAAGGTTGGAAACGTACCAATATGGAGGTTTTATTTCCATAACATTTTAAATTATTAAACAACACCTGGATATTGAGGTCACTCAGTAAGACTGAGGAAGCATATTGTTCCTTTTGTTGGTTCTAGAAATGGTTGTTCCCTACTCTTTTGTAATAATTACCACCCGGAGCTATTTAATTATTGATCCGGTGGCTCCAGCTGGTGTGGCAGTGTGATTTACAAAGCAGGAGCAGCAGTTGAGTGACACAATGCTGGAGAAAGGCAAATGTTAGTGTTCAGTTTCTGGGCCTGAGCTGATGGTTGTTTTCCCAGTACTTTGGATTCTCTCGAGTTTTCAGGATCTCAAGTTGTGTGGTTCCTTGAAGCTAAACTAGCCATGCACTTTGATGTAGTGTGGTAGTCTATGTCATCATTCACTCATCTTGTAGTCAAGATGTATCATCTTGTAGGGAAAAGAAGTTGGTATATTGCAAAAATGCAAAATTCAGTGGTGAATGTGGCTTGTTGCTGTGTTTCCTTGATAGCCAGTCAAAGGGCACTGGACCTTTCTGCCCCATCTGCATCTGCTCCAAGAGAGCCAGCCTGGCTCAGTACTTTATCTCTGTGCGAACTGAACCAGCTACAACTTGTCCTCTCCTGAGCCTGTTTCCTCAGTTCCCAGTCCAGTTCTGCTGATAGCCTCTGAGAAAATAATGGCAGGGGGCACCGCTTGTTTTAGTGGCACCTTACCTGCTCCTACCGTTTGTAGGGGAACTAGGGAAGGCTTTTCCTCATGGCTTTAGTGGAGCCATATTCTTTCATCTTGGAAAGGATGGCTTAGATCCTGTCTAAAAGCAGCAGTTTTTTATCAAGATGTAAAACAAGTGTCAGCTGGGAGTAGTCTTAACTAGCCTGAACCAGAAACCTTACTCTCAGCTGTGAAGGTATTCTCTGATTTGCTTAACATAGGCAATATATACTAGTCCATATCCATGCAATTAGCAAAGGTATTATTCCTTCTTATGTCCTGGAAAAGCACATTTTTCATTGGGTGAGTTGGATAACTCACTGTGATCCCATTCTCAGCTCATCAGCTAATTGGCTCTCAGTTAATTCCAATACAGCGGAACATTGCAGCCTCCTTCACCTTCTCTGAGCAGTCATTTCTGCTCTACATGTGCTCCATGCATCAAGTCCAAAATGGGGTTTTGCTTCCTATCAGCTGAACTGAGAAAGCTTTTATCCAAGTGAGCAATATATTTGTCCACAAATCATAACCTTCTCAATTACAAGTGTGGGTTTCTGTGTGCTTTCACTATATGGCCCATTCTTCACT
>JAWWMP010000165.1:9379163-9449787 GCA_035047865.1 Dendrocincla tyrannina
TGGCCCATTCTTCACTGTCTTAAACTTTATTGTGGTTTCCACGGTGATCTTTCCTGATGTGCTCCCAGCCCTTCTTAAAGGATGTTTAGCAGTGTGGGTGGAGTGGGAAAGGCAGAACAACTGCTGTGTGAGGAAGAGCACACTGGTGTGCTGGATGAGGTTTATGGAAAGGAGTTTATTGTCCTGCTTCCCAAACAAGTGCGCACTGGTCCTCTTAAAATGGGAAACAACAAATTTGGAAATACTGTTTGAGTAGTTGGCCTTGTGGTAAAGGAAAGATGAGAACTCTGCTTCTCCTGACTTGCCATTTCACTACAGTAAAAGCCATCTGGTTGGATGCTGAGCTGTGGGTGCTTTGGCAAAGCCCTTCTAATGCTCTTGTAGTTTTGGTAAACTTTTATCACTGAGAAAAAGATGGTTCCAGACTGAGGACCCACCTTCCCCTCCCAGCATTGCTCCTGGCTCTGCACAGGAAACTGGACATGTAAGTTTGGGGTTTGCTTATTTATAAAACAGATAATATACTTTCGTGTATATTCTCTTATTTATATATGCATATTTATAAACTTTTCACTTGTGTGGAGGAGAAATGGTTCACTAAATCAAAGTAACGCTACATTTAGTTGCTGTTTTCCTCACCTACTTTGGGATTGGGAATTTATGTGGCTCCCTGCCACTGTGGTGCTTTTGGGCAGTTGAAATGCACAATGCAAGCAGTAACATGGCACCAAAATAGGCTCGGTATTGATTAGACTCCAGAGAGTAAAACAAGGGGAATCATTGCTCGGCCTCATGCTGTTGTTTAAGTGTAGCTGTTCCACCAGCTGCCAAGATCCAAGCTGTTCCCTTTTTTTTTAACTTAAAAGTGAAGGTTGGACCTTGACATGTGTATTGGTGGAGTAATTCTTAGCATCAGGCTTTCAGGATGTCACTCTCCTGTCAGATTTTGCATGTTTGGTTTGGGTGCCACATGCATAAATAATACTCCTTTGAAGTCTATGGTAGCTTTCCTGTCCTGTTCTTAAACCACCCTTTCATTCCAAGTGCATTTGAAATTTTTTTTTGTTTTGTTCCAGTATAAGTTTATAATCCTCCCTTCTTTTCTCTTCTGTGTTTTGCAATTTTCATATGTGCTGTTTCCTTCTCTGAGGGTTATGTTGATGTGCAGTGGCACCCCCCACAGCAGGCCCAGGAGCTGGACTCACCCTGGGGTCCCCTCCAGCTTTGGGTGTTCTGTGATCCCAGGAGTGAGCACTCAGTGATTCTAAGTAGTACAGAGCCCTTACAGAAGCCAGGGTGTCTGTCCCCTCTTTGTGACAGGCACTTGTCTGTCCTCCCAGCAGTGGGTGTATCTCAGTAATGCTGCAGAGATTTTTTTTTTTAGGGTAGAAGTTACTACACAGACACAGCTTTCTGACCTCAAAAGCTGAATCCTGCTCTAAAGAATTAATTCCCAAAGCTGTCAGCATTCAGCAATTTCACGGGCTGAGGATATTTTTCTAACACAAAAATTAATTTTTCGTTGACAGAAACATGAGGAATGGAACTGCTGCCTTTGCCTCCCACCCCAGCTAAGAGTGGGGGGAGAGAAGCAGCTCTTTATAAATAGCTCCGTTCCTGTTGTATTTGTAAATTTGGTGCTTTTTGTGTCAGTGACATCACCCTCTTCTCCATGGCAACCCCCTCCGATGGCAAAACTGCAGGGCACCACCACCAAAGGAACTCAAAGCAGCACGTGAACAGGTTGAATCCAGATGTTTTAATTGAGAAATAATGCAGGGGCAACAGAAGAGGGTGGGGAAAGAGGAGCAAGGGGGTTACTGCCAGCTCTGCTGCTCTGCAAAACAGGCACCTGGAATGGCTGGCTCCCAAAAATCTGCCCCATCTCCTCTTTGGGTAAGTTCCTGTCAGGAGGAGGTGGGTGGAAGGCAGGCGTCTTATTCCCCATCTCCCCTGTGTCTGGAGAGCAGCACTACAGGTGACTAAGCAGGAGAAGCATGACTGACTCACTCTCGAGTTATTTTCTCACTCCTGTTCTCTTCCCCCTCCCATTTCTTCTGCCTGTTTTTTGTTGCTTTCACCCAACAGTTTGGATTTTTCCCCAGGCCTTGATGTAAAAGAATTATCAGCAGGCTTTTTTGTTACCTAATGTTCACAAAAATGTGCTTGTGGCTATCTACAGGGGAAATAAAAGCTAACTCCAAAAGCAAGAAAAAAGAATTCTCTTGGATATAGCAACTTTACCTTAAAAAAAAAGGCAACAAAAAAAGCTTCTTTCTGAATGTTGTCCAGGTAATACTAAAGTAACTGACATGCTAGGAAGCTGTAAATAATTGACCTCTTTATCAGGATACCTATGAAAAATAACTGACTCACTGGCTGCCCTGCAGGTCTTGCCTTGACTTCAAAACTGGCTGCAGTGGGGAGAAGCCATTTCACTGGCTGCCTTGACTATAGCATTGGATTCTGCTGGGTTCCATTTGGGACCGACTAGTAGGAACATAATGGTTCCAGATGCAGAGTTTCAGCCAGTGGGAGCTGCTTCAATCAGCTTAATAGATCTGTCCTCATTTATATACCCATGAAGTCTGAAGCCTTAGAATAGTTTCCCTTCCTTCTGTGGGGTGCCAGGAGATCTGGTGCTGAAATTTATCCTGCAACCTTGTATTAGAGGTGGCATTTTTGTGACATGCCGGGATACGTGCTGATGTTGCTAACTTGCCTCTGTCCAATGTTCCCAGAGTCCTGACGACCATAGGGGGACATGGCAACACTCCCCACACTGGGAAGGAACTCTGTGATGGGATAGTGTTGCATTTGCCACTCGTGGCCTGCAGTTTATAGGGCCAGGAGCCTTTAATTACATGCTCTTCAAGTGTGAGGCTCTGTTACTGTAGCTCCCTCCCTACACCAGTGCTGAAGCCAAGCCTGTGATTTCAAGGCTTGCTTGAGGGAAAATGCACAGTCTTTACACAACTAGAATCTTGAAGAGTGTCTTGCTCTTGCCTTTTGTGCAAAATGCCACTCAAGGCACTGTGCCATCCTCTCTGCTGAGCTCACAGCATCAGCCCACGACAAGAAAGGTCCCAGAAAATATTGACTCACTGCATCCCAGCATCCTGCCAGGGGATGTGTCTGCAGTGAGATCTCCTTAGCTGGAGCTGCAGGGTTTAGTGGAATTGCTCGCTGTGAGGCTGTTTTACCTTCCTTGAGTGTGCTGCCACCTGTGCTGTCTGCAACGGAGCCAGAGGTTTGCATGTGCAGGAGGAGCTTTCTGGAGAAGCTTGAAGATAAAATTGCTGAGATTTTTTGCCTGAAGCAAGGGATGTTTCCTGTGTTTAAGACAAGCAGCAACTTGCAGTCAGAAGGAAGGGACTGAATTCACTCCAGAAATATTTCTTCAGAATCCTTTTTTTCCAGGTAAGCCTACTCTTGTGGGAGGTAGATGGGACAACAGGGTCCAGCATTCTGAACTCTAAAACTGAGGTGATTTCCACATTTTTGTTACCTTCCCATGCCATAGAACTGAGATATAAACCTGTATCAAGCATTCCCTTTTTAGGCTGAAAATTTAAATCAGCCACTAAGAACTAATTTTCTGAGATCTGAAGCCATGAAAAAGGGGTGAGGGAGAATGTTTTAACCCTGCCTTGTGCCTGCCTGTGTTCTAATGGTGAATAAATGATGGACTGTGCCTTCAGACCATGTATTTAAATAGCAGAATGATGGGTGTTGTAGAACAGCAGGTGAATGAAAGTAAAATTTAGTAAATAGACATCAGCTTATGGTTTATTAATTTCATTTAGTGTTTTTTAAAATTAATAGAGTATTTTTTGTTCTGTAGGAGGCAAAATGGTGGTTCCTGCCCTGGGAACTTGAATTGGAAAGTTTTTAATTGGCATGGTTTGAAGAAACATTCATGAAACCAAGAGAAAGGAGATAGGATATGTTTTTTTTAAGCATCTGTTTGAATGACACCTGAAAAACCAGTTTACTGCTGTTGAAAACTATTTGTGGAGAGACCAGAAGAGAGAGGTCCTTGTCCCAGCTGGGTGAAAAGCTTTATTTAAGGTAGGAAAAAAATACCTTGAATGTACAGAGATGGCTCTGAAAAATACCTGGTGACATCTTAAAAATGTGTAATCATCAGTATCCCCTCCTCCCCAGTATAAACCATAAACTGGAACTCCTTCTAGTTGAGAACCAACAGTTGTGTGCTTAGTCGTTGATGAAAGTCCAGCAGAGGTGCTGGAGCCTGGAGGAAGCACTTGCTGAGCCTGGAAGTGCAAGGCAGAGTGTCCACACCTTCCCTTGCACACTAATGGATCTGATACTTGTATGCAGTTCTGCTTTGCCCATGGAAAAGGATTAATCTGTGCTATAAAAGCCAAACCACCCTAAACTTCTGTTTAGGGAAGTAACTGTAGTTAGTAAACTCTTGGAAAGAGCCTTATCAAGTCTGTGATGACTGAAATGAAAATGTTTTCAGGCTGCTGCCTCTTTCTTTCCTGAGGCAGGGTGGGACTGGAGCCGTGCCTGGAGGGAGGTGGGTGCTCTGGAGGAGCTGTATGGCGGGGGAGAGGCTGCCTGTGGAAGGGCACCTGTGCCCATATGGAGCCAGGAGGGCCAGTGCCCGCAGCCATTGCGTAACCCTGGGCTGGCTCCACAGCCACCGCCAGGCGCTGGAGCAGCCAACACACTTGGATGCTGTGCTGCAGTTGGATTGCACTTTGTAGAAATAGTTGAGGATACTCCTGCCAACTTCCCAGTTAGGAGTCATCAGTTCTGCCTCTGTCACTTGGGGAGCATGAATGAATGACTCTTGAAATGTTAATGTAAGGCAGCTTCCAAGAATGCTGTGTACTGAAGTCTGGAATACATTGTGATCTGATTCATGATCCATGGACAGCAAAGACTTTGAAGAGGTGTTTACCCAGTGGGTGGACATGCTGCACTTCAAACTGCCCAAGAAAACCACAACATCAGAGGGTAAGGGAGTAAGGAAAGTGGGAACAAGGCCTCAGAGGAGCAGGGAAACCAAAGAGGGACAGTAGTTGCCATGTGTTGTGGGCTGGTGGATGGGACGGCACAGCAGCCTGGGGACCTGGGGGGCTGTGGAAAGTGTTGCTGCTCTTGGCAGTGTCACTTGACATCATTTTAAGTTGGAACTCTGCGTAACCAGTATTAAGCACTATATCTGGTATGGGGTGGTTCTTTGCCATGGGTAAAACCTTGTCTGATAGGATTTCATGGGAAAGGGAAGCTTTCTGCGTTTCCAGAGAGAACTGGGGAAGGAGGGATCAACAGAAGGGAACAAGTGATGCTGCTAGAGAATGCAAAGCAGAGCAAGCTTAGATAAAGGTGATCTTAATTGAGGAGGAGGGTTGGTATTTAATTAAAACTACTCCTAAAACCTAGGCTCTTAGCAGTAAAATAAATAATAGCAGGACATGAGTAATTCCTCTCAAGGGAATGTTGGAGACAAAATTACACTAATGTAATAATGAGAGGCCTGTGTGCAATTGCTCAGAGGAATAGGACAGGGTAGAATGATTTTTTTCACAGCTAAGAAGTTCAAATGTGGTTCAAGCCAAAAGGGACAGGAGTCTATTAAAGTACGTGCTCCTTGGGGCTCTTGGGCTGCTTCTGAAGTCAGGGCTGGCTGAGCTGAGCTGGGCTTGGCAAACCCCCGCACGGAGATGGAGGTCAAGCTCTTGAGCTGGACTTGACAGTCTCAGCACAGAGGTGGAGGTCAAGCTCCCTCTCTGCTTTAGCAAATGATGGCAAATTCAGTGTGGTACTTGCACTTCTGCTGCTCAGCCAGGGTGTTTGCAGGAGGTTAAAAGTTAAGTACTTCAGGCCAGACTTGGGCAACTGAGCTATGTGTCATGCACGTGGACACAAGAAAGGACATAAAACCAGCTCGAGCTTCCTTGTTTCCCTCCCACTCCTCATTTCTAATTGTGAAATCATCTCAGAGCTCTGCCTGCATTCCTCAAGCTGTGATGGCTGTTCAGGTGAGGTGGTTAAATAGCATAAACTCACTAACCACTCCTGACAGAATAATACCCAGTGACATAACAGCATTTCTTCTCTGAAGCTGGCTTGCATAATGCTGCATTTCAGTTTGGGTTATCCTTTGCATGTCATGCTTTCCATTCCTCTGACATCCGTCTGTTTACCAGACAAGGTTTTGGTGGGAGGGAAATAGTCCAAGAACACAAAAAGAACAAAAACCCCACGAGGTGAGGCCAGATAGGGCTTGGAGCAGCCTGGTCCTGCAGAATGAGTGCAGCCCAGCTCCAGCTCTGAGCAGGGTCATTGGTGCAGCCCCAGCTGAGGCCCTGCAACAGCATCCCCTGGCCAGGGCAAGTGTCCTGCTGCTGTGACATGGACCGATGTTAACACCTACATGTGTAGGAAAGATGGCTCGGTTGTTGGAATAAAACATATAACTGCAAACTAGAAAGCAGAAGCACTCAGCAGCTTCAGCAGAGACAGAGATTCTGAACTGATCGTGTCAACCTGATGGCTCTGAGCCTGATTGGTTTTCCCCTGTTAAATTGGGCTGTCTGTGGTGTCAGTGTTCTGGCCTTCTGCCAAGTGTTCTGGATACCTTTTTTTCTACCACCTGTGTCAGCCTTGGACTTTTCTTTCAAATCTGTAACTTTTCAAGGTATAGCAAGAGCTGAGGGTCTTTGCAGCAGAGCTGGGAAGCTGAGCTTAGATGGGGAGGTGTGAAAGTCTTAATGTGGACCAGGAGCAGAGGAGTTAATATGTGTGGTGGCCAGAAGGCTCTACACAGATCTTAAAATAACCAAGAACGGGATAATTTGGCTTAAAAAACCATCTGGGTCTTGATTCAGTGCTCATTAAAATTCATAGTAGCCTTATGATTGGCTTGTGGAAGAATTAAGCAGGGTATTACACTTCATAATGAGTACTTTGGGCCCTGGCCAAGAAAGTACATCACTGCCTACAACAATGCTAGAAATTAACTTCTTTCCTGTAACACACAGCTCAGAATCAGGATCTTTTGAGCTCTTGTGGAAGTCAGTAAAAAAGCTCTGGTTTCAAGGGATTTTGGATTGCATCCCCAGAAGAGCTGTTGGAGCAGTCTCTGGGAGGTGGAATCTGAGCTGTTCTGTTGCAGCAAGCTGTCTGCTTTGGGGACGCTCGCTGTGAATCTGCAGGAATCAGAGCTCTGAGTGTATGTGGAGGGGGTGGAAATTGGATTGCACACTGTGCTGCTGCTCTGGAATATTTGGGCCATAAAGTGAAACACGTGGGCTGTGTTTATTTCATTAGAAAACTTAATGTATTAACTAATATCACACATAGTTCAGATCTTATAGCACCTCCTCAACCACAAGATCCCAGTAGATAAGATGCTGCTTCTGTGACTGCTACTGAGGGAACCTCCTGCTTTCTGACCCTTTCTTATAAAATACGGTCTGGTGTTACTAGGGGAGAAAATACCAATAATGCTGCTCACTCCCAAATCAGGAATTTGCAAAGCTCTTTGGGCTTTTGTGTTCTCTTCCAAGTTCTAAATATGTTCTCCCAAGCGCCTCAGAGCAGCAGTCTGAGTGACGTAAAGCTGAGCTGGTGACTTATTTAGGGAACGTTGCATTTTATTCCTGTGTCATTTAAAGGCATGTTTTTAAAATAATCCCTTAGAACTCAAGGTCACCTGAATTGTCTGGCTACTCCTAATGGGTGGTCTGGGATCCCCTTCAGTGGGCTGTGCCTGTACTTTCAACAAATGGCAGTCCCAGTTTAAAGAAGGAATGAAGGAATTTTCCAGATAACTATTTGAGTATTTCTGTAGGAAATCTTTGTGCACAACTGTTCCCCAGGCCTTCATCAAAGTTCTGAAGAACTAAATAAGAAAATGCTCATTTTGAGTGTTACAAGCGTTTGTTTCTAAAGGTCACATGTGCAAAGGAACTAAGTTAATACTTCTTGTATTTCAACATATTTTTTCTGAATTAATTTCTTTATAAAATTGATTTGGCCCTCTAGAGAGTACATGAACAAGAAATGTGTTTTTCAATTAGTAGTCTGAGGAATGATGAAGTAGAAGATGAAGTTTTTCAGTTATTTTTACAATGCCATTTTCAGAATCTCTAAATGGGCAGAATAGCAAACATTATGTTTTATTTACAGCTTAAATGGCTATGTCTTATGTTGCTCCTTTCTTCTTGCATTATTATAATTCAGAACGTGGAGATTTCTTTTAATGCCTTTATGTATACAAATAGATATGCCTCAGTGGATTATTTTCTGGTGTCATGTGGAAGAGGATTCTGGTTGAATTGTTCCATCATGGTTTCCTTCTCCCAGCAGCCAGCAGGACCTAGGCTTATTCCAAAGGAAGGACATGTGCTCTGCCAGGAGTCAGCAGGTCCCTGTGCTCAGGTGGGCTGAGGCTGTGCTCACTTTGGCCTCTGTTAATCATGGCATGCCTGTCCTCTGGAACAAGCATTGCCTGACTTGGTGCATGTTTCAGTTTCTTAGTGTGGAATCTGACAGCATTAATAGTGGCACAAATGCTTTGGGTAGTTCTGAAACTAGCTTTTAATGGAGAAAAATGGTAGTTAGAGCTTTCCTGTGTGCCCAGCAGCCAGTGTGCTGCTTGCTGCAGCTGTGTCCCAGAGCAACCAGCACCTCACTGTCACAGGCTGGTATTGAGGTTGTTATAAATTCCAGCCCAAATGAAGGCTGGAGGAGATTGCTGAGGATAAAGAAAGTAAGAGGCTTCTGTAACTACTATCAGGAAAGACTGAAAATCAATCTTAGGGGAGGTAGAAATTAACTGTTCCTCTCTTCTCTGGAGAAACACTTAGAGCACCGGACAAGGATGTTACAGATACCATTTTTCTATACTGTATCAATAAATCTTTAAGCGGGGATTGTAACTATTTAATCCTTTGTGACCCCTCCTGTGGGCTCCAGAGCATTCACAGTTTATGGAGTCAAAAGGAAACAGAGAGTACAATATTAGGACATGCTGCTTTCAGTGACAGAACAAGAAGGTTGCAGTTCCTGCACTGCAGGTTGTGGCTGCTGAGCTGGGGCTGAACTATAAGCCAGGCTGCTGAAACAAGGAGAGCTAGAAAATAAATAATAGTAACAATAATACCCTGCCCCACCCCGGTTTAACCCTTCACCTACCTCCTTTCCAGTGAGAGGAAAACAAATGCTTGGTCCAGCCTCAGCACCTGGAGGGGGTTGAAATAAGTTTTGAATAGTCAACCCTTGGAAGGGGGATTGAGATGCATTTTGGATACTCATCCCCATTGCAATGATCAACCCTTCCCTTCTTCTCTTCCTCAGATTCTATTCCAACAGCTGCTCTGCCTCTAGCAGCATTCCCCTTCATACACCGCTGTAGGGCAAAGGCCCCTTCTTGCCCAGAGCCTGCTGCTGGGAAGGGATGGGACACCCATTCCCTGGCACAGGATTATCCATGCAGCTTTCTAATTTTCCTGAGGCGGGCTGAATGCCTTCAGCTCCCTAAGGCTGAGCTGGCTGTGAGGGCAGTTGTTCCCTGCCTCCACGAGCAAGTGGGATGGGAAACCTGTGCTGCATGGTGCTATGTGCCTGGATTTTGACAAGCATAAGATCCAACCCTCCAATTATTCCAAGCTCTTGGGAGTTGGGTTTAGATGTACCCAGAGGTAGAGGGTGAGAAATGACAGCACAGGCTGTTAGACTTGTGCTGCTGTTATTTTGGCCACTAGGAATTTGCTGGATTCTGGTTAATACTGGAGTGACAGTTGACTGACCTAGTTATTGGGGACAGAGGCTGTGTCTATGTTCCTCTGTTGCCAGCCAGGGATTTCAATCTGCATTTCTATAGCATCCTCAAGGATCACAGCATGCTTGGAAAAACAACAGATTAAGCCGCCTCTGTTGTGGGGGAGTTGAGCATTGCCACAGTCATTTTACCAGCATGTAGAATGAATTTCCCAAGGTGACCTGGGAATCTGTAGGCAATGCTGGCTTTCTGCTGGGATTGGTGCTATTTGCAGGACTGATCGTCCTGACTTTTGTGGGAAGCAGCAGATGCACCTTTTGTAGAGGGTGACACAGGCTTGTCTGGTGGAGCATGTCATTACTTCTGTTATAATCAAATAGTGTGTGCAGTTTTTGCAAGTAAAAGACCTGGAAGAAGTGTGAGGTGGCTGTGATCCAAGCTGTATTGATTTTTATCTGCAGGGAACATCTACCAAGCCACAGGAATTTAACCAGTAGCAAAAGAGCCTGTGCTGTGTTCAGGTGCTCTTCTTAAGCTTTAGCTTCAACTTCTCACCAGAGTGGGAGTTGAAATTTTTGAATCTGCTGTTTTCTTACTCTCTTTAAGGTTAACCTGCTTTCTTCACTTCATGGAAAGGTTTGCCAGGCATTAGAAGAGGCTAGAGGTGGTGGAGTGCCCATCCCTGGAGGTGTCCAAGAAACGACAGGACGTGGCACTCAGTGCTCTGGTCTGGGTGACAAGGTGGTGATGGGTCAAAGGTTGGACTCCACAATCCTGGAGGTCTTCTCCAACCTTTAGGATTCTGTGATTCTTGCATCTTATGTTTTCAGTCTGGCAGAAATTGCAGGTCCTTGTGCTGTTTCCATGAAGGCTGTGCTTTGTTCCACCTTTGGAGCTGTCTGGCCCAGGAGAACCTAGCTGTAACCCAATGAGGGTTTGAAGCAGCATAAATTTGCTTCTTCCATGTGACCCAGGCTGGTTGTGTTTGAAAAATGCATATGGTGAAGAGTGACTCCAAGCTCCCCAGTGCCCTGGCAGATTTGAGTGTGGGCCTGTGTCCTGAACTCTGACAGCATCCAAAGTTCTGGCTAAACCATCTTCCAGTTCTTCAGCTCTGGTGTATTTGTGTTTTGTTTGGAATTGGAAAAAAATGCTACCTGGTTTAGACTGTAAACCTTGGCGAGGTTACAAGCACACAGGATGAGCTCATGTGGTGGGGAGTGCAGGAAGGGTTTGTCCTGCTGGGATCTCCAGATGCTCCCTGGATAATGGCAGCAGTGCATGGCGAGTAGGAGGATATCCTCAGCTTTGGAGCTGGCCATCCAGGTAGTGCTCTCCTGGCATCTTCTGCCGCCCTCTGAACACGAGCGCCTCGGGGGAAAGTGGCTGAGCTGTAAGCACTTAGTTAAAGTGAAACTGCCTCTGGATTGCTCCCTCCTTATCTCCAGTCCTTGCTCATGTCATGTGGTGATTATGAGACTCCCAGACTTGATTCCTATCTTGGGCTTCCTCCCACCCGTTGGTGCTGATGTGTGAATTTGCAACACACCTCTTCTCCTAGTGACCCCTCTGGCCCAATCCTTGGTGTATTTTTTTCACTTCCCTGACCAGCTTATTCTGTATTTGCAGAGCCATGAAAGAGAGGAGGGAAGGGTGTTCTTTGTGGAAGAGCATTTGTGCCTCCTATCAAATCTCTGAACTTGGAGAAGCCCTGCTGGAAGGTCTTGGCCCTGAACCACAGCCTGGCTCTGTGGGTGGAATTGCTGTAGTTCTTATGACTTCCTGAATGTATCCAATTTCCTGTTCCTTGGTGTTAGGCTTCTCCTGGAAGTTTTGTTGAATAAGGATAAATTTTCCTTAGCAGTTTTCCCAGTTCCCACAGGCTCCAGACAGGTGGGCAGATACACTTCTCCTGGCTGAGGCAGAAGAAGGAGATGGTACATGGTAGAGTTGGTCTGGGTGTCTCCAATTTTTTTATTTTTGAAGTTTAGTAGTGCCTAATCTTGGCTGTTGGAATAGGAGAACATGGAATAGTGTTTTTTTCCTCACTGTGCTCTAGTAGAGATGGACAGGGGCAGGATGGGAGGTCCTGGAGCTCTCCTGGCGCAGTGACGTGACTGGGCAGGGCAAGGAACCAGCTTAGATCAGCACTTGGGATCTGAAATTGGCTTTGCTTTGTTTCTGGGGAGGGGACAGGGAGCATGGAAGGGCCTTTGCTGGCAGATAAATCAGGCAGGCTGTGATGCAAGCCTTTAGTCAGCATAGCCTGCAGCACTTGTGCTGCAGGCCTGGAGGAGAGAGCTGGGATCTGAGTGAGTGCCCAGAGCAGCTGCAGGAGGAGTGGGGTGTGGAGGCCTGTGTTTATAGGCATGGGCCAGTATAATTACCTATATTGTCTTGTGCAATTCTCCAGGTAAGAAGGGAGCAGTGGGCAGACAAGGAGCAGTGAAATGTGTAACAGAGGGACAGTTGCTAAAGGGGAAAATTAGACATGTGTTGCTTTTACTGTGAAATTTTTCTTGAAAGTGCGTAGGACTGCTGGGACCAAAGTTGTGAATAGAAAGACTGGAAAGTGTCCTAATTTTTCATTAAGATTGTAGGCAGCAGAGGTTCACACTGACTCAGAGCTGCCTTGGTTTCATCTAAGCTTGTGTCTTGACAAGTAAAACCAGGCTCTTTCATTTATAAAGAACTTGTCTTGTTCTTGAAGACTGTCTCAGCATGTAACCCAGGAAATAAAATCCTTACGCAAATCTGGAGCCAGGTCCAAGCCTGGGTGACTCCTTGTAGACTGTAAATGCCATTTGTCTGTGGCACAGCAGCAAAGCCCAGGTGCACAGATTACAGGGACAATTTGTGCTTCTACCCTACCAGGATCACCTCAGCTTCCTCTCCTCTGATCCTCGACTGTGCTGTTCTGCCATGTGAGTTCCAGCCTTTTGGGAAAGCATGCTGTCCCCAAAGGATTCACTGTTCTTTACTACTATTAACATGAACTTTCATTTTTTGATTATATCTGGGTACAGAGCCTGCCCTGGAGGACAGACAAGCTAATCCCCAGACAAAAAGGAACCCGACTGAGTATCTCCTACACCCTAGGGAGGGAAGAGGCAGGAAACCTTGGTCGCTGTGGCAGGCTGTGGCAGGCAGGGGCCTGCAGTGTAACATCGAAGTGGTGACTGTGTGTTCAGAAAAGCAGCCTTCCACAGCTTAGCTAGCTGGTCTGGAAATGAGGATTAAGAACCTCAGACCATCAGCTCCACTGGAAGGATTTCCTTTAGGTTCTCTCCATAAACTTCAGTTCTGCTCTTTTAGTCATTAGAGTACCACAGAGCTAGAGAATCCCAACTACATCTGTGACTCTGGTCGTTGTACAAACATACTGTAGCTTTTTTAGAAGGGATGAAGAGATAGGAAGGAAAATGGGAATGGGGGAACGTGGCTAAAAGATCACTGGGCTTGCCCACCTCTGCTGGACAAGCGACTTCAGCAATAATGATGACAGCCTAATGATTGTTTTATTTATTTTTAAGGGCAGTTAAAAAAAAAAAACCCAACCCCCCAAAAAACCTCAAAATAAAACCCTAAAAAGTCATGAGGGTGGATTTTTATGGCTTTTATCTCTGCTCTTTGGACCTAAAAATACCCGAGTGTTAAGCCAGGATTTTTAGTGGTTTGGAGAGGCCAAGAATTCTCTCGATTTGCAGCGGAGCAAGAGCAGCTGATTGGTTCGGTGACAGAAACTCTGACCTCTCCTGTAATGTAATGCCCAAAGTGTCCTCTGCCCCTTCGACCTACAAGTCCGACACCGCTGGTGGTGGAGCTGGCACCCTGCTGGGCACCAGTCACTTGGGGAAAGCATTGCCAGGAGTCAGGACACCCTGAGGCACAGCCCAGGCAGCGCAGCGGCAGCGGAGGGTGATCCCAGACTCCAGAGCCGGCAGCACTGACTCACTCACGGGGAGGACAGGGCAGAAGGAAAAGCATCAGGTCATGTGCTGCTCATCTGCAATGCAAATCAGTGGGGTGAATTCCTCTACAGCCAGCCAGAGAGCTAGAAATCCAGGCTTTCCTGCCGGGAATGACAAGGGATTGGTGGCAGGTCCTGAAACACGAGGCAAGTTGGTGGGTTCTTCAGGAGCTGCAGCAGCTCCCAGCCCCGAGGCTACAGAGACAAGGGAGAGGAGCTGAGGGATGGAGCTTTAATAAGTCACAGTGGAGTGGGGCAGTGAAAAAGGGTGGAGGGGAACGGGAAAGGATCTCCCCAAGGTTCTTGCCCGAGACTCTGCAAACCTCGGTGCCCAGGTGTGATTCTGAGCTCTTTCTCTCTCGTCCCCTCTAGGGACCAAGAAAGAAGGCAGTGAGCAGAAGGTGAGACGGTCCCAGGAGGCTCTGCTTTCGGTGTCTGTCGTTTTCCATGGAATAGGAGTCTGAGGCTTCTCTGTGCCAAGTACTTCTGTGTCCCATCTGCTACCACACCCTGAAATCAAACTCAGCAGCTTAGGTGCACCAGGCACTGTACAAACATGTCAGACTTGCCTCCACCCCCTTTCCTTCTCCTGCTTTCTCCTGTTGTCTTTCTCTCTCAAGTTTATTGGTGTGTCAGCAGATTCTGGTGGCGGAGCATTCCCACCTCACCTCTGGTCACGGAGCAATGAGAAGTCAGGGGTAAGCCCTCCCGCAGATTTGGGGATGGACATTGACTTGCTTGCTTGCTTTAAAGCCGTAACAGCCATTCTAATGGCTGCTGTTCTGTGGGATTTGTTCCCTGTGTTTACAGAGGACTGGGTTTGTCAGTTTGAACTAACGTCTCCACTCCCCAGTGGCTGTGCTGCCTTGGGTTAACCTCTTCCCTTCAGAGCTGAGCTGTGCCAAGGATCAGTGTAATGATCACACGTGTGTTGGCAGTGCCAGCCTGGGGCAAAGGGAGAGCAGAATAGTTGGGGGGGGGGGGTGGAGGGGTCATACAATTTTTTTGTCTCCAGGGATGGTTCCGGAAGAGAAGAAAAACCGGGAGCTGGATTCCTTTGGGAAGGAGTTTACTTCATCTTTGCTCCTATAGCCCAGCAACACTGTCCTCCAATCGGCTTTGCTGCATGACAGTGTGGGAGAGTTTGTCTCCAGACCCTTCTTGCTCTTCTCCCTTAGAACTGTCAGCCACAGGCATTGTTGCAGCAGGACTGCCAGTAAGATCTTATGTTTTTTGCTTTCTGTGGTCTTCAGGTGGGACAAGGTGTGGGGCTGTGGTGTTGGAATCCAGTGATTCACCTGACTGACATGCAAGAGGATGAGGAATGTAGCAGGGAAAATGCTTTGTTGAGTCTTAGAGGGTGATGCTCTTAAAACCTTGGGATGAAGGAGGGGTTAAAAATTGCTCTGGATGATGCTGGAGAGAGCAGACAGCATGTCAGGAATATGCAGCTCATTGCCTTTAGAGGAGACAGAGCAACATCTGCTCTTAAGTCTGGTATCTGCAAGGACCCTCAGCGTACTTTACAGAGAGGTCTAATCAAACCCCTCCTGTGTGTGCTCCCAACCTTTGGCTACTGTGCTGGCCAGGATCCCTTCAGCACTCCTTCTGAAGCCACGCTGTAGTACTCGTGTGGGGCTGGGTGTGTGTGTTTTGGCTGGCTGGAAGCTGGTTAATCTCCTCCTATTTAATTTACAGTCTATGATTCTATTGGGCATTTGTACTTAATTATTTTTGTCAGGTGGTAACCAACGTATACAGCAGATATTTGCTGCAACAGAAACCAGTCCTGTCCATTAATGTTTGCTTTCTTCTTTGCCAGGACACTAATGCTTTAATGTATTTGGGGACAGACCACTGAAAAACAGAAGAGAAGTTTGTGGTGAGTGTGAGCTCTCAGGTGAGGCTGGGGGATGTACGTAGAGTAAGAGACATTTGCTGAGTCTTCCTCTGCTTTTCTGAGTTTTGTGCTTGGGTAAAATGTAAATCAGTCCTTACACAGCTGCTGGGGAAGGGAACCTGCTGCCTAGCTCTCTCTCCAGCCCTGTCCCACCAGAAAGTCAAATTCCTGATAGTGTGATAAATCTGTATATTGATTTTAATATTCCGCATGCCTTGGAATGTACGTGGTGTGTGCTGTGTGAGCAATGGTTTATGTACCCAGTAGTAACGCTGATCAAACAGTGGAAAGAGCTGTCATCAAATAGCTTGCTGGATTAGTAACTGTGCTCCCAGATGAAAAGTCTGTTCCCTGCACAGGGTTTTTTTTCTCTCCAGATGGGTGTGAGTGTGAATGTACCTGGGAAGGACACCCTGGGTCCTGCTGCCAAGGCTTGCAAAAGCGAGAAAACATAACTCTTGTTTCGTCACAAAATGGTTTTCATTCCCAAGCAGAATGAAATTCGTTAAGAATTCCTTAAAAGTTTGGCTGTCCTGCCTCTAATCAGGAAAAAAGAGCTCTTTTTAACCTACTTCCCTAATGTGCTTAGGAAAATGCACAAACAGAGAAAAGAGCTAAATGTTTGTGTAAATTGCTTTAAAGAAAACTGGTTAAAATGGCTTGGACTAGCTTAGCCCAACTGCAAGAGAAAGCTTAGCCAGGCCCTGAGCTCTGTGTTGCATAAACTGTGTTTTTGGGTACCAGCAGGGGTGTGGTGCTGAAGTTCAATCCCATTGGGAGCAGCACATGAATTCTGTACCTGGACAAAAGGTGTCTGTGGTACAGACCCTGCCCAGGCACCAGTCCCACTGCCTTGGAACTACAATTACATAGACTTAATGCAATGGAGACCTGGCTGTTTTAAAGGTATTTCTCAATATGGTTTAAAGTTGCAGGATTACCCTGTGGCTTGAGGACTAATGCACTGAGGTGGGGTCATTAGTGGCAATATTGTTCTGAGACTGATCTTCTATTTGGCTTTCAAATGAGAGCAATGGGAATGGAGGGTGCCCATAAACTCAAAGTTGAAGACCTATTTCCTTCAGAAATGTCTCAGGAAATTACATTCTCCCTAGGGCTGAGCCATTTAACTTGTAGGGTTAGTAACTGGATTATTTTGCAATTAATTGATGAACAGAGTGTGGCTGTAGCCAATACCCGTTATTTGCCTTGTGCTACAAGTGCACCTCAGATTTTAACATGCTGACTCTTTATGAGCACTCTCTCATGGCAGGTCTGACCTTTGTAAACAGAGCAGGAGAACCGATTTCCCCTGGGAGAAGACTTGTCTGTTACAATTTAAGTTTCCATCTCTGTGTTGGCAGCAATGAGCAGAAAGGCACTGAGAGTCAGCCGGGTTGAGTGGTTCAAGCTACTCTTGTCTCCTCTGTGTTTTGGGGCACGTAGCCTGGGCTGCAGTTTTCCCATCAGGTACCCTGCGGAGACAGCACAGGCAAACTGCCTTGGAGGCTGCTGACAGCAATTAAATATATTTGTATCTTGCTTTGGGAGAATATGATGAGCATAAACAGGGTCTAAGATTGTTTAGTGCTGGTTGAAATCAAGTTTTACTGTTGCATCTCTGTTCTTGGGTGACTGGGACATTGCTGGGCAGTCTCTGCCAGCCCCTGACTGTGCTGCTGGAGTGAGGCTTGTGACCCATGACTGGGAGCATCAGTGCCTCTGCTGGGAGAGGTCTGCCTTGGGAGAGCTCAGCCATGCTCAGAGTGTGTGTCTCCTTGCACACAGTAAGGTCTGTGCTGTGCCCAGTGGCAGCACAGAGCTGCAGCTTCCCTCTCATAACCCCTTGTGCCAAAGGCAGCTGGAGCTGGGTGGGCACGGCGAGGGCCCAGCACTTCAATGGAGCTGCAGGAGGTGGTGCCCAGTGTTGTGGCATCACATGTTCCCCAGACACAGCTCAGTGTCTTTGTTCCACGTGACCCCCACGTGTCAGATGTGGCCCCCTGTGGTTGTCCCAGTGTTACCTCTTGTCAGATAGAGATGATGTTGCTATTCAGGTGGATTTCTGGAGACAGAACCTTGAATGTTCTTACTCTAATCTTGGTAATATTTTCATGCTGATTTTGAATGGATCTGTCATGCAAGGCAGTAGAAACTGAAGTCCTGAATCCTTCCAGCCGTGTCTTGAAGTTCTTTGGTGGTGTTAGAAATAGAATTGGGGTTTTCCTGAAGTCAGAGGAATTGCATGGGTAAAGAGGAGAAGAAGAAGGAGGGGATAGTTGAGTTTTTGGCGTTTGGAACTTGGGGTGGTTTTAACCTGTTTTTCACGCCTTTTTTGGGGGGTGGGTGTCTCAGGCAGGGAGGTGGATTGGGCCAGGCTGTGAGCTCCCTAGTACTGGCCAATAGGAACTGAAGCAGGGACCCCCTAGCTGGGATAGGGTATAAAAACCTCTGGTTCTTGCTGGCCTCGATCTGTCTCCTAGACCAGAGGGACACACCAATTCAGCTGAATTTGTTAAATAAAAAGTTATTTTTGCTTGGAAGACTTTGTCCCTTCTAAATTTTACTGGTAAGGCTGAGCATTTCTCACAGTGTTTTGGATGAACAGCAAAATACAGCCACTTGTTTTTAACCCTGATGCATCCTTTGTGACAAAAGAGTGTCAGTAAATGCCTGTGGAGCAAAGGAGCTGCTCCTGGGGCAGAGATCACTGGAGATGTGCAGCTGTGAGCCACTCTGTGGTTTGGTATAGCCAGGGCAGGGCACAGGCCACAGCAAGTGGTGAAAAAGGGTCAGAGTTGTTTGGTCTCAGCCTGGTGACCTGCAGCACGTGTCCTGCCTGCTGGCTCTGGGTGGACACGATGAGTCGCCACCTCCTCTAGTGCTGCAGCGTGGTTTGGTGGCTGTACCCTCTCACACACCAAAGCTAGGGGGAAAGGCTGGTTTTTTAATGAAGGCACTGCTCTGCAGCTGAAGTTTGGGTGTGGTTTCTGTCTGTGCTGCTGTGCTCTGTCACAGTGTCTGGACCTACATGCTGGTGTCAAGATCAAACCTGTGGTCAGAGTGAGTCTTGGCTCCCACTGGGGCTGTGTACTCAGGTTTTCCCTCTGTAGCCAGTGTGTGTCGGGCCCGGATTTGGCCTTGATAGAAAGTTAAAAAGTGGCCAGGAGACGTACCTGGGAACTCTTTTAGATTTACTGTTCTAAACATAGCTGGGAAGAAACTGAGCTAGTAATTTTTTTTCTGTCTCATCTGCAAATGAGGATAATAATTCCTTTTCCTCACCTTTCGTCTGTTTAGATGAAACCTCTGGAGGGTGAGGCCTGACTTCAGAGACCGGCACGATGGGACGGTGACTTTAGCTGGAATTCCTAGGGGACTGTAAATAAGGGAAAACTTTGTCAAGTGAAAGCCCATTAGCGTTTGAGACAAGCCTATACTGGTTTTGGAAAGTTCAAGAGGTCTTTTCTTTGCAAGTGCTTTGATAGGTCCCAGAATGAATTTGGTGTGGTGTAGCTAAAACACATCTAAAAATATGTCACCCAGCCGCATCCAAAACAAGCTGAGAAAATAGACGCTCATTTGCTTTCAGGTTTTAACCCTAATTTATGAGCAAGGAAATGGGGCAGGGAAGGAAGAGGCAGCACTGGAGACTTCAGACCCTGCTCAGTGGGGGCACAGCAAAAAATCTCAAGCAGTTGAGTAGTTCTTCTCATTTGTCAGAAATAAACCCACCAATGTAACAAATATGTCTATCCCTAAGCTTATTTCTAATGTAATATTAATCTGTGCTCTCAAGTGTGTGTTTGGGCAGGATTTAGAGCATTACATCAGTTTGCTGTGCTGCTGCTTTGCTCCAACATGCAGCTTTGCCATGGGGGCCGGGGGGGACTGGTGAGGGAGAGGAGTGCAAGGAAAGAACTTGGAACGGGGGAAGGGATGCACAGCAAACAAATAGGCACTCTCCTTTAGGAGAAAAAAAAGTGCCTCAACCAGTATTTCTAAAATGAGAATTGCAGCCAAATGAGGAAGATGATGTGGTGTCAGGGCTGTGCTCTTAGATCCCATTTCAGATTTTGGACTATTTTGCTTTCCACTGACCCTTGTTGTCATTCCTTGCTGATTGAAGTCACATTTGGGTTCGTTAGCTCCTCAGGGACCTAACCTGTCATTTCCCTTTGTCTGCAAACTGCTGTGAATGTTGATGGCCTGTTATAAATACAAAGGATGTGGGAAAGCTCAGGAAGGCAACCAGAGGATTGGAGGTCTGGGCTGCAGTGGAACTCCCTGTGTGCATACCTTCCACAGCAGGTATGCCTGTGCCACACATGGCTAATGGCCTGGTTAACCTGGCAGCCCTTCCCAAGGCAGCAGAGCATGGAAATAGTTCTTCCTTTTAATTGGTGCATTCTCTGCAATCTTCATCTTCCTACTGCAAATTCCACCTGCACATTGCAGTTCCTCCAGTCCTGTAGGAAGAGTTCTCCTCTCCCTCTCCTCTCGGAGCTGACCAGGGCAGTTTGGCGTGAGCTGCGGGAGGGCTTGGAAATGATGAGCCTGGATTTGCAGAGCCAGGGGCCGGAGCGTTCCCCGTGGTCCGGCCGGGAGCAATGTGGGGGGAGCTGCGTCCAGACCCGCGATAGCGATGAGCCGATGAGTGAGCTCGCTGCTGCAGCGGGGAGGGGAGGGAAGGCTTGTTCAGAAGTGAGGCTGAAGGAGCTCCGTGCTGCCTGGCGATCATCAAGTGCCTGTGTGAGGGAGAGAGGGCGGGCACGGGTCTGTATCCTGGGGAGCGTGAGGCTGGCCGAGAGCAGGGTGGAGGCAGGTCGGGTGAAGTGCCAGCGCCTGCTGCTGTCTTTGTCTGGGCGTTGGAAGGAGCCATTCCCCGTAACATTCAGCTACTTGTTTTTATCAGTGGGCTTGATTCATTTCTGTGCCCTGCTTCTCAGCTTGCCTGGCTTCCACCCATTCCTCTCTCCTTCCCAACTCTCACTCCCCCTCCATCCTTAATCTTCCCACCCCTTCCTCTCATCTGAGCCTGACCCTTCACTCTTCTTGCCCCTCCTTCCTAGCAGATCCCTCCCTCTGCTCTGGATCTGCTGGCTGTGGGATTTTTTCTCGTGCTCACTGGCAGATGTGACAGCTTTGGGAACTGTATCATCCAGGAACAGCTATATCTGGAGTTGAAAAACCTAACGTGGTTTCCCAGGCAGCAGGAATGGATCGCTGAGAGAATTTCAATCTCCGACTGCTTTTGTCTTGTGGTAGTGACTTTTATTATTTATGTTTGTGGCATTTCTTAGAGTACAGTTGTCAGCACTGAATGAAAGACTAAAGTCTAGTAGATTATTATAAAATCAGTGTCAGTATTTGTGGTGTTGTATTAAAGGGATGCTGTCTACCTTTAAATACAGGTTTATCTTAATTTACAAAATCTTATATGCATAAAATGTTCTTATGAATTTCTTACTGACTGAGAAAAGGCCTGTTTTTATGTATTTTATTTAAACATTCTTTAGCTGGGTATTGGAAATAAAAATAAATAGCATTTGCATGAAAACCACAAAGTGAAAGGAGACTGGTTAAATACAGAGCTCCTCAATAAAATGCAAAACCTACCCAGATTATTACAATCCACTGGATTTCAAATCACTATTTTTAGTGTATGGATTTCATTTGATCTTAATGCAGTTTACCTTTAAACCACCTGTCTGATCTCTTTCTAATCAGAGATTGATGCTGACCATGTAATCAAATGCCATTGGGTGCCCAGGGGTGTGTTGTATGTGGAGCTGATGACATTGTGTTGTTTTTGAGATGTCTGTTATAAGCAAGTAAGATACTTGCAGGCCATTGTTAGTCAGTCACCTAAAACCAACCAGGAGCTCTGGAAGTGCTTCTTTTGGGGTGTTGAGAGCTTTTGGATGTGAGATGGCAGCGTAGTGCAGGTATTGATTTGACAGGTATGGGGGTTTTGTGACAATATACAAATGCAGTGTTTGTGCCTATGCAAGCTGAGATGCTGACAGAGTCACTGTTCTGGCTGGCACCAGAAATCACCCAGGCTTTAAAAATTTGCATTTTGAAGCAGCTCAGCCAGAATCACTCCTTATGGGGAACTGCCTGCCATAATCAGGAAACCATTGATGCTGCAAATGCTAATGGCTGTGGCATTTGGAACACCCCATTTTACAGGACCCTTTGCCACCTGAAGCAGTTAAAGAGCAAACTTGAAAGAGACTGTGCTATGCTCTAGGTATCTACCCATTGTGAAGCTGTGAGAATAGGAGCAGGAGCAGGAGAAATGCTGGTTGAAATAGTAGTATCTCTATGTCTGGAAATATCCCTGTCCTGGTGGATCAAGAAGTGGTTGTGACTGAGATGTATTAGGGACTCAGAACTGTACCACCTGCTGTAATACCACAGAGGTACTCCCTGCTCTTCTTGGAGGCTGGAAAGCTCTTCAACAGCTGTTGAGTTTGATCAGTACCAACACTGTGAGCTATTAGAGCATCTTTCCTTTCCAGGATTGGCTCTACTTTTGTTTTCCCTAGAGAACTGCCCTCTGACCTTAGTCTTGATCCTTAGTTAATAAGCAGCACCTAAGGGACCTGAGAGATGAATCACTGTTTGAGGATCTCCAGACCTGGAGAACAGACACCCTTCCCATAAGCTCTCTATTGAGATGTATTTGAGTTTTCATTGGAACTTGCTCTAAGTAAAGATTATTCTGGCTGTGAAACCACCTTCAAGCAGAACTGTTGTTTCCAGCCTCTCTGGTGGGTTTTCTTTTTTTTTTTTTTTTGGTGGTGGATTTTGTTTGTTTTTTTTTTTTTAATTTCCTAACCTGTTGTTTTCTTTTTAAACTGTGAGGTTTCTTTAGTGGGCTCCTGGCTGCAGTGTTGCAGTGGCCAGTGGCAGTGTGAAGTATTTGTTTCACCAAGGGGGGATGGCATGACTGGTGTGTTAGACAGAGTAAAGGTCCTTCTGTGCCATACAAATAGTTCCCACCCTGTGGCTGCAGGATCATGGTGACCAAACTGGGAGCCAGTGTGGATTGGATTTCAGAACCTCTGTCTAGCACCAAGAATTGAAGTCATTGTTCAGCTGGTGTCTGCCCTTTGCTCCCCAAACAAGTTTGGAGTGGGACAACCTGGAAAATGTTTGATGTGGATTTCCTTGTGAAGTGCTGATTTTGGAGATGGGTGTCCTCTCAAAGTGTGTTTGTGTCTCCACCACAGGTTATCTGTTTGTGGTCTTTGACTCTGACCTTTGTAAATATTTGTTCAGTACAAAATAGTTGGAAGTTGAGGTCCTGTCCAGGGCAAGAGTGACTGCTACAGAGTTGAAGATGAAGTGGCAAAATTTCTCTGCCAGAAAAGGTTAAGGAAAAGGTGGCATTCACTGCTGTAAGCAGTGCTAGTGAGAGGCAAATGCCAGTATTAAAGTGTCAATGGAAAGGGATGAGCATATAAACTTTTTTTTACTGGTGGATTTTAATTGCTTTAATAAACCTGTAGAGCTTTTTCCCAAACCAGTCAATAGAATCATGGAACATTTCAGGGGAGAAAGGACCTTAAGGGAGTTGCAGCCTGGTTGCCTGCCCGCATCAGGGTCTGCTTGGAGGGTCACTCCAGGTTGCTCAGCTATTCCTGTCTGGCTCATCCTGTCTTGGCAGCCTACTCCAGTGCTGGACTCTCTTGGGCATGGCAAAGCTTTTGCTTCTGTCCACTCAGGACCATCCTATTGTCTCTGCCTCCCACCACTTCCCACTGGGAAAAGCCTGGCTCTTTGTAGAAAATCTCCCTCCTTTGAGCTGTTCCTTCATGGAAAGAGTACTTTCCCCTTCACCCCATCTTCCCTGTCTTTTGTGAAGAGATTACGTCCCTTGCAGTCCTCCACCTTTCCCACCTCCTGCATGCAGAGCTCTGGGGCTACCTTCTTATCTTCCCAATTTCTAAGTCTGATCTCTTACCTTTCTATTTGTCTATCTTTTTTGGCTGTAAAATCTAGATTCAGATTTTAAATGTCTCCTGTGTTTGGGAATATTTCAGTGTTAGCTGCTTCTGGCTTGTTGCACTGGCTGTTCACACAAGCTGTCTCTGTCAGCCCCCAAGGGAAAGAATCTTAGTTTTTAATTTTAGCTTCTTCAGCTACCTGCTGACAGAGTTTGATTTCCACCTCCCACCTCCTCTCTCCTTCATGGGCCCTCTAAGCAAGAAAAACTGAGATCTGAAGTTAATGCTGGGCAAATCTTCCTTTGGCAACAGCTTTGTTGTCTTTAAATTGGAACCAAAGGGATATTAATTACTTGGAGTAACCAGTGAGAAGACAGCTCGGGCCCTGTTCACAATCACCTTCTATTCCAGGCTTGTAGTGCAATCAACACTCTTATCTGGCTGAACTCCAAAGCCATTTAACTTAGGTATGAGCCTGTAAGATACAAATATGCATCTCTAATATATTTTTAAATGTTTATATCAGGTAATATGAATTTGTAGAAATAAAGGCAGTCAGTAGAAATCAGCTCAACCATGGACCTGCCAGGTGGTCTTGGGCAAGTCTTTGCTATGTTGGTGCCTCTGTTTCCTCATCTGATGATCAAGTTTTGTTAAAGTGCTTTTCACTAGAGCATATTCTTGGTACCATATAATTACCTGTTCTAACTAATAGGTGATTGTACTGGGCACTTCAGGCCCAGACATGCACTGACCATGTTGCCTTGCCCCTTTAGGCATCATGTTCCGCAAGAAGAAGAAGAAACGGCCGGAGATCTCAGCCCCGCAGAACTTTGAGCACCGTGTCCACACCTCCTTTGACCCAAAGGAGGGAAAATTTGTGGGCCTGCCCCCACAGTGGCAGAACATTCTAGACACACTGAGGCGCCCCAAGCCAGTGGTGGATCCTTCGAGGATCACGAGGATGCAGCTCCAGCCCATGAAGGTAAGAGAGGGAGGCAGCTGTTTGCTGTTCCAGTGTTTCCAGTGCCACGGGAATGGGGCTGAGGGTGGGATCTGTGTGGAATTGAGTGGAGAGCAGGGCCTGGGCTTCGATAGTACCTTCATGAGGAACAAGGACAGCAGTGTCCTGACCTGCAGTAGTGCCACTGTTGAAATAACCAGCTGGCTGCCTGTCACTGTGCTGGGGACCTGGGAAAGCTTCCATGGAGCTGACAGGACCCCAGACATGTTCAGCTGTTGTACAGGGAAGGGAGGAGGATAATTTGGGGACAGACCTGTTTTAGTAGGTTTGTCATTCGCAAGGGTGAGCTGGTAATGAAGTTGCCAGGGAAGCCTGAGAGGGAGTAGCACTGGCTTGCTGTTCATGGACAAGGGAGGACAGCAAGAACTGAATGAGAGTTTGGGCTAAAAGGGGTGATAAACCAGTGTTTTTAATGGAAAGTGGGGCATATTAAGTGGGAGTATGTCCTTGTAGCAAGTCCTTCAGTAAAGAGAAACAGGTGATTCTGGTCGATGGGTGCGTTCACATGACTGCTGGTACGGGCATTGGAGACTGTGTAAGTGACAGCAGAGACCTGCTGTGGAACAGGCAGATATGTGGCGACCTCTTGAAAAAGGAAATGAAAGGTGGTGACAAAATTATTGTGTTTAAAGTCCTCAAAGCTTGTGGGATGCTTTTGTTCCCTTTTAAAAAAATTGCTACAGGGAACTTAAAGCTGAAAGGTGAGTTGTAAAATAGGGATGTTACTACTTGGGTTTTAGGAGAGATAGAAAAGAGTTGGTCATCTGATGAATATATTTAGCTTTTTGTGTATAGGTGTTTAAAACATGGGGACTAAATGGGGCTATATTTGGTATAATGCAAGTTTTTAATACATAGTCAGACCTGCAATTGAAATGGCACATCATATTAGAGCAGAATGCTGATTTGTAAAGGAGAAACTTGCTCAGGGAGAAAAAGTGAAAGAAAAAGGCAGGTGGTATTGCCTGGTGTCCTGAATGTGCTTTGAGGTTCAAAATGTAGTATGGGATAGGAGCATAATCCAGAGCAGAGATAAAATGTGTAATAAGAGACCAACTTGGTTAGATCAGGAGCTCTTTAATGAGCTTAAACTGCAGGAGGATTGCTCAGAAGGGTGGAAAGTAGGTCAAGTTATAGAGGGCAAAGAGGAAAAAAATTATGTAGGAACAAAACTGGAAGGCCAAGGCACAAAAAGAGAACATAAAGGGCATTAAAGAGACATCATAAGTGCACTGAGGAGAAGGAAGATGAAGGAAAGAATTTGCTCACTGCTGATCTTGGAAGAAAGTTAATAACAGATGACACTGAGAATTCTAAGTGTTCAATGATTTTTCTGCAGTCTTTATTAAGTGTGATCAGTGGGCTGACACAATTAGCACGAGCATGAAGAGATGGGAATGCAGGCTGGAATCAGAAAGGAATGTGAACAAAAATGAGACTTATTGAAGAAGTTGCGTATTTTCAAGTCGGCTGGGCCTGGTGAGATTCAAGGAATTGCAGATCAGTCAGAATAATTTCTATTCCCAGAAAGAGGCTGGAACAAATAAGCAAGTAATCTATTTGCAGACACTTTCAAGGAGAGAGCAGGGTAATAGCTGGCAGCGAGTGTGGATTTTTCAAGAAAAAAATCATGTCAAGCAACCCGATTTCCATCAGTCCCGGGGTGTGGGGCTGTGGGTCAGGAGGAAATGACAGCACTCTCTTGTAGCTTGACTTGAGTGAGGCTCCTGATACTGCACCAATGGCGTTTCCAGCAACCTGAGCCCTTTTCTCAAATATTAGGCAAACGACACTCCAAAAATAGTGTGAGGCATCATTGTCAGAAATGTGTGTGAAGAGATTTCCTGAAGTTTGCCCTGAGCCTGGTGCTGGTTGGTACTTTCATGTATTACTTAGTAAAGCTGCGGATGACAAAAGCTGAAGGAGGTGCAAATCTTTCAGAGAGCAAGGACAGAATACTCAACAGGCTTTAAGGACAATCTCAAACTTAACATTTTTTCCCCCATAAATCCAAGTGCAAATACTCTGTTAGCCTGCATCACATAGTTGAGTATTTCAGATAAACTCCATTTGAATTAATTCCTGTTCAATATACCAATCAATAAGAATTTTTTTTTTTAAGTGCCAATTGGCCAAGCCCTTGTACTTAGTCCTGGATTCAGCTGTCAGAGTTGTTCCTTTTTGTGTGTAGCTTATAAAAAGGCACTGTTCTTGTTAAAATGGTAATTTCTGAATTCTGCTCAGTAAGGCATGTTCTATGTAAGAGCATTCCAGATCCGGTTGGCTCAAATTTGGGTGTTTCTTCATTAATCTGATGCAGTCTTTATACACAGAAGCAACGCAAGGCTAAGTCCCATCTTCCCCTGGGTAGGATTGACTTAACAGGAGTGACTTGAGTCTAATTTTAGGATGTTTCTAACTAGGAGGTGAGCACTGGAGTGGATTTTCTAGAGAGACCACAGCATGTTCTTGGAAAGTTCTTATTTTGAGAACACACAAGTCTTTCTGGAATGACTTTTGTCCATTTTGGACAAGCAAGTTTGTGTCCCCAGCATGGGCCGTGGAGGAAGGTGTGTGTGGTGAGCAAGTAGCTTGATGACCAGAATTTCCAGCTACAGCTGGTGTGTGTGCCATGGAATGAGTGGCGTTTTCCTTCCTGCACTTTGTTTGACAGAAATGTTGTGTTGTGCCTTTCATTCTCGGACACTGAGCAAACCAGGTGCTCATTGGGGTGCGGTGGTGGCGTTCTGCTGAAATTACTGGAGCTGCTGTGTTGCACCAGCTACATATTAGACTTGATGTAATTACTCCAGCATGTTTAGAAAGATCCCTGGAGCTCAGTTAGCAAACAGGAGGTTGCTGTCACTGCGTGGAAGGACTTTCCTTCAGGCAGAGATTCATGAAAGTGTAGGAGGGATCCTATGCTATGAATTTCTGTGGAGAAATGGGACCTTTTGGTTCCCAGCACTAAAATAGCTTCTGTAAGCTTTTCAGTTTGAGAAAAAGACAGGGTAGAGCACTACATAATATACTGACGGCTTCGAGTGTCCTGCCTGTCCAGAGCTGGTGCCTCTTTGGATGGAAGCCTCATTTTCCAGCCTGTGCTTACACAGCAGTTGTGAGCTGTGATGACCCTTTGTGCCAGGTTTAATTAAAATGGCTTGGCAGAGCAGAGTGGGATGCAGAGCTGGAACAGCATGCTCTGCACTGCTCAGGTTGGAGATACATTAGCAGAAATTGGGGAGAAACAGACTGGGGAAGGCTGATTCCAACACTGAGAGCGCTTCAGGGGAGAGATGAACCTTGTGTTGGAACAGCAAAGTGGGTTCTGCAGATGGAGCTTGCAGTATGCTGCAACTTCTTCTGAAAACCAGTATTTCAGGAGCTTATTGAGTGCATTAGTGATGTAGTGTCACACAGTTTCAGCACAAGAGAGCCAGGAGAGTTGAAACATCCCAGGTTTGCTCTAATACTGTGATTTAGAACCTCAGCACAGCAGCAGAATGGACTGCGTTGTAGCTGACAGCACTTCTGCTCCTACAGCAGGATACGACCCAAAGGTTCCAATTTTTTTTCCCCTCATTGAAGGATAATGAGAAAAAAACCAGGAAAAATTACTTTTACCTAAATTCCTTGAGTCTTCTTTGGCTATATAAACAAAATCTAACCTTTGGCAAGATAAACTTAGCCTAAATTGTTACAACTGTGACTTTCTTACTTGTTTCCCAGACTGTGGTGCGGGGCAGCACTGTGGAAGTGGAAGGCTACATCTCGGGGCTGCTCAATGACATCCAGAAGCTCTCCGCTATCAGCTCCAACACCCTGAGGGGCAGGAGTCCCCCCAGCAGGAGGAGAGCCCAGTCCCTGGGGCTCCTGGGGGACGAGAGACCCCCAGACATGTATCTCCAGAGTCCTGAAGCAGACTGGGCAGACAAGTATGGGAACTACCTCAGCTGCAATGGTGGGTCTAAGGTGGCCCGGAGACAGACCATGTGGCCAGACTACAAACCCCGGCTGGAAGGCCAGTCCCAGCCCAATGGGATGGTGACAAAAGCCCAGTCTCTGGGCCCAGCGGAGTTCCAGGGTGCCGATGGCAGCTGCCTCCAGCACACCCCTGGACTGCAGCACGTGCCAGCTGTGCTGGAGGACAGTGAGACCAGGGCGAGGAGCCCCGAGGAGAGCTGGCCCCAGCGAGCAGCCAGCTCCAGGCCCTCGGGAGAGGGCAGCCCCAGCTCCAAATCCCGGGAGAACAGCCTGAAGAGGAGGCTGTTGCGCAGCGTGTTCTCCTCATCCAGCACCTCAAACAAGCCGGGCCCTTCCCTGCAGATGAAGGTAAGAGTTATTCCCTGGTTTTGAGTGGGTGCAGTGTTGACTTTACAGTTCCAGAGGTTACATATACAGCTGAACCAATTCAATTGCAAACATCATGCAACCGTCATTGATTGTTATGATTAATGTTGGAATCCAAATAGTTCTGGGCAAGGGAAGTGTGTGGTGCGTCGATGTTTCACAGGATGCACTGTGATGCACAGCTCAGGATGGCAGCCAGATCTCTAGAAGAGGGTTGGTTGGCAGAGCTGTGCTTGCAGAAGCGTGAGCTGGCAAGGATGAGGGCACTGACTCATTTGTGCCCTTCTGTGAGGTAAAGTCATGAATGCAGTGCTATTCCACTGGCATCAGGGAGCGTTTGCCATTTGGGAAATGGCTGTGGTTTCCATTAGTAATGTGTTCTTCTGCCTGTGCAAACCAGAGCTGCTTCTCAGAGTGGGTTGGGTGTAGCTGTATCTGCCAGGGTTTGCATCAGCACCCACGTTACTGTCACACAGGAAATGTGGCTGCTGGAAAGGGTGGGACAGCTCATGGCTACAGCTCCCCCCGCAAAGCTGTTCTGAATGGATGACTCACTTTGTGTTGAGCTGGGAGAGGATTTCTTGTTCTTGTACTGGGTAGGAAATGCAGCCACTGATGCTCTTCCATCCCAGGTTGACCCAGCACCCATCATCCTCCCGTGTTCTGTCTGGTGCCTTCACAGTCTGTGCTGGGCTGGCGCTGGACCAGGCTGACTTCCAGCAGCTGTGAAGTCCCTAAACTGGGAGGACAATGACAGGAACCATGGTCCAAACCAAACTGACTGTTTTGAAGTGTGTTGCTGGAAGGAGGGATGTCTCCAACCTGCTTTTTGCAGTTTGCATAAGGATCATGCTCAAGGCTTCGGGCACAGTGGATGTTCCTTTCCAAGGCAGTAAGATTCTCAAGGAATGCGGTTCTTGTGTAGCACAAACTGTGCTTCCTGCTCTCTCAGTGACTCTGGGCTTATCTATGCTGGCTGGAGTACTTACAACTGGCCACTTGTGTGTCTTCCCGAGCCAGAGTATCTTTGCCATCCTCGGCGCTTCCATGAGCAGGAGCAGAGCTTCCCAGCCAAATGGATGTGCTTGGGTGCCTTTGAACTCCAGCTGTTTGTCAGAGGAGAGAAGCAGGGAAGACCTTGGGGCTATCTAGTCCCTCTCCCTGCTCCAGGGAGGGATCTGTGCCATCATTGGGAGTTGCTCTCTAACATGTTCATAGCAGCCTCCGATGCTGAAAACATGAGTTTCCCTCTCAGGTGGAGGTGATGATGTATGAGAAATGTGTAATTGCAGGTAAAAGGGACAGGGATACAACTGAACTGTGGAATCCCAGAATGGTTTGGGTTGAAGGGACCTTAAAGATCATCTGGTTCCATGGGTAGGGACACCTTCAGCTAGACCAGGATGCTCCAAGCCCTGTCCAACCTGGCCTTGGACACCTCCAGAATGTTAACTGTGAACCTTATCCAATCACTTGTTCTCCTGTAGCCCTGGCGACTCTCCACTTGCTGGAACCTGTTAATGCTGCATTCTTTTCCTCTAAGGCAACATCTCGGTTGGTCAATGTAATCTACTTTAGGTTTAGGATTGACAGTAAAAATGCAGAGGGAGATTTACTACTTCCCGGTGTGACAAAATTCCAGATTGAGCAGGGCCTGCTGCAAACTCTTCAATAGTCATTCGTGGAAAACAGGTTAAGGAAAGAGCTCTTCCTTTTATTTGTTCCTGAATGTTGCAGGCAGTTCTTGTCATTGACATTCTGCTTTCCTGGGAGGTGGGTGCCATAACAGGCACATGGGAAGGTTGAGTGAACTTTCCTTTCAGTCCAGTATGGGGGGAAGGAGTGAGAGAACCAGTGACACCTCAGAATGTCCCAAGACTGAGAAGGTGTACACAGGGGCTGTCAGCTGTGGGAGCAGGAGATAACACCCCTGGTTGGACACACCTGTGTGAGCCTGCACGCATGGTGTGTGTCCTCCTGCACACTCTGGGTTAGAGAAAACCTTTTGGGGTTCTCTTTTCTGAAACAAAACAAGATTTGGGAAATAAATGCTATGTTGCTCTTGGCATGTCAGTGCAGGAGTGCAGGGGTGGAGCTGGCACTGAAGGAGGAAGAAACTCCTGACATTCAGTTGTGTTTGTACTGTGCCCTGATGGCACTAAATGGTGTTTTAGAGGGTCTGGGTGTGTGAGGCTTTTGCAGATGCTGCTGTTGACAAAAATCCTCAATTAAAACCCAAAGGAATTAAATCCTATACAATTATTTCCTGTCTGAGATGGGAAAAGGAGTCCTCCTCTAAAAAGGTCTTGATGGGCAGCTTTTGGTTGCCATTCTCATATTATTAACTTTATTAATAATCTCTCTGAATTGTGAGAGAAAGTGCTTTTTGCTTTGTAGTCATTTTGCCCTATAATATAAATGATTGGCTTGCTCATTCTGAAGTAAGCAGCTCCACTATTATTTTGCAAGTGTTTGTATATGTATATTATGTATATTTTACATATACACATGTAAATATATAATGTATTTTATACCCCACCTTCTAGATATTGTTGAATTTTAATTAATCAACAGTTCCAGGGTGAGTGTGAGCCTTGACAGGATTTATCCTTCTTGGGAGACCCATGTGTAGTGCTGACATGGGAATGCATATTTTGAAGCTACGTTCCCAGGGGCTGTGATCTCACTACACACTGAACTGGGGTGGGCCTGTGTGGCACTTGAGTGGGAGGTCTCCAAAACCCTCGGGTGCTGCTGATCCAAATTCACGGTTGGTCACTTTGGAGCTGGGCAGGTGGCTCTGTGTAGCTGAGTCTCAGGCTGGCTGCCTCCAGCTGGCCTGGATCCTGGTGCTTTTCCCAAAGCAGAGGGGTAGTTCTGTGCCTGATTGACAGGAATGCTCTGCAGGTACCAGTGGAAAGTGCAGAGGGAGTTTTCAGTAGGCAGAATGTAATTACCCCAGGGGAATTAGGCCAAGACATCAAAGTGATTTGCAGCCTTGGCATGAATTCTCTTCCTTTTATACAGAGCAAGATCAGAGGCACAGAGGGATAAGGGATTTTCAAATTCTCTGAAGCACAGGTTGCCCCTGAATTTTGGTGGCAAGATTGGAATTCTTTTTAGCAGCTAGGGTTTTTTTATTGTGGGTTTTGGGTCTTGGTGGTTTTTTTTAAAGCATGTGCTTTAAAAGGTTCTCTTAAACTGCTTCAGTTTGGAGGTCCCTAAAGTGTAGCACCCATTCCCTGAGGGATTCTTGAAGATCTGCATCCGAGCAAATCTTCATCCAAGCAAACATTGGGCAGACCTGGAGCTCTTGACTCCAGTCTGCTACAAGATGTGCTAGGGCAGAGTGGGACGATGTAAAACTGATTCCTGACCTTTTTGATCCAACCATCCCTTTTCCTCTTTTCCCCTTTGTTCTTCTGGCAGCCTAATACTTTCTTCAGGCCCCAGCAGTGGGGCTCCCCACGCAGCCCTGCAGCCAAAGCCCAGTCTCTCCCTCCAGATCCACCTGCCTCTGATTTCCCCAGGCTGGCCTTGGAAGACAGGACGCCCCAGAAGTCCCCGCCAGTGGAGAAGGTGGTGACAGTGCCCCCAGGCCGGCCCTCACCAGCGGGTTCCCCCCGGAACCGGCACACCCAGACCAGTTCCAGCAACCTCCACCTGCCCCCAGACCCTGCTGGGAAGGGGCAGCCAGCCAGCGAGGACCCCGTGGTGGTGACCCACGAGCAGTTCAAAGCTGCCCTCAGGATGGTCGTGGACCAGGGGGATCCCCGGGCAATGCTGGAGAACTATGTGAAGATCGGGGAGGGCTCCACAGGCATCGTGTGCATCGCGCGGGAGAAGCACTCGGGGCGGCAGGTGGCCGTGAAAATGATGGACCTGAGGAAGCAGCAGCGCCGGGAGCTCCTCTTCAACGAGGTGAGGGAGGGAGGGGATGGCTGGGGGGAACAGGCAGGTGGCTAAAAGGGAAGAGCAGGACCATCTCCCTTTTAGCAGGGTTATGTTTGTACCAGGAGTTATTGCTGGGTAACAAGGGCTCTGCACTGGACTTGTAGAGCTGTGAGTCCTGCTTGGCTGAGGAAGGTTAGGTGCTGTGAGTGATTTTGTGGTGGTCACTTGTCCACTGTGGATTCACAGGTGGTGATAATGAGGGACTATCAACATGTCAACGTTGTGGAGATGTACAAGAGCTACCTCGTGGGAGAGGAGCTCTGGGTGCTGATGGAGTTCCTGCAGGGGGGAGCCCTCACAGACATTGTGTCTCAAATCAGGTATGAACCAAAATGCAAAACATCAACACTTGAAAGCGAGAGCAGAGTGGTGATTTCCCTCAGAGATCTAGTGTTTGTAGTGCCCTGAAACTACTACACTTTGTAACTGTTATCCATTTGAAATATGTGGTAATACTTTGGATGTAGAAGGAACCTCGTTTACAGTACCAATCCCTTTAAGTACCCACTGGTCATCTCCTTGATGACCTTCCCTGTAAAACACTGACTCATAAAAAGCACTGTTTACTATATTTGTTGAATCCTGGCCAGGAAGTTCATTGAATAAGTATTAAAAGAACACGTAGAAATAGTTTTCAGTGGTGAAAACCTTAGCCACAAATTCAACCTCACTAGTTGCTCTGGAAGAGTGCAGCAGAGCCTTGAGATCTGGACTCCTTCCCGAATTTCATTGCCTAAAGACAGCAGATACTGGACACTCTGCTAAATTTGTTTCCTTATCCACACCACTTGACATTTATTAATGCCCAAAGCATTTCTGTAGGGCAGAGAAGTTGTTCTCAGCTGGCCCCTGGAGCCACCCTCACAGGGTGTTCTGGGGATGCAGTTACGGTGATTGTGCCTTTACTCATGGCCCTGGAGCATCCTCTTCCTCCTTCCCAGCAGTCCTGCAAGGCTGGGAAGTGGGGCAGAGAATGCCAGCAGAAAGACTGACCAGAAAAGTCTGTAGGGTGAACTTTTCTTTTTTGAAGATTTAGAACTTAGGTGGATTATAATTAGGCAGAATTGGTAATACTAATTGTATTTAGTTTTTTTTAAATCATAGTATATCCTCGGTTCACTTATGCGCTTGGACTAGATCCTGTGGAAGATTTAAGGCATATATCTTGCTCTGTTGGGTTCTGTGTTTTGGAAGCACATCTGATGTGTTTGCGAGGTGTGAAAAGCCACATTGTCCTCTGTAGCCTACACCTGAAAGGAGTGTCCTGGAGACACCAAGCTGGGCTGGCCCTCCAGCACCGAGTTCAGACACATCTCAGGGTCTGAGGAGCAAGACTTAATCCTGAGGAGTGCTGAGTTACAGCATTGTTAGAGCCTGTGAAACTCCCGTAGCTCTTAGCTGGCACTGGGAATACAGATAAAAAGTGCTGAAGAGCTTTATGAAGGGCCTGTGTGTTTATGTCCACCAGTGAGTCTGAATTTCATTGGGGGACCTCAGCCTAGATTGGTTTTATGAAGCTTCCTTTGAACCTGTTAGTGAATGCTTGTTTTTCCACATACTGGAAACAGAGTCTGTTCTAACCACAATATTTACCAGAAGTAAGCTGCAAGCCTATAACACTTTATCCCAGGGAGGAAAAGACCCTCATTCTAGTCACTAAACATTTACTGACAGGCATAAGTTATTTGCATCTCCAGGAGTGAGGTAATTCTCCAGTAATCTGTTTTACACTATGCAGACACTTGACTGAAACCAAATTTTCATCCATGACAGGCTGAAAGTGCACCTCTTGTTATCTAAACCAAAAGGTGAGGTTCTTGGTGCTCATATTCCATGTGCCAACGGAGTGGTGGAAATAAGGAAGGTCTTCCTTGCTTGTAACCTCTGCTGCTTCCACTTAGGTGTGAGTGTACCTGGGGTGTCTGCAGGAAACACCTAAAGGATCCGTATATTTGCTATCAAAGGATATGTTTGGATGTTTTCTGGATATAGTTGCACAATAAGTCTTGTGAACAATGGCTTTAATGTATTTGCTTAAAAGCAGCTGTCTCACTGGTTACTGCAGCACCTTGGCATTGAGCAGTAGTGCTGCCTGTCAGAACTGCTTGAAACAGCGTCTTGCAGAATGAATTTAGATACAGGATTTAAAATGCAATTTCTCTGTATTAAACCTGTGAAAACTTAAAATTGCCAACCGTCAAGTCAAAGCTGTTTTCCACAGTAGCAGACATAGAAGAATGGTGAAGGTGAGATAGTAAAGGTCCTAGGGAACCAAAATACTTATGATTTAACTTGAGAATTGCCCTGTGCCCCTGTGGCCGAGCTGTGTCCGTGCCCAGCACGGAGCAGTTGAGCATCCCATCCCTAACTGCAGGCTGAACGAGGAGCAGATTGCCACGGTGTGTGAGTCGGTGCTGCAGGCTCTGTCCTACCTCCATGCCCAGGGTGTCATTCACCGGGACATCAAGAGTGACTCCATTCTTCTTACACTGGATGGCAGGGTATGTGTCCTCAGACAAATTGTGTCCTCAGACAGATTGTTTCCTCTCCTCCAGCCTTTGTCTCTTGCTTCCTTTCTGTTCCCAATCCCTTGTTTTCATCTCATCTTCTTACTCCCTCTTTTGTCTTTGTGGTGTTTTCCTCTATGTTGTTTTAGGTTTATTTTTAAGGTTGGTTGCTTTTCTCTTTGTACAGGTCAAACTCTCAGATTTTGGCTTCTGTGCTCAGATCAGTAAAGATGTACCCAAGAGAAAGTCCCTGGTAGGTACTCCCTACTGGATGGCTCCAGAAGTCATTGCCAGGATACCATACACCACTGAGGTAAGGGACACCACCCTAATATCAGGGGAGGGAGCAAATAATATCCTCAAGTGTCACAGAAAAAGCACTATTGGCTTTTCTAACAAGAGCCTTTAGACTGTATTTAAACTAAAGCCAACTATGACTACAGATTTGGTTGTGATGATAGCAATACTTCCTAAGTCACTAGAAAAACACATTGCTCTGCTTCCAGGAACAAGGCATAAACTTACTCTCTTCTTACACCTGAAGCTTGGCCTGGACTTGTACCTGCTGTGGACAGATGTGAGCAAGGAGCAGGTTGTGACATGATAGAGATCAGTAAATGATGCCAGAAAGGGAGGGGAAGAGATGTGAGCTCTGAGGGGCTCACCTCGGGGACACAGGGGTGGGAGCCCGGAATTCCGGGCAGGTGGCAGCAGACTAAGGAGTGTTGTTTACCAACCAACCAGGTGTAGCACAAGCAGTTACTTGCAGACCTTTACATGTTGCAACACCCCGGAGGCTCAGTCCTGGGTGCAAAACTGACTCTGTTAAACTGCTGTAAGGAGCTGAAGAGCATCGAGGGGTCAGTGTTTAACTTAGTACCATTTGTTATGATGGAGTGTTGCAGCCTTGGTGAAAGCAACAAAGCAAGGACCTGCTGCTCTCAACTGTATGTGTTGATGTGCCATTGGCTCCCACAGGTGGATATCTGGTCCTTGGGGATCATGGTGATAGAGATGGTGGATGGAGAACCCCCCTACTTTAGCGATTCTCCAGTCCAGGCAATGAAGAGACTTCGTGACAGTCCTCCTCCCAAACTGAAGAACTTCCACAGGGTGAGCATGCTGGCAAACACTTGTACACCTGATGGTTATCACGAGGGAACGTCCGTATCAGCTGTTCCCAGAACGGCTGGCTGTGGAAATAGTCTTGCTAGGACATGTTCCTTGGGTAGTACTTTGGCCCCGCTGCTTTGGTGGCTGCTTTGGGAAGCAGCCCTGACAGTGTGACGGCACCTGAGCAGAAGTGGAGAATGCAAATCAGAGCTGCCTTGGGTGGACCCAGCCGTTCCCATCTTGCTGATGTCGATAGAGTAGCTCATCTTCCAGGGAGGGAAACAGAAAAATCCTTGGGAGTTTCCAGTTTCGTGGCCTTCAGGACTGCAAAGGCTGTGTTATGGTCAGAGCAGGAGGGATAGGGGCTTGTGGAGACGCTGCAGCTGCTCTGAAGGTGAACTTGGCTTCGTGTTTTTTTAGGAAAAAGTAGCAGTGGCTTAAGAAATAGTGATCACCTTTCAGTCCCCCCCTTGCAGCAGTCCTTTCATTCCAGGCCCAGCCTGTGAGATCAAACAGCTTCTGCAGCATCCTGAGCTACCTGGCCTTTCCAGTAAATCAGGGGATCTGCAGCTGCTAAAACGGAATTATTTAACAGAGTAGACTACTGAACTAACAGCACACACTCCAACATCAACAGCTGGCTCTTCCCTCTTTGCCTTTGCAACACTAATTAAAATTTCACAGTCACATTCTGGACCCAGTGTTTGCCCTCCTTGGGTGCTGTAAGGCCATCCTGGTCTGGGTCACACCTTGCTTGGTGACATGGCCCTGCTCTGGGCTGTGCCAGCCAGAGCTGGTCATAGTCTTCTCCAGTGTATCCTGGGAAGCAGACTGGCTTCCAGCAGGTCTCTGGGTTACAGGCTGTCCTCTCGAGTCTTGGGGGAGCTCAGCTCCAGCTATGGATCAAGCCTTACATTCTGGTGCCAGTCCATGGCTCACTGTGGTCAGTGACTGCAGTACTGGTTCAAGGGATGTCCCTGGGATAATCCCTGCTGCTTTGATAAGGCATGGCCAGATTCGCTGCCAGGGGTACAGGCTGGATCCCAGCTCCTGTCCTGAGCTATGCAGTGCCTTCCCCCTCCAGCAATCCCATCAAAGTCATCCAAAGGACTCCTGAAATGAACAGTAGCTCAGTGTGAACAGGATTTCCTGATCTACCTCTGAGTGAACCAGAGCTAGGAAAATGCCCCCAATCTAAAGTGGATGTCATTAACAGCATTTAAATAAATAAATATAAGCCAAGTTAATTTTCTATTCTGTTTTAACCATGTAGAGTATTAAACCAGCAGATGTGCAGGGCCTGAAAGTAGTGCTTGGAGCTGGCTACTCCAGCCTTTTACAGCTCTTCCAAAGGACAAATCTGGGAGGTCATTCAGCTTTTTGGTACCTGTTGTGCAGCTTCTTGCATGAGGCTTCCAGGCTCTCAAAATCTATTTGAGAATCTTAACTTTTTCTGTAATCTGTGGCCTGTAAAAGAACCCTTCCCACCCAAGGGTTGTGCCCAGGTAGCAGGAATCGTGCTGAATTTTTGAGCTGAACTGCAGAAAGTAATGAAATGGGAGACAGGAGTGACCTGGATGGAAGGACATTCCAGGCAGGCTTGTCTTAACTGGCTGTGCCCCACTGGAAAGAGAACCTGTGTAAGTGTTGAGCCTACCAGTGACAGAACGTTATGTCCCTAACATGGAAAGTGTGAGATCTGTGTCACATGGCTGGGAAAACAGGGATGCAGCAGGGGACAGCGCAGGATCCCTTTAACCAAGCCCACCTGTGCAGCATGGTGGTGCATGAGCTGTGCCTGGTCCCTTTGCAGGGTTGACTTGGTTGGTTGCTTTTTCACAGACCTCCCCAGTTCTGAGAGACTTCTTGGAAAGGATGTTGACACGGGATCCATTGAAGAGAGCAACAGCACAAGAACTTCTGGATCACCCCTTTTTGCTCCAGACAGGACTTCCAGAGTGCTTGGTGCCCCTTATCCAGCAGTACAGGAAGCGTACCTCCACCTGCTGACTCTGAGGGAAATTGTAGGAAAAAGGAACGTTTTTAAAAAAATACATCAAAAATGAAGAGCCCAGGTAGTTTCATCCTGTGAATGGTGCTTGGAACTTGTCAGCAATGGTTTTAGAGGATGAGTGTGAATCCTGTCTGTGGCTTCTTCTTTGCTGAAGACAATCAATAGACTATTTCCAGGTGAGACCAAATCTGTCTCAAGGATAAAGCGGGTATTCCATGGCTTGGGAATCACTCTGCCGGGGGACGGCATTTGAAGCGGAGTCTGAAGCTGTGTATCTGAATGTGAGTTTCCGCACACCTTGGCTGCTGACCACTGAACTGAAATGATGCTTCCCAGTTAGAAATGTGATCTTTGTTTCCTTCCTTCTGTGCTGGAGTCCTGAGTTGACTCATTTTGGGGCACAGACCCCTTTAAACTGTCAAACAATGCACAAAGATGGATTTTTTTTGTTGTTGTTTGGTTGGTTTTTTTTTTCCTATGAGACTTTTTCACAGATGATTTTAATTTCCTTGGATTAAATGTGGACCTGGAAACCTGCCCACACTTCCCTTGGGAGTGATGTGATATGTATATATTTGTTTCTAAGTGGCTCTCTTGCATCCCCAGGCTTCTCTTTTGCTGCAGAATGTGTGTGGTTTAGTGGTCAGTCTTGAATCCATTTCATGATTTTAAACTTCCGGAAGCCCTTGGATACAGACCTCCAAGTGGACTCTGTGAATACCAGGTGCTCCCACCACCAGGACCTCATGGTTGAAAGTTCACCATATGCAACGCCCCCGGTGCTGGCTGCTTTCCAGATGCCTTTCTCTCCCAGTCCCTTCTCCCAGGAGAGGCTGAGAAAAGCTGCCCTGAGGCAGGTGTTGGGTAGCATTTTGGGGTGGCTGCAGGAGACAGAATGGAAAAGTTTGAGCCTGCTGCACATCCCAGGACTGATCTCTGTGTTCGTGTGAGGTGGTTGTTGAACCTCCATCTCCCTGTGGCTGCTGCAGGACATGGTGAGACACCTCTGCTGTCTGGCTGTTGGCCTGCCCTTCCCCACTAGCCCTTGGCATCTGGAAGGTTTCTGGTTGTCTAAACAGCTCTTTGAGTTCTTTTAACAGAGTTTTAGGTATTTTGTGTGCTACACCCTTTGGTCAGTGAGATCCTCAAGGTAATTGGACTCTAGGTTGGGATTAACATTGTACAGTGACAGTGTGTGTTGTCGTGAGGTCTCAAGAATATACTCTTAGATGTGGAACTGGTACCTTGTTTTGAAACTCCACATACAAATGTACTGGAATTTAAGCTATTCTTGGGACAGTCCTACTGTGCCAGAAACTAACCTCAGAATTGCATTTTCTTCAGAAGATGTTCATAATTTGTCTTCTGTTGTTTGCTCCAGTTACAGATCCTGCTTCAAAATTGAAGCCAGAATTGATTACTTGAAGTAATTTGGGATGGAATTGATCTGCACTGATGCCATCACAGGGTGGGCACCCAGTCTGTGGAGCATGTAGGTTGGCTCTGTGTTTGTGGGGCGAGAACACCTTCAGAGGATGGCTCACCCCCTCACCTCAGACACCTGCTGAAGGATGAAATCACTCTCTCCCTCACCTGTGGCAGGTGGAGGGATCGTAGGGGGTTTGTCTAGACTGAATGTCTAAGTTAGAGGCTGATGGAGTTGACTGAAATTAATTCATTTGGCTCCTCCTTAGCTGCACTGGAAAATTTTTGACTTAAAATGTTTCTGTATTTCAGATATATTGCTTTTTTATGCAGAAGAGCAGGGCTTGTAAAAGATTTATAATTTGAAACAAACAGTCCTGCTGGTCTGTAGTTGTGAATTCTTTGCACTTGTGTTTTAAATTAAAGTAGATCTTGATTTATTCATAAGCCTCGTGCCGTGCTGAGATGCTTCACAATGTGTCTGGAGTTCAGGGGTGGGAGTGTGAACCTTAATGTCTGGTCTTACCTCTGTTCTGTGGCAATGTGGCTTTTAAAGCAAGAGGAGATTGGGGCAGGAGCCTGGATCCTGAAACAAGCATTCATTGGAGACAGATGTGACAGGTTTAACATTTAACACCATTTTTTATTGTAGCATAAGTCTGACTAAACACAGCGAGGGAAGGCCCTGGAAAAATTGCATTCAAATATCTTATAAAATTTTAAACCCTCATTACCATATTTGAGGGATGCAGAGAGCAATTCCTGCTTGTTGTGTTTCTCTCTTTGCAGCTCGTGCACAGCACATCGCCAATTAACTGCTCCATGTCTTAGATGAGTGTGGAATCAAACATAAATAAACGCTAACTCTGTTCTGGAGGCAAAAGATAATTTTGGATCCTTCAGGTACAATGTCTCCTGTGGGCATCCCCTGTTGGAGCTGGAGTTCTTCTCTGCTTAGGAATCCCCATTAAATAATTTTTTACTACTATAGAACAAGGGTTGGGCTTATATAAATTGTCATCTTAGTTACCATTGAATCTGGGTTCTGCAACAGCCTCAACAGTGACCTCTCTGACCCAACATCACCCTTACAACATCACCCTTATGCTCAGCATGTGAACAAAAGCACAGGCAGGGCTGCAGCATGTGAAGGAATCCTCTAGGATGTCTGAACTTCATGGCAAAAAGTAGTGCTGGAAGATGAGGTGGCCCCTCTCCTCTGGAGTCCGTGAGTAATGAAACCAGGGTGTGAGTTGTGCTGCAAGGGGGATGCTCAGGGTTCACGGTGTGCTCAGAAACCTCTGCAGTAACATTTGGTTTAGTGCCTTTATTTGTGTCCGCTTCCCATCTTGCAGAAATTCCCTCTACTTTGTGCAGGCAGGGAGGTGTCTGAGGTGCCCCAGCACATGTGGGCTCAGAGGCACAGAGGGGCTTCACCGGGGGGGAAAGGATGATGCAGAATGTGGTCTGTGCTCCATCCAAGCCCTGGCTTTGTTTACAGTGATTCTTTTGTGTCCACTCTGAAAAGTACATTTGGAAGGTGTTTTAAAGCACTAAAGTGAAATCTGTGTAAAACATTGCCCCGTTTTTTGTGAAACTGGGCATCAACCCCTTGTGCTGGTGGTTGGTTCAGTAACAGAAGGGTTGCAGAGCAGAAACTGTGAGAGGATGTAAGGGCATGAGTTGTCATGGTGTATTTTCTTCCTGAGGCTTCAAACCTCAGAGAATATTAATGCCATGGATCCCAAGTGCTGCAGCTCAATTTCCTTCCCTCTGTGCCATTGTCCAGCTGAGCTCTGGTTGGTTTTGGAGTGCCCACACCTTAAATGTTGCTCTGGTGCTGTGTGAGCCTTTGCTTTGGCTGACGGTTTTGTGTTCTTCAGAGCTGCTGGAGCATTGATGCTCTCTCTGCCTGGGGAGGGGCACAGGGGCTCAAGGGGAGAAGGACAGAGCACTGGGTCCTGCCAGCTCTGTCAGCTTCAGAGCACTCACAGGAAATCTGGGGGCACAAGGCAGGAATTAGAAGTGTTCAGGCTGGAAAGTGATGCAGTTTGGAGGACAGGAGGCTGTACCTGCGTGCTGTGTCCCAGCTTGTGCTGGTGCTGTTGGTGGGAGCAGCCTGTGAGGGGAGAATGGCTGGGAGTGTTTGTCTTGAGAGCCTGTCCTGCTCCATCACTGCCATTGTTCCTGAGCAACATGTTCCCCTTTAGGTTGTGGGATAAGGGGAGGGAAAATTCCTGTGGACCCAGACTCTGCTGTGCCCTGGCTTCCTGTGTGTGTCTCTTTAACTTGGGTTTATTCTGTTGTGTTCATTTACTGAGAGGGTTTGAGGGGAAAAACCAACCCCTCTGGAGTCTTGGCAATGTGTGTATGGAGAGAGGCCCACCTTTTGGTCTGATCTGGTTGTCTGGGTTTCCTCCAGGGAGAGATGGGATAAATTCTCCTTGAAAATAACCTCTAAAAGGCTTTTCTGGAGAGTGGATGTAGGCAGCAGGGCTGATGCCCCTGTTCTCTGGTTGGCACTACCAGCACTGCCCCTTGGGTTAAGGTAAGAGCTCCAGCTGCTCCTGGCTGCAGTTGGACTTTGTGGGTTGTTTGTGATCTGGTTTGGGAGGGCCTCAAACACCACAGGGACACAGGCACTAGCAGATGGATGTAGGGCACACACTGGGACATGTGGATGGACATACACACTAAGATGCACAGGGACACAGGTACACAGAGACAGGCACAGGGCCACAGACACTTACACAAGGACACAGACAGACACAGGTGCACATGGACACACTGTGCTCCCACACTCACTACCTGTGGTTAAATAACCAGTGGTCTCATTTGTTAGGAAATGCAATGTTTTATCTTTTTAGAAAATAAATAAGTCAGAAATGTACAATCCATCATTCCAGTACTCTGATAACACCGCAGGGGAGGTGTGGGCTCTTGTTGGATGTCAGGCCAGGCTCAGAACATCCTGGCTCATAACCTGCTTCAGCTGGGCTTTGGGGTTTTTTTTATAGCAGCACTTTTCATGTTTGTTAATGAAGCTTCAGGTGTAACTGTCCTCCTGTAGCGCCCCTTTCCTGTTGTGTGACTGAGTCCACTTCCCACCCCCATCCCCACAAAACTCTAAAACCTGGTGTGAATGCAAAGTAAATATTCCTGTAGCTGCTGCTGTGGTATCAGCCAGGAGCTGGTCTGCAGGCACAGGCCCTTTCCCACTGCTGAAATAGCTCAGGCTGGAGGAGAGAGAAAGAGGAGCACTCTGAAGGGTAAGCTCTCCAGACTACTTCCAAATACCTGGATAAAAAAAGTAAGTACTTTGCTGAAGGATTTTAGGAGCTCCCTAGAGTGGAAAGGGATAGCAGTACTTTGGGAAACTGGCCTTTAAGGTCACCATACGCTTCCAAAGACCTTCCTGCAGTGAACAGTAAGGAAGGGACTTAGAACACACTCTCTTCAATCTCCACATCCATTCCAGCTCCTGGGGGCTCAGGCATGGCCAGTGTCAGCCTGGACACCTCTGTCTCTGGGATGTTTGCTTCCACTTGGTCTGTAGAGCCTTGTTCTCCCTCAGGAATGCTCTGACCTGCTTGCCCCATCTGTGGCTCTGCAGGAAAGCCAACTTTGGTGTAGTTCTTCACCATCTCCTGCACCTCTGTGTTCAGAGCTCTCACCTTCTCCTCGTACTCTTGCAGTGCCTGCTGCTGGAGCTGTGGATGGAGACACGTCATTCCCACACTCTGGAGCTCTGGCACGAGCTGTTGGTACTTTGGGGATCTGTGTGGGCCCCTCATGCACTTGCTGAGCCCTCGGGGCTTGGGTGCTGGGGTGGGTAGGCTGAGGGTGGCAGTAAAGATCCCCTGTGGATTTGGACTAGCTGTGCTAAGGAACAGCCCTGACTCTGAGCCTTGTCCTTACCTGGCTTTCCCTCTCCTTGATGGATCGCAGACGCTCTGCCTGCTTCTCTTGCAGTTTCTGCTGGAACCTGCCTGTCTTCTCTGTCACCTTTAAAAAGAGAAAAGTAACCTCCTCTTCAGGTTCCAGTTCAACAAACAAGGGCTTGGGACAGCCTGAGCTGAGCCCAGCAAGGCCACAGCCTGGATCTGTCCAGCTCTGACACTACCAGATCCAGGGACAGCCTGGACAAGTGAGTACAGACACTGGGACATAGGCATAGGGACACATGGACACAGACAGACACATGGATACAAACAGACAAGACACACAGACACAAGGAAAACACACAGATGGGCACACAGACAGACAGCCACACACATGGATGGACAGTCTCAGGGACACAAACACAGACACCCAGGCACGTGGACAAAAATGCATATTGATGCACATGGACACACATGGACAGACAGACCAACCACCAGACGACACATGCACAAAAAGACAGCCAAATACAGAAACAGACACAGATACACGCAAACAAGGGCAAATGGATACACAGAGACAGGGACAGAAACACAGGGAACAGACTTATGGATTGACAGATACAAGGACACAGACACAAACACTGACAGACACATGGATACACAGAGACACAGCTGGATCCATGGACAGAGACACCCAAACACATGGACAGACACACAGATACAACGTAGAGAGAAACACTGACACATGGATGGACAGATGGACAGAAACCCAAAGAGACACAGGGACACATAGACGGGCAGACACAGACAGCTGGAAGTCCAAAAGACACACATGTATGGACAGGTACATGGACAGAAACAAATGGACACAAAGACAGACACATGGATGGACAGAAAAACGTGTGGACACACAAGCAGACACACAGACACAGATGGACAGACACAAGGACACAAACAATCAGAGAGACACAAAGACAGGCACGTGGCCAAACAGACATAGAGAAACAGGGACAGACAGAGACACAGACACATAGATGGGCACACAGACAAAAACATGTGCAGACAGACACACACAGGGACAAAGACATGCACACAGACACATGGAGAGACAGATAAATGGACATATGAACAAACAGACAACACTGACATGCGGATGGACACATGGACAGACAGATGGACACAGACACATGGAGACAGACAGGGACAGAGAGAGATGGACACAGGCGGACACGGAGAAAGGCATACAGACAAATACACAGACACCTGACCACATGGACAGAGAGAGGGACACAGAGGCACATACGGACAGAGACACACAGATGCACATATGGATGGACAATGCAAACAGACACAAGGAGAGAAACAGACAAACACAGATACTTAGGCAGACACAGACGCACAGACAGACATACAGATGGATGGAGACACACACAGACACACAGATGGGCACATGGACAGAAGCACACACAGACACGGACAGACAGATACAAATTTACTGAGAGACAGATGGAGAGACAGACGTGGGCAAACAGATGAACACAGACATATGGACATACACACATGTGGGTGGACACATGGAGAGAGACAGACAGAAGGACAGAAGCATGGACACACAGATAGGCATACAGACAATCATAACATGGAAAGACACAGAGACACCCAGACAGATGGACAGGGACACCCAGATGGACAGACACACACATGGACAGACACAGAAACATGGACACAGGCACACACATGGATGGACATATGGACAGAGACACAAACACAGGCACGCATACAGACACTAAGACAGAGACACATGGACACAAACATGGACAGATAGATACAGACAGCAACAAGAGACAGACACACACATGGACAGATGGATACACAGACACAGTCACACAAAAGAACAGACACACAGAGACAGATGGACAGACAGATACAAAGATGAGTATACAGAGAGACACATGGACACAAACTCAGACACATAGTCAGACCAACCAACTTAGATACAGACACATGGACAGACAGACATACAGACAGACACATCAACAGATGGACACAGAAATACTGACAGACAGGAACACTGACACAGATGGACACAGACATATGGACACATAGACAGAAACACAGCTACAAAAATGGACAAAGAGACAGATACATGGACATAGACGGACACGCAGAGACACACGGACACCAAGACCAGTGGAGAGACACACAGACACAGGGACACAGATGGTCACAAAAACAGACACAGAAACATGGGAAGATAGACACACAGACACACAAAGAAGTAAGGACAGACACACAGACAGACAGATATGCAGACAGACACACAGACGGTCACATGGATATATGGACAGACAAATACAAACAGGCACACAGAGATGGACACAGGGACACAGATGGGCACACTGAAACATGGACAGACACAGGGACACACAGACACACTGGTGGATACAAACACACAGACATGCACACACAGATGGATACGTGAACATGAATACACTGATGAATACAGAAAAATACATGGACCCAGTCATACAGACACACACAGTCACCGAGGGACAGGCAGGACACTCGGGAATATTCAGAGATGGACAAGAACACACACATGGAGAGACACAGTGTCACAGACAGACTCACACACATGGACTTAGCTTTGTCTAGCACCAGCTCTCCAAAGGGCAGCTCTGAATTCCTTGAGGTTTCTCTGCTCCTCCCAGACTTTCCCATCATCTCCAACCCACAAATGCCCCCAGACATCCCCCTGTGGAACTCACCTGTTTGATGGTCTGCACCACTTCCTGAATGTGGGAGTTGTTGATTTCTTTCTTCAGCCTGTAAAGAAAAGTATAGAAACCTCTCACCCAGCTGTCCTGTTTCCATCAAACCCCTCTGTCAGTGCTACACTGTTCCACATGTGCTGCATTTCCATGGTGTCCTGCCACACAGAGAAGCTACTGTAATTTAGGAAAGACAAAACACCATTCCAGTTTGTCTGAGACATAAGGCAAAGAACTGGATGCAAAATTCTACTTCTTCAACTTCCCAGGCAGCAGCAGGCCCTGCATCCTGCATGGCTAAAGCATGGGAGCATCCAGCACCTCTCCTGGGCAGCCTTGTCACTGGTGCTCCTCTGCAGGGTCTGGATCCGCTCCACCCTCCTCGCCTCCAGTCGCTTCTTGATGTCTTTGATGTTGCTGTAAAGAGAGACAAGAGAAGGCCTGGGGACCAGCACAGAAGGAGCCCTCCATCCCTATTTCTGTGGAGTGCTCTGCTGGCCAGAAATGCCAGTGGAAGGGATTGGGCAGCAGAAAGCCCAAAGGCTTAAGAATATTTTAAGTCCTGCAGCTTTTTCTGTTTGTTTGGGGGTCTTGGGGGGTTATTTTTTAAAGGATTCCTAACAAAGATTCCTCCCAAAGTCAGGACATGTTCTGCCTCCAGCAGTGAAAGCTGAAGATGCTGAAGGGATGTGTCAGAGAGAACAAGTGTACAGAAGCTTTTCTGTCCACCTTCCCAGTTTCAGTCCATCCTCCAGCATCTATACATTTCTTTCCCATGATGTCACTCATATCTTGGAGTTCACCTCTACTTTGGGATTTCATAGCACATGTGGCTGTACTAATGACATCCTACTGTCAGCAAACCAGTGCCTGGCTACTCACCTGCTTCCTTAGTCTTGCCTGAATATGCTGAATAGCTGAGAGAAACAGACTGGCTTGGGCCAGAACATAAAAAGAGGGAGCTGTGTCTGACTGAGGGAGGATTGTAGCTTCAGGACAACGTTCTTGCAGGACCAAATGGATATACACCTTGCTAGAATTGGGGGAATTGATTCTGCCAGTTTGTTTAAGTACTGGAGCCAAGCTGCTCCATTCCCTTAGAAGATGGAGTGGATCAGTCCCTGGAAGGTACCCAGAGACCAGCAGAGCTGCTCCTGGCCCGAATCAGTCACTCAAGGCTGCTCACTGCAGGGGAAACACTGGTATCCTGCCTGGTGCCTCGTGGTAGGAACTCTGCTCTGGGGATCACAAGAGCTGTGTCCCCTCAGTGCCACTGTGTGAGACCCTGTGTCACACTCCTGTGCCTCAATTTCCCCCCAAGGAAAGACAATGCTCCCATTCCCTGCCCTCCCTCCCTGTGTGCAGTGCAGGGAGCTCTGCCCAGGGCAGAGCTGGGCATCGTTTGGGATCCCAGGGCCGTGTTTACCTCTCTGTTGTGTCCCGCAGCGCCTGCAGCTCGGCTCCCTGCTTCTCCCTGGCCAGCTCCAGGATCCTGGCAGTTTGCTGGTCAAGGGGTGAAAACAACATCAAAAGGGCACAACCCCAAATCTCTGACACACAGGGGGTAGAATTCACAAGCTCTGATACCACCTAATCCCCATCAGCAGCCTTTGGTCAGAGCTGCTGCTGCTGAGAGGTGCAGCTCCACCTGTATTTTTAAGTATCACCACCCTGGGTTTGCTGGCTGCCTTTGGGTTAAAGAGTTTCCCAGACGAAGTTGTGGCAGAGACAGAAAATGTGCTTTTGCCTTTTCAGGGCTTCAGTCTACATTTTGAGCAAATAAAAACATACAATTTTAAAACTTACAACCCTGTATTTAGATGGTTACCAGGAAAATCCTAAACTTGTTTTTGACATGAAATAACCTAAAATCTGATCAAAAATCCTGGCAAACTTTTTTATATATCAGCTCTGTGAAAAATACTCAATGTATTCACTCCTAATGGTTCACTGAATCAACCAGGTGAAATGTTAGTACAACATGGAAAACTTTCAAATCCAGGTTTTCCTCAAAAAAAACCTCTCAAGCATTTCCAAATTACATTAGCAAAGAAATTATAAATTATTTTCTGCTGTGCATTTAACATTGAAAGCATGAACTCTCCTTCCACAGAAGAAGCCACTTTTTCCACCAGTTTAGTTCTGAGGTTCATCAGTGTGGGTTTTCTAGAGAAGTCCCTTTAGGAAAGATTGCAAGAAACCTCAAGGGAGGCAAGTAATTTTAAAAAGAGAACAAGGTGAAGTAGTGTTTGGCTGAGGGGTTTTTTTGTTCTCACTATTTGGATTTTATCTTTTAATTCTGTTCCTTATTTTCAGAAAAAAAATTGAATCTTATTTATTTTAAAACCATTCTCTTAGGAAAGTCCAGAAAAAACCACAAAAAACAACAACCTGAACCTCCTCTTGAAGAATTATCCGAATTAAATTTTTCTGGAGCAGCCAAATTAACTGCCTGTCCTATGTTGCATTCCGTTTTCCACTGAGAGGCTGTCCTAGGATCCCTTTCCTGGTGCCACTGGCAGCCTCACCTCTGTGGCGTGCTGCTCCTTCTTCCTCTGGATGCCCTTGTGGAGCTCCTGCCCCAGGTGCACGAGGTCCCGTTCCAGCCTCTCCCTCAGCTCCAGGAGCTGGCGATCCGCAGTCTCTGCCACTTCCACACGACTTGCACAGGTACCAGTGTCACCCTGGGCCACACTCCTGCAGAACACAATCAGGGCTGTGCTGCTTCTGGCCATGCCAGTACAATCCCAGCCTTCCCACCCACCCTCGTGGGAACAGCCCAGGGACATGTGGATGCTCCATCTTCTTTCAGAGAAGGGGAGCTCACGTTTCTCTTGGGGATCCTGTTTCGGTTTGGGGATGTGAATCCTTGGGCTCCATTTACCTTTTCTTCTGGGTTTTTCTCATGTGGATCATCCTTTTCTTGCCCCCGTGGCAGATGGGCTCTGAGAAGAGCACAGAGTATTTCTGCAGCAGCTCCTCCTTCCTCTTGCTTCCCTTCTGCTCCAGCTCCCTCAGCTCCTTCTCCTGCCTCTTCAGCAGCTTCAGGAAACCCTTCATCTGCTGCAGCTCAGCCAGGGTGGCTGTTTCAGGCTCTGAAACACAAAACAGAGGAAGTTTGCTCTCCCACACCATTTCTCCACCTGCTGCCAAACCCTCTGGGGTCACACAGGGGCTTTCAGCACTGCCTTCACTCATTTGCCTCCCTCTTTTCCTGCCCCTGATGGCTGGGGTATGGGGATAGCCAGAATTGCTGTCAGGCCACAGGGAATTATCTGCTCAGGGAAAGTAACCATTTTGGGACTTAGAATGTGTAAAATTGAAGAGAACATGCAGGTATGTCAGCAGCACAACTATGCTGAGCAGAGCCACCTCCTTCCCAGGGCTTGGCCTGGGCAAACTCATCCCTCAGTCACCATTCAAACTACAGCCCCCTCTGCTCCACACCACGGGATCCTCTCACCAGGTATTCTGTCCTGGGGAACACTTCTCTGCAGGAATAACTTATAAAAGCAAAACTTAATGTTCGTAACAGTTACTTGGCAACAAAGCCTGAGTGGAACAAGTTTCCTCTTGTCCCTTCAGATTGGTTTTGTGGCATAATTAGGCCCCCGTGTTTGCAGGGATTTGCATCACACTGCAGTCAGACACAGGTGAACCACACATAGTACTGAGAGTGCAGGTGTGATGAAGGGAACCCTGAGCCCCAAGATTCCTGGGATTTGTCTTTAGTGCTGGCTGTACAAGGCAGGCCTTTTTAATTTGGGAATATACATAGGGAATATTGACTGACAGGCCACAGCTCAGCTAAACAGCACAAGGAGTTACCTGCCATCTGCATCACTCCTACCACGATTTCATCCCTGGCGAATGCTGCTGCTCCTGAAATCCCAAAAGAGGTTCCTGTTAATGTCCCATCTTGGATGTTCAGGTTGGAAAGGGACAGTGGAGAGCTCACCAGAACACAGACCGTGTGAAGGACGTTGGTGTGAGGAATTAATTAAGCTGCCAACATGCTGAAGTACTTGAAAACTCTTGGAAACTTACCTGTGGAGCCATTGGAGGGAGGAATGCTGCATTTCCCAGCAGAGTCTGGCACCCCGTTAGTCTCAGCAGATGGGACATTCCTCCGTGTGCCAGGCCTCTAAAACAAAGATCAGAGGGAAATGAAGGCTCATTATTCCAGGCTGAATCCATGCAAGGTGCTTATGAGAACAGAACCTGGGAAAAAACTCACCTCCCCTGAGGAATCCTTGAGCTTCATGGAGCGCTTGTCCTGCAGGCTGAGGAACTTGATGGGGTTGGAGAGGGCAATAGTGAGGTCTGGAAACAGAGAGAGGGTTTGGCTCAGACAGCACATAATTCACAGACTCATTTTCCCTGCCCAGGGAAGGACACTGTGGAGAAGAGGCAATCTGTGTTCTCTGCTTGTAACAAGCTTCTCTCTGACAGCACTAAGGGAGGGGACCACTTTCACCTCAGTCTCATGCTGAGGTCATGGCTCACAGGTGATGTTCAGAGCAGCTCTGTGAAGTGATTTTGGGAACTCTGCTCTCAAAATCTGAAGCCAGGTTCAGATTTTCCTCACTGGCACAGCTCCCTGCTCCAATTCCAGTCCAATGCTGTATAAACCTCACCTTTTATATAAAAATTTCTCAGGATTTCCCAAATGAGAAAGGTTCATTTGTATGAACACAGGGGAGGAAAGAGCAAACAAGAGAAGTATTCACGGGAAGGTGTGTGGCTGATGTTACCTTCTGTGTGGTTTTGGTTGTGAATGTTGATCCCTGCAGTGGGACTTTTGTCCTCATCCAGCTCTGTCTGACCCTTTTCAAAGGAACATCTCTGTACCAGCAAGAACCTCCCTTCTCTTCCAACAGAGAACAACATCACTCCCGTGCTCCCTAAAACCCCTGTTCTCATCACCCCATGAGAGCTGGCACCTCTTCCCTCAAGCAAACCTCTCCCTGCCTCTGAGAAGCTGGGACTGACCCCCTCAGGTGGGTCCCAGGCACAGCTGCAGTGGGACCATCCATGCTCTTCCCACTAGCAGCGGGGCTGGAGTGGAATCTTGGCACACGCTCAATCCCGTCCTGACAGGAATGAAGGGTGCAGCAGGAAAGCACACCCTGGGCTGGGAAAATGCTTATGGATCAGAGTGTGGATGAAGCTAGAGCCCACACCCGGCACATTCCAACATGTTCTACCTGCCCAAGCGTCCGGCACGTAGTCCTTGACCTCCAGGAACACGAAGAGGGAGGGCATGGTGAGGGGCATGTTGCTCTCGCTGCGCAGGCACACGTGGTGGTACCCTGGAACAGAGCACATCACTGAGCTGGGCTGGCACAGTCCTGGCCCTCCAGCTGCCAAACACAGCCCGTCCTTCCAGGAGGGCACGGGGAGGATATCCTGGAATCGAGCCCAGCCTCCAACAGGATGATTCCACTGCCTACAGGAGTGCAGATTAAGGAGCCAAATACGCAGCTGTTTGTATCTTTACAACTTCCAAGGACTAGTCTTGAAGGCCCAAAAGCCAAAGTGATTTCTGCAGATTTACCTGAGTGCATTGCAATGAGAGGAATGATACGATGTCCAATGAACTTCCCTCCTTCCTCCCAAGCCGCAATTTTCAGAGAGGCCAACTCAGGCATCATGATCTAAAAGAAAAGCAGAGTAAGACACCAGTGTTCTCACCTCTAACTCCTGACAGCAGCATCCTCCTCCAAGGAGAGCTTTACTCTCTCTCCTTCTTCCAACCGCAAAATTCCAAGGTGTCACCACCTATTTCTGCAGCTTGTAATTTAAGGCCACAGTTTATCACAGACATAACTGAATTCCCAAAAACTCCATTGAACACAGGTTTCTCACTCTGCCCAGGATCATAGGAGGGCATGCTACCTAAAGACAAAAATGGGGCAAACCCTCCAAGCTGCAGCTTCCAGGAAGCAACTCACTGGAGAAGGGAATCAGCTGGGAGGAATAATTAGGCAAACATGGTAACCCTGCCATAAGGGCTCTTGCCTTCCTCCTTCCCCATTGTCTTGTGCCATAAAATGGACTAAAAATTATTCTGCCAGGAGTGACACCTGAGAGTGTTTCTGGAAGGAGGATATTTACCCACCACATCCCAAGCAGGCCGAAAATATCCACAGTTTCAGAGTGTACCTGATAGAGTTTAATTGTGTAATGGGGACTGGACAACTTCCCTGTGCCCTTCAGCTGGACTGGGGACCCCTGAACTCTTGGGCACAGACAGGGCAGCTTTCTGTGTCCTGGCACAGCTGAAAACGGGTCCCATTACTGCTCCAGTTTGGCTGTTTCTCACTGACAGTTTAACCACAGACATTCAGTTACATTCTGCTTCTGAGTGCTGGAAGTTTTCCAGGCAAGTCAGTCACTTCAGTTTGAAAGGCATCACAGGGGAGACTTTGGATGCCTGTTATTTCCATAAACATTCCCAGCTACCCCTTGTCTGTTCTGGGAAATGCTGATGGAGAGTTGTTTTGGATATTATTGCTTGGGTATTATCTGAGTGCACTGAAAGCTAGGCCTTGGGTCTGCAGAAAGGAGCCCCTTCTGCTGTCACTGACCTCTCCCAGGATAAGGCCCGTGGCCAACAGCAGTTTAAGAATCCTGTGTCTAAATTACTATCAAATGTTCTCACCTTTTCAAAAACAAAAGCCTCCTCCTTCCACACAGGGTTAATGGAGTTGGCCGTGGAGGTCAGTTTGGTTCTGTATTTGCGCTTGGTGTCCCTTGGCAACCCAAAGAGCTCCACTTCCACAAAGGTCTTCACGTTGCGCTCCGAGAGGAACTGACCAGAGAGTATCTGTGAACAGCAGAAACAGAGTCAGCAACTGGTGAAGAGAATTCCTTCACTCCAAAGTCACTCTCCTCCCATCCCAAAATAGCTCTTCTGCTCCAGATTTTCTTTTACCTCCACCCCTATTTCTTGCTTCAGCACTTCCTTCCCTCCCCATCATCCCAGCCTTGGTTGCTGCCATGTGGCAAATGCTCCTTTTCCATTTTCATGTGATTATGATTAATTTAAAATAAGAGACAAGCCTGGGGGTTGCCAAGGTAACACCGTCCCAAGGACTGCCAGGTTCCTGTGCTCCACGAGCCCCCCAGATGGCACAGAGGGAGCCAGGAGGGGCTGCCAGGGAACACTTGCCGTGACCGATAGGGTGCTGGCCACCACCACGTCCATGCGGTCCAGGGAGAAGGGGTCGAAGTGCTTGTCGGGGCGGCGCAGGAACTCGTGCTTGAGCAGGTACCCACACTGCCCATTGAACTCGAACAGGGCCATGTTCTGCTGCATGGGCACATCTGCAAGCAGGGCAACACCATGAGACACAGGGCTGGGACAGGGACCCCTGTGCCACCAGGGAGCCTCCAGCCCCTGCCAGCCACAGCTCACAAAGCCTCCTCAAACAGTAATTAAGCCTCTCAGTGCCCTACAGGGAAAAATATGAGAGCAGCTGTTGCACAGAAGGGAAGTGGTTTTCCTACACTTGCACTGTAAGTCACGGGAAGAACCAAATTCAAACGTACTTTAGGGAGAACCCACTGGTTCTGGCTGAGAATAAATAGGTATCTGAGCCCCTCTGCTCCTTCGCCCTTCCATTTTGGACTTCCTCTGAGTCCATCCACTCTCTGACACTTCTCCTGAGGAGACAGGATGACACCTGCCTGCACTGTGTCATCCCCCCTCAGAGCCAGCCTCTCATTCACCCCCTTTCCAAGTCAATTCCTTTTTGTCCCATACACTCTCTATATGTAACACACTGCCCTGAGAAAGGAAGAGGTGTACGAAATAGCTTTCTCTGGAGGCTTTTCTTTCCCATCTTGGCTATGCAGCAAGGAAAGGCCCTTCCTTCCCGGTCAGGTCAAAATCCTGGAAATAATGGCACAGCCAGGGCAGTGCTGTGGCCATATGGAGCTGTGCCTCTGCCTTGTGAAGGGGCAGCAACCTGGAGACAGGGCTGCAGGTGCATTCAGCGATGTGATTCAGTGGGACATCATGGAACAGGACACTGGGGACAGCACCCAGATAGGAGTGACAGCACATGGTGGGGGTGGAGGGGGTGTGCTGGGCACGGAAGGTGCTGTTGGTCTGCAGGAGATGGACTTAGAGGAGAACAGCACTTGGGAGAAGGCACATGGAATAAAAAACACATGAGGGAAACAGCAGCAAAGGAAGAGACAGGGACGAGGAGCACCCCAGGGACCAGGAGCACCCATCCTCACCCAGCTGGAGGCTGAAGGACGCCTGACACTCACCCATGGTCTGGAAGTTGAGTGCCACCATCTGACAGCCGACGTTCCAGAACATCTGGGGCAGGTAGTTGGACGAATCCATCCGAGTGCCTTTGGGGTAGACCCGGCTCATCTGCCGCTTGTTGTATCTGCAGGGGCTCCATAGGAAACAAGGCCCGAGTGTTCCTGCTGTGCCCTGGGACCAGCCCACGTGTTTCCATTATGAAAACTGTTTAACCTCTGCTACCAAATAGAATGTTCCAGACAAGAGTTCAGACAGGCCCAGGCTCCCTTTCCATACCCTTTCCACCTAAGGACAAGCATCTGGCAGCCTTGACATTGACTACGGCAGGATGCATTCTGTCAGGAATCTCTCTGGAGAACTCCCAAGCCACCCTGGAAGATCCCATGTCTCCAGCATTGTATCTCTGATTGAGAGTCTGCGGGTGCTGGAACCAGAAGCCCTTTGGAGATACCTCAGCCCAAGCTCCAGCTTACCCATGACACGCCAAGCCCCCAGCTCCCCAGGACAAGGGCTGCCAAAAGGATACTCTACAAACTGCACGGGGAACTTGCTCAGGAGGTCGTAGGCCTTCAGCTCTGTGAAGGAAGAGATGACGTAACTCCGGTTCTTCTCTGGAAGCAGGAGACAGTAAAGCATTAGAGATAAGGTACACCCAGCCCCTGTCCTGCTGTGGGCACTGACAGGCCCAGGAAGCCCTTGGACTGCATTCCCAAGGGACTGAGCCAGACTTACGGGCAGAGACCTCGAAGGAGTCAAACTTGATAGGCTGGATGTAATTCACCAGGCTGGACATCTCCTCATAGGCTGTCACCTCCAGGCCAGCCGTGCCCTGTGCAGAGAACATCCCAGGGGAGACAGGTGAAGAGACCTTCCCTTGGGAGGAAACAAATGCCACCAGGACTTCTGAAGGCAAGAGCTCCAGGGGCTGCCCTGACTGGAGCGCTCCAGTTCGGCTTCCCAGCCCTACAGCTCTACAGGCATGGAGTTTCCAGGCAGGGCAAGGAGTTTCCAGGCAGCTGGGCAAGAACTGAATCCGGGCACACGGAGAGGGCTCCAGTCAGGATGTATAAAGCCCAGAACCTCTCCAACCTCTTGGAATACAGAGTCTGGGACAAACAGGGGATATAATCTTCCCTCCTCTTCAAGGCATACCAAGCAGATGGAAATGGGAAATGGATGTTTTTATTCACAGGAATGCTGATCTCCTCCCTCTTACTTCAGGAGCAGCACTTTTTTTTAGTAACAACTTTTTGGAGACCAAGGCTAAGCCTCTCCAACAGCCTGGAGGCAAACAGTTACCTACAAATCACATGGAGTATCAAAAGCACAGTCAGCAATAACAGCTCTTCTGCCACATTCTCTGTGCTTGCAACTAATTTATTTTGTTCAGTTTCTCCTGCAAAAGTCTTGTTGCAGGGGGGAAAGCAAGCCCACAACAGGTTCATTACCCTTTGCATTTTGGGTTCATCCCACTCCACTCAGTTGCGTTAGGCCCAGAGAAAACTGAAAGCCAGATTAAACGGAACAGAGAAGGAAGAGAACTAACAGTGATAATACCTCATCTGACTGCATCTTTTTAATCTCCTCTTCATCCAGGTTTCTGAGTTGTTCATCCTCCTCCTCTGGCTCCTCTTCAGCCACATCACCTGCCCAGACTAAGCACACAGGCCACATCAGTGGTACATGAACACTGAGACAGGACACTGTAGGTGCATAACCTCACAACCAAGTCATCAGAAACAATGTGGGGAAGAATCCCACAACTTTACTGGCCAAATCCAAATATGAACTGGCACACTGTGGATCAGCACACCCAGGAGACCAAACTGTACCTCCTGCGGGCTCCACTCACAAAAGCAAAGGGTTCTTTTCCCTCTAAGATCACATGTATTTTTAGAATGAATGTCCATTTCTGGGTGTTCCTCTTGTCATCACATAACTTCACGTGCTCCTACCAGGACAAGGACTGTTCTACCACAGGGGCTCTGAGCCCAGGGAGTGACAGGAAGGGAGGAGAGAAGGGCGGATGGTTCTATGAACCTCCAAGACCCTCAGGGTGGAGAACTAGGCCATGATGAATGTGTGGTCATTAGAGAGCTACAAGCAGTAACCAAGTGTCCCTCTTCCCCCAACCAACAGTCAGTGTTGTCAGTGAATCACCAAGAGATGATGGGCAGGGTGTAAGTGATGGTCTCTTTTGGTTGCAGGAAGTATTGAAAATATTCTGAAGATTTCATTTCTCTTCCAACCTTATGCTGCTGCTTGAGAAAACTGAATTAAGGATTAGTGCTGGCTTGTCCCAAGCTGGTATTAGGAAGGTTTTGCCCATCTAGCTCTACTAGTCCCACTTCCCTTCAGACTTACCAGTGTCTTCAGCATCCATAGGGGTTGGCTGCTCGACAATTTCTTGTTCCACAATCCTCCCTTTCTTCAAGGAGTTCTGCCTCTTCCCAGATATAGACTGGTTCTTTTTATTCTTAATCAAGATTTTCCCTAAGAGTTCTTTAGGACTAGGCAGAGGAACTCCTGGCTTCAGCTGCAAGAGATAAACTTCATCACAAGGAGAATTCAAACACTCTCCCCTTTTGTCCCTCTGGCCAATTCCTGGTGCACAGACACATCTCTCAACCAGTGTATAATTAATTTCCTCCACCTGTCACCATGTCCCATTAGATCCATGCAGATTTTCCTTAAGATTTCACCTGTGGTTGCAGAGCAGCTGTAGCACCACCAGGTCAATGGGCCCACAGAAATACCTGTTATACAGGTAAACTGATGACTGAGATCAAGCAGATGGGGAGCTTTGCTGAGCTATACCTGGAACTGACCTGCCCACCTAGGCCTGGAAGGGAGTATTTCCAGGCCCTTGTTCCCATTTCCAAAGCAAGTGCTGGCAAAGAGAGCTGCACCAATGCCATGTGCAAAACACACATGGTACCCCTGGTACAACTTGGCCACCAACTCAGTACCCACAGTCACTGAGGTCACAGAATGTCAAACAAGAGCAGAGTCCAATGAGTGCTCAGGAAAATCTCTTGTGACAGAGAGTCTTCCACCCATTCCTATGAACCAGGATTGTTTGTTCATGGCATCGCATTCTCTTTCACTGTCCTTGTGCCTGTTGTGGCACCTCCCAGCACCAGGAATGACAAGTTTTGCAGAAAGACCTCCCCAGTGGCCTCCTTCCCCAGCTGCCCCTCACCGGGTATTTCTCCAGGGGCTCAGTCAGCAGCATGTCTCCAAAAATGGTCCTGCAGTACTCGGCCATCTTTGCCTGCTGCTTGGGCCTGCAAGAGACCAGGCAGGAGTGAGCAGGAGAACAGGCCCAGACCCAGAGCTTGGTAGGAACCAGCACCTCAAGATCCATGTCCTGCACCCAGAAACCACCCCTGCCTTCGCTCAGCTGTGCAGATGTTGAGGTTCATTCACAGGCCAACTCCCATGTGCACACTGACACCTCAAGCTGAAAGGCTGCACAATCGTGGTCACTCCACTCTGTAGGTTAAGGCTCATCTTTCAGCTCTGACCCACCTCCAGCAATTTCAGAAACCCCAATTAATGTTTCATTTCAGCTCAGCACTCAGTTCAAACCAGCAGCCCTTGCCTGTGTCCCTTCTGCTCTGGACACAGAACACGATTGTCCCAAGCAGTGGATACTCACGAGTCCACGTGGTTCTCGAAGGACAGGATCACAGGGTACAGGGATGTTTTAAAAGCACTTTCTGCAATGGCCTCAATGGCATCCTGAGGGAGAGACAAAGGTCAGAGAGCTCAGCACTCATTAGCGACAGATAACAGAGACACAGCTGCCCACCACTGAAGAGACTCCAGAATTGCCATTTTCAGGATCGTCCCTTCAAAGTCACTGAACTTGTCCCAGTAGGAAGGTGAGAGGTGTCACCTTTCTCACACCTGCCTGGATTTCCAGCTCCAGGGGATACAACCTGCAGCTAAACTCAACAGCTTGTGTAAAAATGCAGCTGAACATGCAGGAAGATGAGGTTTTGTTTTTGCTACATTGTTCAGTGTAGCCACCACCAAATGTGAGAGTATATGGCCAAACACAAACTGCTGCCCCAAACCACTGCCCTGTGCACCTTGAAGTGACACAGAAAGGTGTGTGCAGCACCAGGTTAAACCACTTCACACCCTATCCATACTTACCTCTGAACACACCCAATTTTCTAAGTTTCAGCTGCTTATAAACCCTTCTGCTTCGCAGCAGAGAAAGTTGGAGTGTTCAGTCACCAGCAGTGCTGACATTTCAAACGCAAATACCACGGAAACCTCAGCATTAATGATGTTAGACAAAACAACCATATTTTCCCCAAGCCCCTGTTAAACTGCCAGAAACTATCCACTATTTTCCCTTCTGGTGTTGCTAATTGGTAAAGAAGTGCCATTTGCTCCTTTGCAATGACATCCCCTGCTCATCCCAAATCCTGGTTCAGCCATGACCTCAGGATGGTGGAGGCTGCCACGGCTGCTCCTCCACGGACCACTCGGGTCTGTCACAGAAACCCCAAGGCTCTGAGGAGAGGCTACTGAAAGGCTCCAGGAATGGTAGAACAGAGAGAGAGGCGTGGAGGGAAAGGTCTGTTATGTATTATTATGCATTAGGTACAACCAAAACCCAGCACGTGCTGTGTGTTAACAGGTTATAGTTTCCTTGAGGAACAGTTCCAGGCTGCAGCAGAACTCTGCAATTACAGCAGCAACAGTTGCCGCAGTTTCTGTTCTCTCTGCACTGAACTGCTGTGCAAAAAGCAGCAGTGGTACTGGAGCACTTAGGAAATTACTGACACCAAACATGATAATACCTCTGATGTTAACAATTGGTTTGGTTGGTTGTTTCCCCCTCCCCCCCCCGAAAATATTTTAGTAATAGTAAAGTGTGGGAACTGGGGGGAAGACACAGGAAAAAAACAGACCTGTAGAAAGAATCTTTGTGTCTTTGCCTGTTGGCAGCAGTTGTGGAAAGGGGTGCAGAAAAAAATGGGATGCATTGATTTGGAACCTGCCAGCTGTGGATAATTGCCCTGTATTGCCAAGGGACAGGCAGAGTTTGTGCTGTGCTTCCAAAGCCTGGAAGCTGAATCCTCAAGGAAGCCAGCTGCCCACAGAACAAACTGCAACACTCAGGTCATTAGGAAGGAATTGAATCCTGCTCCTCCAAAAGCCATCACATGAGGCTTTCAGCCACAGAAACCTGCTGCACACCAGAATATAAACTTATTTTAACTGTGTGTTTTCTAACAGCCATCCTGTTTGTGCACCTATCCATAAATCCACCAGACTCGTGCCATGTCCTGTCCAACACAGACACATCTGCTCAGCCATCTCTCCATGGCTTGTGCCTGACTTCCCACATTTCCCTGGCTCATTCATCTATCTTCCTCCAGCTATCCACCTCTGCTGCTTCTGCTCCAAAAATGTACACAAACTCCAACCTAGTGCACATCTGTTCACCTTTCCTCCTCCCCACATCTTCATTCACGTGTCACCTCCATCACTCTTTTCCTCTCTTTGTCCTCAGCCCATTCCTTTGGCAGCTCCCCCAGTGGTCAGTCAAAAGCACACCTGGAGAAAGACCCTCCCTACCTTGAAAAGGATCTCAGTGGTCATGGTGAAGCCGTGGGTGATGATGGGCTCCTCATCTGGGGGACGGCCCTTCCAGCAGTCCAGCTCCACGCAGCGGCAGCCGGCCAGGAGCGTCTGCCGGTACATCTCGGGAGAGGAGATCCCAGAGAACTGCCCAGCTGTGCGACACAGGCTCAGTGTCAGCCACTCACAGGGGCAGGAGCATCAGGAACCTCTGCCAGCCTTCAGCAGGGGGATGGGGCAGACTGACAAGAGGTTTGCAGGCAGAGGGTGTCACTTCTCACACAGCATTCAGAGCTCAGCCCAGCCCTCAGTCCCCCAAACCCCAAGGCACAGTCTGTCTGTGCCATCCATCCATCCCTGGGGATGGTGCCTCCCTTGGGAACTGCCCCTACCTGTGAGATAGGTGTTGTGTGAAGAATTGATGAAGTAGTGTGAGAGAGGCTGGGTCATGTCTTGGTACAGCATCAGCTTGTCCAGAGCAATCACGTTATTCTCGGGGCCACAGAGGAACCAGACCATGCCCTCTGGAGAGAGCTGCCCTGCATGGCAAACACAGCTGGCAATGGTGCCCACACAGAACAGTTTGGCACCTCCCTGGTGATGCACCTCAGCACAGGGAGTTTGGGAACAAGGCTGATGGCTCCCCTGGGAAGCAGGCTGGAGAAAGCATGAGAGGCTCTGCTCTTTCATCCTACCTCTGGGCTGAATCAGACTCACCTCTCTGGATGTTGATCCCGCTGGGCTCATACTTCTCTATGAGGTTCTGCACCTGCTCGGGTTTGGCTGGAGGGAACAGGATGTCATTGAGGCGGGAGTCACGCTGCTTCCTGTTGATAAACTTGGCCAGGTGCTCTTTGGTCATGTAGGGTTTTGCTTTCAGATGGCTGTAGAGAGAAAATCCCAGAGGGACAGAGGTAAGGCCTGGGAATTGCCCAGGAAACCTTTACACAGGAAAGAGATTGATCCTTCTCCAGGTTAGCAGTGGGGGCTCCCCGGGCCCACACATTTCTGCTTTGTCCACATTTCTTCCCATAAATGATGCCTCCCACTATGCCCTTTCTTCTTCCTCACTAATTCCTAATTCCATACAGGGAACAGCTTGCATTGAAAAGAGCACAAAGCATATTTTGAGGCTCTAACTTGAACCCTAAGAAGACCTGAATTTCAGGGCATTCACTGCCTGCCCTGTGAAATCAAGTCCCATGTAAGAAGCCACAAATTTAGGTTCTTGAAAAGCAAAAGGTCCCTGTGTACTTGTGGGATCTGTAGTTCTCACACTGCCTCTGTTTGGGGTCTGGCCACAAGCAGTGTCACATGGACATGATGTAGTGCTGGCCTGGGCTCCGCCCTCCTGCCAGGGACAGTTCAGGGTCCCCACAGCACAGGGAGGTCTCATCCTTTTTATTCAGGCTGTAAGTGAAGGTGTTGAGTGAGCCATATTCCTTCCCTTCTGAGGCTTCAGACCAGACAAACCACATGGGATTAAATCCCCCACTTTCTGTCTATCTGTTGCCACAAGAGCTCAAGTTCTGGGCTGTGGCCTTAGGGAAACTTACTGCGAGGTAAATATCTCATCAATCTCTGGTCGGGGACACAGATTCATGAGGAAAGTCTTGTACACAGGCTCAGGAAAGTCCTCTGGGTTGATGGCATCATTCTGAAAACACAGAGAGGACATGTCAAGACCACAAACCCACGACAGCTCTCACCTCTAACACCCACAGCCCAGCGTTTGGCTGGGCCAACACAGGCATCTGGAACATCTGCCCAGGTGGAGCTGCTCCCTGTGCCACCCAATGCAAGTGTTCCTGAAATACAGCCACAGCTGATCCCAGCAGGCCAGAGTTAAGGCCTGGAAGTTGTAAGGAAAAGGTTTCACAGCAACTAAGAACATCTGGGCTGGTGGATTTTCACAGCCAAGGGAGCCCCAGTCAGGGCAGGCAAAAAGATCCTTCTCAAGCCAGTGAGACCTCTGGGTACCCAGAGAAACCCTTACCTTGCCCTTTGGGAGGTGACAAGCACTCAGTGCTGCTTCCACCCTCTTCCTGTCTGCAGGGAACATCTGGAAAATACTGACAGGGAGGACATGGATCAAAATGGAGCAGGGAAGAGATCAGGAAGGCTGGGGCTGCAGGCAGTGCAGGACATCATAAATGCACAGAAGAGGAGGCTGATGGACCAGAGAGGATGGACAGTGTTTCTCCAAAGGAAGTACCGAGTCTGACAAACCTACATAGGATTTTCTGACTGCTGATTTAATGCAGAAGTTCTGAATTTCTGCTATGGCCTCAGTAAGAGCCCTGTCACTCTCAAAATCCCTCTTCCCTGTCCTTTCCTGCTCCTCTGGGAGGAGCTCCCTGTGGCAGCAGACCTCATGTCCCCAGTCCCCAAGACACTTCCTCCCACAAGATGCTATCCCATGTGGGAGCAGGCTTTGGCAAGGAATTACTCTGTAGTCAAGGCAACATTCAAAAAAACCAAACAGCCATTCTGCACATTTACTGCTTTGAAAGGAGGCCAAATTTTCTGGAACCAAAGGCTTTCCATGAATTCAAGGAACAAACTCATTGCACAGGCAGAGACCAGGACACTACATGACTACTGGAGAAACCAAACATCACTTCCAACAGGGAAAGCTGGGATTGGGCTGCAGGTCAAATCTTCAGCTTAAAGCTGGGGAGCAAGAACAAGAAGTGAACCCTCTCTCCTTTCAGAACATCCTAGGCAGCAGCAATGTGGTCTCCTCCATGGATTAATTTAGTCTCAGCTCTGTTAAGCTCCCGGCATCACCGGTGCTCACAGGCAAACAGGGACCAGGCAGTGCCCTGTGCTGCAGGTGGGAGTGCTGGGGGTGCTGCAGCAGCTCATGTAAACCCAGTGCCACAGTCACCCTTTGCAAGGCAAAACTGCAGCAGCCCTGGAATGATTCCAAAGGGATTTGCATGTCTGAAGAGAAAGGCAGATGTTCATGGAATTTTCAGAATAATTCAAACAGAGTTTTGAAAGCCTTACATTTAACTGCACCTGGAGATACTGAGTATTTTTATAAATCTGGTTCTTAGTCTGGACTATTCAATGGTCTGAATTTTTACCATTCTGCAAGAAATGGGCGCTGAGGAGAGGTACAGCCTGTACCAGATATTTTTTCTAGCTTGTTTCAGAGGACTAAGCTGGTTCTCCCTGCACCAATGCCACCTTGGCTTGCATTTTAAAGATCAATTCAAAGCACTCTCCCCTGGTGTGTTATTCATTACAGACCTATACATTTTAAACAGCCCTGTGATGAATACTCGGGCTTCTGACAGAATGAAATTCTGCTGGTTGGTGGTTTAGAAAACAAATGAAAGAAAATGTTTTTCGTTGAATAAAGCTCAGCCACCCAGGAGGCCATTTAACCAGCACAACCCCAATCCAGCACCTTCTGCCACACAACACACCACGTGTGGGGTGGACGGGTGATTATTGCTGGCCTTTGTGATGCTATAACACAGCTCAGCCCTAAAGCAGAGGGGTTCAAAACCTCCCAAATGTACTGCCTGCAGGTCCTTATTCTTAAACAAAAGGTAATTTATGGATCCCTACAGGCTGAGGGATGGGAGAAGTGGAGAAGGACCAGTGGAGAAGGGCTGGAGTGGTCACACAGGAGAAAAGGAGACAAAAGAAAGCAAGGGAGCCCCACTGCAGGTGAGCTGGGGAGCCCAGCAAAGAGCTCTCCAAATCCAGAACTCCTCACAAAAAAGGGAAACTAATCCTTACACCTCATCCATGTATCCACTCAAAATTGTTCACAAAACTATCTGTGAACAGAATTCTACCTAATTTTTCCTTGGTTTTGTTGATTATTTCATGGCAACAGCCAGGATGTGAAATCCATGGCTGTTAAAGGCCATTTCTTGCTGTAGATGAAAGCCAAATTCCCATTTCCTGACCCCAATTACGTGCCAGGCCCTTCCTGGGGAGGAACCAAGGTGCAGCAGGAGTTCTTCCATGGCCTGAATCCAGAGGGAATGATCTTTACCTCTCAGATCTGGGAAAAGCACGCAGTTGAAGCCACTGGGCAACCATTCTCTTCCCAGTTGCTCTGCCCACAGTCTGACTGAACACACAATAAAACAAACATCCACACTCACTTCCTGACAGGAATCTTCCCTTCTGCATTCAGCTGCATCTTCAGCTTCACCAGGCTGTGGAAAAAAACCAAACAAGATTATGAAAATGCACTCATACAATCTGAGAGCTCCTATTATGTAAGGAGAAAAAAAATACTTATGGGGAACACAATCCACCAGTGAGCTGAAAATTAGGGTCCTGCAGACCATCAGCTTAACCTTGGCCTGAGCCAGGCCTTGGTCTGGAGGCTGCCAAGGGCCCTGGATGCTAAAAAGCTTTTTTTTCCAGTACAGACAGAAAAGACACAGATGTTTCAGAGAACATACAAACTTGGTCAGCAATCACTCACATTTTCTCCAGGAAGGTGTAGCGGGAGGCGTTGTACGTGAGGGGATTCCGGACGATGGCCAGGATATCCTCAGCCCAGCTCTGGAACACACATGCAGGGCACAGGCACTATGGAACTGCTTTGGGACACACACAGCAAACACAGAAAGGGCACAGAATCCCAGAATGGTCTGGGCTGGAAGGGACCTTAAAGGCCATCCAGTCCCACCCCCCGCCACAGGCAGAGACACCTTCCTCTACTCCAGGTTGCTCCAACGCAGCCTCAAATAGAGATGAGGTAGCCACAGTTTCTCTGGGTAACCTGTGCCTGGACCCCACCACCCCCATTGTAAAGAATTTCTTCCCACTAAATCTATTTGCTTCAGTTTCAAACCATCACCCCCTGTGCTGTCCAGCACTGCTGGCTCCAGATCCCAACATCTGTGCCCTGGGCTTGGCTCTGTCACCTTCCTCCTGCCTACAGACACCAGCAGCTGAAACTTCACTGCTTCTCAGCTGTCTGTTCATCCTTCCAAAACACATGAAGGACAACAATAACTCACTAAATATCTTCTCCTGGTCCTTCTCCATGCAAGGCCCAAGTTTCTAGAACTATGGAGGACCCACACCTGAATGGAACATACATCTGCTTGTTTATAACCTTGGCAGTATCACTGACAGTGCTCAGGGTCCTCTACTCTCCTGCTCCCCACGGAACGCCCCAATCCTTAGTGGTGCCCAGTACTTCCATGCCCTCAGGATACCTTGCCAACATTCTCCTTGTAGGACACAAAGTTATGGAAAGTGAGGTCAACCATGTCAGGGCCAGATACAATTGTCAGGGTCTTCAGCAAGAAGCTGCTGTGAGGGTAATCCAAGTTAAAAACCTCTCGGAGCTTCGGGCACTGCCAAAGAAACACAACAGAGGGGGACGATGGGAGAATGAGGGAAAACTGTACCCAAAAAAACCAGGCCCCAATCCAAACATTGATTCAAATCCACAGCAAACTTCTCAAGGGTTGCAAAATTGCTTACTGCAATCTCCCTTTCCTTTGCTTTCCTTGTTTTTGGCCTTTATTCTGGAACCTGCATTACCTGGGACAATCCCTTGTGACAAACACTACTGCACAAATGCTGCTTTGGGCTGAAAAAGGCAAAGTTGGAGACTGCTCTTAAAGAAATTCCTTCTGGAACTTGGGGCTGGACTTGCAGAGAGAGGAGGGTTTGGCTTGCTCATACCAGAAGTGTATAACAGGGTGATTTTGTCAAGGCACACACGAGAAAAGTCTTTAAGATTGGTGTGACACCTTCACCTGGAACCTCCCTCCACAACAAAGATGATTTTTGGGGCCCTGGCCACTGTAGAGCTGGGCTCTCTCTCTCCAAGCCCCATTTTCTGCTGTTGTCAGTTGTTAACAGTGGGTTTTTTACCATGGCAATTCCAGTACCCTACAGCAATGGCTCACTGGGGATTTGTTTTGTTAAGTTTAAGGCTCATCCGATTAGTGGTACTTGGATTTCAGCACCATATCGAAGTATTTATAGAATCCTTTAAATAATTCAGCATTTTCTGCATTCCTACGTGAGGTGTTGCTAAGCCAAGGTATCCAAGGTATCCTGGAGTTCTACTGGTGCTGCTGTTTGCAATGAAAATATAAAATTCCCACTCCTAGAATAAAGCACAGCAATTCATTATCCAAAGTGCAGGATAAATCCCTGTCCAAGCAAACAGGGAACTGTCAAAGGACCTGCTCCTTCAGAAACAGGGCAAAATCCACCATCTGGGACGGTTACAGCAGGTCAGACTGGGAAGTTAAACTGGAGCTGGAATCTGAGCTCAGCTTCAGGCATCATGTGTCTGCACATCACACACAGAGCTGCACAGACATTTTATAAGGAACTGCAGAGTTTTTCCGCTAAAATTTTCCAAATTTCTGGAGCATTTGCAGTTCTGACACATCTGCAGCAAAAAGGTATCTTTAGGAAAAATGGGATGGGCTGGACTGTTAAGTCAGGATCACCTGACTGCTGTCTCTCCCTTTGGAAAAACACTTCTTCAAGGGCGTAACTCTGAGACCTGCCTAATTCCAGGGCATTTGGAGGGAGGCGAAGGGGAGCACTCACCCAGCAGAAAATGTGGCTATTTTCTGCTAAGGAATTTCTCAAGTGGCTCATTCTTGCCTTGTGAGCCCTTTTCCTTGGCAGAGCTGAACACCACCCACACACCCCCATCTCCTTCCCATGCTCCTCCATGGAGCTCAACTTCTCAGTACCAGCAGTGAAGGGCTGGAGTTTTAATTCCAAATGTAACTGCATCCAGCAAAGCCAGCAGTGTTTGTTCACTCCAGGGCTGCACAGGAGATGGGGCCCAGACAATGAAGAACTTGTGGTTGTGCTGAACTCATTTCCTGTATTTGTTACCCGGGGCTCCTCCCAGCCCTTCCTTCTCCACACATTGCCCTCCTGCAGACACTTGTCACCTGGCTCTCCAGACCTTTCTGTCTAGGCATGCCCCCAAGTGCTGCACCAGAGCTTTTGCCTTTATCCAGGCAGGGATGCATCCAGGACCCAATGGAGATGGGAGAGAAGACCAGAAAGGTGCCCAGGAGCTCTGAACCCCCACAACCTGCACTCCTTTAGCACTTTGCACTGCAGTTTCATTCCAGAATTATTTAGAGCCACCTTGCAGGTGGCCATAATGGAAAAATAGAAATTGCTGCATGAAAAGCAGGACTAGGATATTAGCCATGGAAATCAGAAGGGAAACACGCCCAGCAATCCACTTAAAAAAACCCAAACAAGCAGCAAACAACCCACGGGCAGAGCAGCTGAAAGATAGAGTCAGCTCCCAGTTCATGTCCCACCCTCCTCATTTCCCTAAAATCCTCAGCTGTACAAAGCAGAGCCATAGTCCAGAGAAAAGCAAATTCTCATGCAAATATAAACAAAGAGCCAGAGCCAGATGCAAGACAGAGAGGGATGGTCCTTTCTCTGCTTGGAAGGGCACAGAGCTGAGGGCTGGTGGGACCTGCCACAGCCACACATGTCACTGTGCCCTGACAGATCTGTGTCCCGTGGCATTGAGGATAGGACAGCAGATCTTCTCTTTTGGAGGAAAGAGGTCTTGCTTGGTTGCCAAATGAGGAAAAGCGAGCACTGAGATATTTCCAATGCCTTGGACTCTGGAGGTACCACTCTTATCCCCTGTGCTGGAGGTGACAGCTAGGAGGACCAGCCTGTCCTCGTGCCAACCAGCTCCGGGATACAGGCAGCTCAAAATCCACCGGGAAGCACTCCCAGGTCTCAGTGTCTTATCTAATGGAACCGGAAAATGCAGCAGCACACGGATTCACAGGCACAAAATAACCCATGGGGTTCTGGAATCAAACAGGGACAGGCTGCCATGGACACAGAAGGCTGTGCGTCCTGGGAAACTCCCAGCCCTGTGATCACAGCTTTCACTGTGCAACAGTGAAGTGGTGGGAGAAGAGCCCAGCAAAGTTATTGCTCTCTTTCCTTGCTCAGCTCCTGCTACCCCATTTACAAATCCTTTGCCAGCCACAGGTTTGTACCTTGCACAGACACAGATTAGTGTCTCCATGTGGCCCCATGGGATCGCTCTCTGCTTGGACAGTTGGAGTCAGACTTGGTTTAGCTCCATCCTGGGCTCACACATGTTGCTGAACCCGAGTCCCAGAGCTGCCCCATCCCCTGTGCTGCAGCAGCACCACTGACCACCCACAGTGTTTACAGCTCGTGGCTCACAGCCCATGGCTCAGCTCCAAGGGCACTGTGGCTGCTCCTGATGGTTCCTAAACATTCCCACTTGCTCCTACTTTATCATCTCAAAACATGGTGCGTGACATCCCTTGGCATCATTTTCTCCCTGTACATGTTCAGTTCAGGCTGCATCTCTGGGTTCAACAACAGCAGAACGTAGATGGAGGATTGAGCTGGTTTATATCCACGACAATCAGAAAGTACAACTTCTGTTCTTATGACAAATATGCCTGTCTCAAAGCCAACACCTCCTGAAACATCTAAACAAACTCCAAGGAGCAGCCAACAGTGCAACGATCTGGCCTAAAACATCCTGTACTTTGGCCTGAATTATAATTACATTCTCTATCGGCATTCCAGTGTCTTGGTGCCTCCAAAACCCACCCCAAATGAGGAGCCCTTATTGTCCCTCATTACCAAATGGCAAACACAGACCTGAGTGTAAATAACACCCGTCTGTGTCAGTGTTGAACTGTATTCCAGGGCTTTTATCTTGTCCCCTGGCTCTTCAAAGGCCCTGCTCACCCTTTTCTCCAGCAGTCTTAAACACGTGCCCAGGTTCATTCTGCCCGGTCTCTCAAGAGAAACTCTGAGTGAAGGAAAACCCGTGAGCAGCTCTGAGTGGCTCAGGAAGCCGGGGAGCAGGGGAACCCCGGCAGGCGAAGGAGGGGTCAGGGCAGGAGAACAGCATTGCTATCGACAGAGGGCTGCTCCTGCTTCCAGCCCTCACTGCCTTCCCTTTCCCAGCATGTCCTGCCTCCCTAAACCCTCTGGCTGGGATGGGGCTTGACTGTGACCTGTGCCGGGAGGGAGCGTGTCCCTTTTCAAGGGGTTTCTCACGGAGATGCTTCGGTGTCATTCCTCTTGCTGCTTGTAGAGGTCACAAATTTAAACCACAAACCTCCTGCTCAGCAGCAGTAGGAAAGTGCTACCAACAGCAGGGAACTCCCCACATCCACAGTGAATCCCACCCCCAAGGGAGACTCATGTCACTGTCACGGGCCTGGAGAGCTCAGGCATGTTCCACCCTTGAGCCACAGCCCAAACCTGCATGGTCCTTTGCTGAGGAAAGCCGTGGCACTTTCCATCCTCTGGAATTCCCTCAGTCACAATTCAGTGACCAGGTCACAGGCTTTGCCTCAGAACAGCTGTGGATTTACTGTGGAATCACAGGGAAGGGGAAAGGATGCTCTATTTGTTACTGATGCTACCCAAAGCTCTTCCTACAGCTGTGATACTGTTCCCTTGTCCTAAATACATGCGATCCATCAGCCCTTTCTCCTCCACTTTTAGCCAGTGAAACAACTGTTTGTATTAATGCCAGCAGTTTTACCCCACAACCACTCCAAGCACTCACTTTGTATCAGGGGACACAGCACCCTGTCCACTCTTTCACCCAAAACCAGACCTTTGCTTTGTCACACCAGTTTTCCATGTTTATACCCTCTGTAAGAACGCCCCAGATGCAACTGCCCCATGTGGAGGGTGTGGTGGTTCCTGTGAAGACATTTTCTTTACTTTCTGGATTCCTTTGTGAAACTCTGTTCTCGGGAACACCAGCTAAACACACCCCTGAGGGCTTTGAGCCAGGATCACCATGGATTGCACAGCCACATATAAATCAGAATTTTCTAGGCCTGGATGGCACATCACCACTTTCGTTCAACACCCTTTTCAGTGCCCACACAAGGCCTCCCAGCATCCCCTACGGGAAAGGTGAATAAAGAGCCAGCTTAGTGCCTTTTACTGTACGTTGTCAGAGAAATGCCAGAAAACTCCATGAAATAACCAGGACTTATTTCAAACAGGCCCCTGTGAAATGCAGAATTTAAAAAGCACTTGGGATTTCCACAGCACAGGTTGTAATCAAGTGCATCACTTCTGCCTGC
>JAWWMP010000165.1:9449887-9465941 GCA_035047865.1 Dendrocincla tyrannina
AATTTTCTAGGCCTGGATGGCACATCACCACTTTGGTTCAACACCCTTTTCAGTGCCCACACAAGGCCTCCCAGCATCCCCTAAGGGAAAGGTGAATAAAGAGCCAGCTTAGTGCCTTTTACTGTACGTTGTCAGAGAGATGCCAGAAAACTCCATGAAAGAACCAGGACTTATTTCAAATAGGCCTCTGAGAAATGCAGAATTTAAAAAGCACTTGGGATTTCCACAGCACAGGTTGTAATCAAGTGCCTCACTTCTGCCTGCTGAGAATACCTAATAAATCCCTTGGTGTTTGACCTTTGCTTCCTTGTTCATCAAAACTGAGGTGTAGCCAATTCCCAGACCATCCCTGGCCTATTACAACAGCTGGAACATGGGAGCTCCTCTATCAGACACAGATCCAGGGCTTGGGGAAAAGCACAGGAACAAGGTAAATGCACCAACACCTTCCTGACAAATCCCTGCAGCTCCCAGAGATCTGGGAATCCTAGCAGCTTCCTAAGCCAGAGGCAACAACTCGCATTCAACAACCCCCTGAGGGTGTTTCCTTCTCCTGAATTTCTACACTCACATAGGTTTCCATGACTGGTGCATCCCATGGCACCATGACATGAAGTGGGACAGCAGCACCTCCTGTTTGTGCCACACCTGTCTCTGGAAAACTCCACTTCCTCTGGAGCTCTCACCCTGGAAGAAACTCTGAGTAAGTGCTTCGTGCTCACCTTCTCCACTCAGGTCCTGGTTTTGCAGCACACACAATCCTCTTCCACATCCCACTCACCTTCTCCCCCCTCTGCCAGACTACAGTCCCTCCTGCTCAGATGCTCTTTCCACAGCAGCCACTTGATTCCTTTATTAATCCTGCTGCTCCTCCCTACCTTTTCCAGCTCTTGCCTCATTTGAGAGGACACTAGAATAGCACAGAAATATGGGTGCATTGGGGATGTACAGAGCAGCATAATTTCCTGATTATTTCCTTATCATTCCTAATATACAATTTACTGTTTTTTGGGCAATCCTGCTGAACAGTGTTGATATTATACCAAACACCCATGGCGTGTCTGAGCACCAACAGTCACCTCAGGGCCTCTTATTGCAGAAGAACGAGGGGATTTTTTTCTGTCTGCATTGTCTGATTTTTATCTACATAAAATTTATCACTCACCAGATCATCCAGTCAATCAGCAATTCAGGACCTTCCTACAAACAAGCATCTTTTTATTACCCCAAATAAGTCAGTACCACTGGCAAAGTCTGTCTCCTCCTGGTAGCCTCCAATTAGTCTTCCTTAACTAATTGCTAAAAGCTAGGACATTTTTCTCCTGCCTGTTGCCACCAGGACATCTGCCCATGGTCTCAGTACTTCCACCACCAATTTATCACCTGTATCAAAGCTCAGTTGATTTTGTAAATGGGTTATTCTTCAAAGTTTAACATCCTAGAAAATATCTCATACCTCTCCTCTAAATTGGCCTCTTCCTTAGTGATCCTCTCTGAAGTGTGGCACCAACTCTACCAGCTCCAAATACTTTATCCTTCCAAATGAAAAAACAACCTTCTGAGAGCTTTTTTTTCAAACACTATTCCCACAAAGCAAGTTGCAGACAAAGTTAGAGGTGTGTTGAAAACTCAAATATGTTCTATTTCAGTGAATTTCCAAGGAGAAAGGCAGCTTCTCAGTTATGATCTTTAAGGAGGGGGATGTTTGAGCTCTGCAGTGCCCTTAGCACCCACCTCACATGGTGTTTTGAGAAATATTGGCCTGAGGGAGCTATGAATAGACATTTTCAGAGTAGATTGAGAAAACAGCCGCAGGACTTACACAAAAGGCTCAGCAGATATTGCAAAACCTTCTCCTTGTGCCTTAGACAGTCACCTATGTCACCACAGGAGCCACCAGCTCTACTCCTTAGGTTCCTTTGCACCTTTACTGCAGTTTTCTGCTTGCCTTTTCCATACATGGAAAAGTTAAAATAACCTCAAAAAACAGTCCCAGAAAAAAGTCCTAACAAGGACAATGTTGCTGCAGGAAGCTTAAATTATAACTGAAACCAAGAGCAAAGCCTTGATCATGTGCTTCCATTCATCTGCCATCCTGCAAGCAGACCATGTTAAATTATAAAGGGGAAAACAAACAGAGAAAGAAACTAGTTTTCCTGAAACTGCATTTTCTTCCCTTTAAAGGGAAAACCCCCAGCACACACAGTTGGAATCTTGCTGTAATTCCAGCTTTAGGGGTGCCCTGACCCAGCCTATGCACCCTTGCACAAGAGCAGCTCCAGTAACTCAGTGCAGGAGCACCACAGTCTCTTCCTAGGGCAGAAGGGCACTTGGAAAGGGAATTGTTGATATTCCTTTCAACAAGCCCATCTACCATACTCTGGGAGTGCCTCTTTTGGGTGCACAGAGGACCCCTGGGAGGTCAGGGACAGGAATATTTACATGGCTGTGATGTGAGAAGATGAGACCCTCCTCAACTTCTTCCAACCAAAATCCAGGACACACTGCCTGAGCTTCCACCAAAGCCCCCAGTAGCCCTGCCTGTCCCATAGGAACAGCAGACACAAAGAAGCTCTGGACTCACCTTGGGGATTTTGGCAAACCGTCCCACTCGGGTGTCTCGAATGCTGGTGATATCCAGAATTTCCATTTCCTACAACAGAACAAGCACAAGGAAGATGAGGAAAGACAAAGGAGGAAGGAAAGCACTCCATTACAGAGTCCCCAGAAGCTGCAAGGCAGGTCTGAGCCAGTGCCTTTCCCTGGAGAAGAGATGTCCCAGCAGGAACAAGGCAGGGAGGGAAGCAATTTCCATGAAGGACACAACACAGCCTTCTCCAGGCAGCCCCTCCACAACCCCACTACTGGCTTGTTGTCATGTTTTGATTTGTTCTTTTAATAATCAATCTGAATTTCCTTCCTCTGTTACTAATTTTTCCTCTCACTGTGGGTCTGGAGAACAAATCATACTTGCTGCAGCAGATAATATTACTTTTCAAGATCCCAACATGGAACAATGTAGATACCACATCTTCTGGCTGTATCTCCATGTTTTTGTTAAGTGGGACAGGAATTTTACTCCTAATCCCACTCCTTTCTGAATCCCTAGTGCAAAAGCAGTTCACTAGACTTTAGGAGTTAATCAAAAGTACTTTCCAGGAACGTGAGACCCACTCCAGTCACGGTTTCCCTGTGGCAGCTTTCCCCCATTCCACCAGCCCCTTTCCCAGGTATTCCAGTGAAATATCTCCCTTTCCATAGTGACACCAGTTCCCCTTCCCTCACTTTGTGCTCCACTTCTTCCTGCTGGAATCCTTACAGCAGAAATCCTACTGCCTGGAGCAGACCTTGAAAGGGGAATGGGAGTGACAGAGGCACCTTGAGGGTGTGAATGTCCCCAGCCCTGTGACACTGTTCTGGGAGGGCACAGTATCCTGGAAAGGCAGAGCTCACCCACAGTCCTCTGGTCCCTGGCCAGGGCCTGTGCAGGATGGTCTCTGCCTCAGCATGTAGGCCAGGGGGAGGAAGTGTAGCTGAACCACAGCCCTGCTCTGGAAAGCAGAAGTAAGCCCAGCCTTCCACCTCCCTCAGCCAGAGCTCCCCACCACTCACTGCTCCTCACCAGTGAGGAACTGAACTCTCTTTCCAAGTTGTGCTGCCTCTCCCTCCCCTCCAGCAGCTGCAGTTCTGGTCTGGCAGTGAGGACACACCGCTCTGAGCACACCCCACTCTCCAGAGCAGGTGCTACAGCACTGTGGTCACTACTTTTTAGTGTCTAAATATCTAAAACCTCAGTAAGTCAGTTAATGGCTCCACTGTCCAGGCTGGGAGAATCCTTTAGCCTGGGTGACAGGGATACCAATATGCCTGTCCTCCATGAAGTCCTTTGAAGGACACCTAACAGCCTTTGCAGGAGTCACATGCCAGCACGTCAGGCACGGAAAGGCCACGCTCGCAGCTTCACTTCCTGCTCTGTCCTGGCACTGTGAAGATAAACCTGCCATGAATAACTCCCACCCCTGCGGGGTGTTCCTGCTGAGAGGAATGACTGTGGCAGTTTTCTCCTGAGTGCAGGACTCAAGCACTTGTGGTGTTTTCACCTCACACACACCTGAATGGCTGTTTGGAGCCCAAGGTGGGCAGTGTCAGTGCTCACCTTGTTCTGATAGGTCCAGTACACGTAAAAGCCTTTCGGATCGACTCGGAGAATCACGGGAGAAGCACTTGCTGTTTCCTGGCCAAAAAAAAAGCCACAGAAAGAACGTTGGCACTTTGGGTGATTTGGACATGAGGTTCCCAGTTCAGATACAGCCCCACAGACTGGCCGTATACAGACCATGAAACAAGCAGCTGTGGAGACACCCACAAGATAAGACCCATTCCCATCTCCTACACAAGGCCATGCTAAGAGGAGAATCAGTGTGAGCTCTTGGGAAACAGGGATGAGGATTCTTGATGCTTCTGTGTGCACCAGCCCCTTCACTCAGTCATTGTAGATGACTTCTCACTGCCTCTGCCCTCTGGTGCCACACAAGACAGGATTGTAAAGCCTATCAGCCATTTCTGGGAAAACTCCAAATTCAATTGAAACACCCAGCTACTGAGATGAAACCAGTAATGAAATCTGGGCATTGTACTTGTCACTTAGGTCTGTCAGTTGGTCACTTCACTCTAAAGTATATCTGTATTTTCAGGGACCTCCAGTTCCAGGTCCAATATCCTCGTTACAGTGAACTGCAATGGCACAGCACATAATATGTGCTCCTTTTACTCCCTATTGTTGTTCTGCTGTTCCAGGGAGAGCACTGACCTGCCCACCACCATGTCCATGTTCCCAGAGATCTCAGACACCACTGACCTGCCCAGCATTCTGCCTGTGTTCCCAGAGCTCCTGCACACGTTGGCCACAAGCCATCAGGAGCAGCACAGGCACTGTTGTACAAGCCCGGAGTACCATGTTCTAGATTAGCCTTATCTCCCATGAGGCACCTTTGAAGGTCAACTGAGGCTGCAGGGAGCCTGCGACAACTGAGCTCCTGAGCAGGGCTGGGCCTGCCTGGGGTGCAGGCAGGATCTCCTACAGGGGGCTCCTGGGAACAAAGAGAATAGGGATTCTACAGAAGATGGTCTGGCAGCCAAAATGGCTGCTGCTCACACTCTGGGGCTCAACCTGGGGACAGAAAGCAAGCAGAGTCTGCTAAAATCCTGTCACCCACAATCTTGCAGAGATAGGAACAGTTTTGCTTCTACTGCAAGGGCTGAGTCAGCACATGCACATCTGTCCCACTTAAGAGGTTACCTACTACTCTGTGCCCTTCCTGGAGTTCTGAAAGGGTTCCCAAGCTGGTTCTTGAACTAAACTACCATTCATGTACTAGGACTTTGCCTCTGCAGTCCACTTGGCAGTTTGCTGAGTGCTGACCCAAGTAATGCTGCTCCTGACCCCAAGGTGTTGCAATTTGCTGTGGGACAGGTCAGAACAGTTCTATGCATCAGGGATCTCACCCAGACAATGCCTTACAAAAGCTGGAACAAGGTGAGGGTCCTGTGGCAAGAGTGTGGATTTGCTTTTTTTTTTTGCTGGAAGGCCCCAGTCCAGTACCAAACTGTACAGAGTGATGTAAGCGGCCAATCTGATCTACCTTCACTCCTTTGCCTCACTTATTGTGGAAGGAGTTCCAAACTGTTACCAAGAGCATGGTCAGGTCAGTTCAAAGAGACAGAAAACCAACACTCAGGGATTCTAAAGCACAGCAATACTGCAGTCTGGAGCTCTCACCATCATCCTCTGCAGCCTGTTCCCACTGTGGATTGGGTAAGCAGAATGTGATGGAGCAACATGACCAAACCAGCCCACTCATGGGGGGAAGCCTTTGTTATTGGTGGAGATCAAGCCTCTAAACTACTTAGCTGAGGCAACCTTTTAGGAATGTTTACAAATTTTCAAACCGTAGGGAAAGATTCAGGAATTAAGCTCATAAACTCCAATGGTTGCAACAGCAAATAAACACTTGGTGGGTCTTGGAAGCCCAACTTGACCCACCTTGGGTTTCAAGGGAACCTATCCCAGGAATTCCCAGTGAAGTAGTGAACAGCTTCAAGTTTTTGGGAGAGTGGTCCCCAGGGACAGAGCACAAAGTCAGCAGCAACTATAGACAACTTTGGCTACTGTTAATTCTCAGAAACCAGATCCTTGTTCAAATTCCAGGAAGCTCCAAGAACACCCTGCAGGCACAGGCCCATGGGAGGGAGAGGGAAGGCTGCACTTTCCACTGTACCCTGGTGTCATCCTCCTGCTTATGTACTGCTAGTGGAGTAACTGGCAGGGATCTTCCAACCTGTATTCCCCAGGAGCCATATTTTCTGTCAGCCCCACAGCACATTGCTCTCTCGTTTCTTGGTGCCCTGGACCACCTGCTGATGCTGCACACAAGTGATCTACCTCCACACACTGCCTTGGGACTTCAGATTGTTCCAGCTTCACATGCACAAAAGCACTCATCCTTCCTGCACTGCTGCTGGAGGCTCCTTCTAATCATCTCATTTGTAACACATCAACGACTGCCTCCCCCAGATCCCTGTGAATAACCATAACCCCTTCTATCACGTTCATCATGCTCAACAACAGACAATCCACCTCTTGCTCAAGTGTGTGGGTACTGGGGTGAATACTCCTTTGCCTCCTTACAAAGTAAGGAGTGGAACCATTGCATTCAAACTAACTTCTGCTGCTCCTCACTTTCTTCCCCTCTCACAGAAAGGCAGCGACTGCAAACCAGCTGTTTTGAAGGTAAAGAGGGCACAGAGCTGGAAAGAGCAGCACCTTCCTGCAGCACCCTCCGAGGTTCCAGCCCTGTCAAAGCACAGGCCCTTTGCCACTTGGGAATTCCCAGACCCTGGAGCTGGGCAGGCGTGGGAGGCCAGGCCCCCTGATCCACTCAGGCAACAGGGCCATAAGAGGAAGCAACTTGGAGGCTGATTTCCTCTCTATCTGCAAAGCACAGTGAGCCCTCTCAGCTCTGGAGCAGATCCTACCCCACAGGCTCCTCCAGACAATCTGAATGCGGCGCACGCCTCTCAACCCATGGACATCCCAGCAGGATTCTTCCCAACGGCTGGGCTCTGGGTCCCACACCAGTGCTGCACATACAGACCCAGTGCACACTCACTCCATGTACTTCCATCCTCCCCAGCAAGAGCTGCAGAAGCCACATCCCCAGCCAGTTACACACATGCCCTTGGGTTTAGCCCTCAGCTCTCCTGTTCTTTTGAGTTCCCTCTCCCCATGCAGAGAGCTCTGCTCTCAGGTGGGACACGCAACGCCCCATCCACCACACTGAACACACTCCCAGCCTCCCCACAAACCCTGACCAGACCACAGCGTCTCCCTGCCACCACACACACAGTGTAGGGAAGTGAAGCCTCCAATACTCACATCATCCCATTTGATGAAGCGCTCACCCTTGCACAGGTACTCCTTCACCTCGGGGGGCTGCAGGACGGGGGTCAGCATGGACATGGTCCCGCTAATGTGCTCCTCAGCTTCCAGGAGCCAGGGCAGCTGCACAGCTCGCTCCTCCTCGGCCCCTCTGCTCTATCTCTGCCCCTCACATTGCACGGCGCTCTGCCATGCCCGCTGTTGGCATTGGAGAGCAAACCACCCCTTACATCCCAGGTTAGGAGGGGCAAGAGGGCGAGGAGCGAGGAATCTGCATTGTAAATCAGCAGCTCTCCAGGCAAACAGAGCCCAACCCCAGGTCAGCGGGCAGGCAGGCGATGGCTGAGGTGCCCAGGGGCAGGTGGGCAAGGCACCGCTGTCCCTCCGGAGGGACCCGCTCCTCCGATCGCAGCTCGAGAGAGACACGGCTCTCTCCACTTCCGCAGCTCAACTTCCTTAAAGTGTTCTCTTGACGAAGTGCAGGCACTGCCAGCAGCGTTCTGACTGCTCCAGCAGCTGTGGTCCCAAGCAGCCCGGCCCTGGCTACAGGCAGACTGCCCCCTTCGTGTGATGAGCCAGATATTCCGGGAAATGGACGCACTCCTTGCTCCGCACTGACTCCATTGCTGGGCCACTCACTGCACTGTCCAGCCTTTAACAGTCTGCCGTTCTCTTAAGGGCTCTTTTGAACGTCATTCAGAAAGTGAGACAGACCAGCAGAGCAGCTGGAAATTCCCCAGAGGAAACAAAACATTCCCAGAGTCCCGAGGAACTGCACTGCTCTCCAGATTCACTTGAGTTTGCGGCAGATCCCGTGGGACACAGAATGGGAAAGGTGGGAATTGTAGTGCTGAGGCTCGCAGGGAAGTGGCCCAAAGCAGAAAAAGTTATAGGCAAACAGCATAGGAGGAGAGGAGCTCTGGTGGCCAAAGGGGACTCGCTGACCAGGAGCTTGTGAAAGATCTGACGTGGGTAAGGTTACTTCAGTCAGAGGCAGAGCTAATCACAAGTGGAGGTAACTGTGCCACACTGTCTGGAACAGGATTCCCAGACACACGGTGGGATGTCATCTCTGTCTTCCAGGAAAGCCAAGGGTGTGGCACTTGCCATGCTCAAGAGGGACAAGATGCTGTCAGAGGCAGCACAGACTCTGACAAGTGTGTTAAACCTCCCCTCAGCAAGGGGAGCCAGCTGTACATTTTGTCCCCTCCTTCCCAGGCCTGACAGACCCAGTTTGGTCAGTCCAGCACTTTGGAGCAGCCCGGACAGACAGAGGAATGCTGCCTGAAGGTATCCTAAGGGCATTCTCAGGTGTTAGTGGCACAAGGCAAGGGAGATTAAGTGGAACTGTACGAAGTGCTCCAGCTGTAAAATAAAAAAGGCAGGAATCAGAGATTCCTGAACAGGAAACAGAGAACCCTAAACAAAGCCAACTTCCTTTGTGCAGTGCTCTTAAAGGGTTTATCTGCCCAAAAATCTGGGAACACAAGCTTCCATATTTCCATCTACCATTGTTTTTTCTGCACTTACTAACACACCCTGCACTTTTCCAGTGACCTCTGGTCTCACAACTGAGCCACACTCGTGGCATTAATCTTTGGCATGTGTGTCAGTGCCATGTGGTTCACTGGGGAATTCCAGGCCCAGCCAATGCAGCACCATCAGGATTCCACACTCAGGGAACTCTGTTACTCCCAAGCAGAGAAGCAGCTGATGACAGAGGGTACAATGAAAGTTCTCTACCCTCCTGTGATCGCTTCTGCAAGACCAGAGCAGCTTCAGGGCTGCTTCCCTTTGAATTAGGAAGCAGCAGTGGAACGGACATAGAAAATTAATCTTGCTCAGAGGTGCTGCAGTTCTCTCAGCCTCTGGAACACTGACAGCACTGCAGGAAAGCCCTGGAGGGAAGTCACTGCTGCAGATCAGTGAGAGGTGGGATGAGCTTCACCACCTAGTACTGCCGAGGGCAGGTGAGATCAGTCACAGCTACTGGTTCCAGTGGCCTGGATGGTGTTCTGATATTTACCACAGTTATCACAGGTCTGTGATCCAAGTGTGCTTTCTGACAGAAGCAGAGCCTCCCAGAAAGGCTACTCCAGTCCTGCCTTCTCTCAGATCTGGATAGTGAACAGCTTTCTCTGCCTCATCAACAAACCTAAAGTAAGTAAAAATCCTGCCACAGCTTTACTCACATATCACTCTAGGGCAGCTTTCCCTAAGGAATAAAACCCTAAAATCAAATAATAATAATAATTAAGACCCAACCAAACACAAGCAGCATGAAGGGTAGTGTCCATGTTCTGTGAGGCCACACAGTGGCACATCAAAGGCCAAGGTCCTGCTTGCACAAAGGTGGTTCCCAAAGCTGCAGCTCCCTTCCTTTTACTCACCCCAGCCTCCTTATCTTCTCATTCACACTGCAGGCTCTGTGGGAGCCTCTGTCCCTGCATGCCCAGATGGAGCAGCAGTCCTCCCTCTGCAGAGAGCTCTGATATCTGAGCAGTGGCACTGGAGCAGTACTTAGTTATTCCAACCACCCTTTCTTTGCTCTCTTCTGCAAGGCCTGTCACCCAGGGCACACATCCTACATCCCTCTGCTTCCTTGCTTTCATCCCTTACCTTCACCACTCAGCATCCCACCATCTGCTACAACAGTTTTGATAAGCAAAAATTTCCCTTTTTGTTCTAGTGGAGACTCTTCCTTGCCTCCCTGTCCTAGCTATCCAGCAGGCTCTGTGTCCCCCAGCATCACCAGGTCTGCAGACTCTGATTTAAACCATGGTGTTAAATCTCCCCTCAACTGGATGGCTCCCAACTTCTAGGGAATTACTCTGTAACCTCAACCCCAATGTCATCCTGGCACATACAAAATCCGTAAGAAATCTTTCCCAGCGCTGTTCCATGCTAATGACACTTTGGCATGTGTAATGCTGTCCTCTAGTGAAGAGCTGTGACACTGCACAGCCCAATCCCTCCTGTGCTCTTGGAGCTGCTCTGCCCTCGGAGCCCCGGCAGTTAGGGAAGGATCAACAACACCTTTAAGAACACAAAGGCCAATATTTTCCAACCACCTCTGGAGAGCAGAACTGGTGAGTGGGTGTGCAGGGGTATATTCTGTGCCCTACTTGGAGCCCAAACCACAAAGCCAAGGATTTCTGATAGCTCTGTGACTGCAGCAGACTATGACACAAAGAGACAAGTGGCCACAGATGCCACAATACCATAAAAGCTGTGAGGTATTGAACAAAAAAAACTACTAGAAACTATCTGCCCAACCACTGTGACATGGTTAGGTCCATAATTAACTGTTCACTGGGCAGGAGTGCATTGTGTTTGCAGCACTGATGACTCTGTGCCCATTTCTGAATGGTGCAGTGAGTGCTGCATGCAGGACCACATGCTACTTAAACACTTTCGCAATGCCAAGACGCTGCTGCCCAGGGTGGCCAGACTCACTGGTTTATTTCATTTTGAACCTGATATTTGGTTTATTTGATCTTGGAAACTAGTATTTCGTTTATTTTGTACTCTTGAGACCTTGTGAACAAATTGGGGGACCCCTTGGAGGGACAGTGCTGTTGATGCTCCCCGGGTTCTGGGACCCTGAGGACTCCAGTGTGCACTGAAAGGATTATTCAGGGAGATCCTCTGGGTCCTCGGTCCTGGTGTGTTCAAAGCAAGACCCCTGGAAATTTATTAAGGCATTCCTGAGAGTATAAAAGGTGTACCTATCCATCATAAAAATGGAGCTCCATAATGTAATACAATTGGGTTATAAAAGTGGTGATATAAATGTAAAAAGAGGGAGTGTGATATCAGGATTAAGAAATCACTAGTGATGATATAATTGGCTATTTTCTATTAAATATAATTGTAAGAACCCTCTGCTTAAAAGGTGTGGGTTTCTGTCCCCGCTGTCTGCTTTGCCCATGTGTTAGACCCACGTGCAACTTCCTCAGTTATTAACACAATAGAAGGAAAATTAAGCAATATCACCTTAAAGGTTTTTGGTGTGACAGAGAATACCACCAAAGCCCCTCAGAGAACATGTAAGGATTTGTATATATGGTAATAAGTGTTGGGAAATGTCCTGAATATGTAACAGGAATGCAGGGAGCAAAAATGAATACTCATGTGACGTGTCCCTGTCAGCTGCAGTGGAGATACCTCTGTGTGCACTTGGGGAGCATGTGGTGGGCTGGAATGATTGCCATCAAGATTGAATGTTGTCATCAAAGAATGCCTGGCTTCTAAAACTCACCAATTGAGTCTTAGTGGTAAGACCCAATTTTAGGCAACACACAGGATAATCATATGGCTCAAAATGGGCTTCCCCACATTGAAGACACAAGGTTGAAGCTGCTGCTTCAACTGCCCTGAGCTCTCAGGAGCTTTCTGCCCAAGGCCTCAATCCTGGGCAAACCCAGCAAAAACCTGCTGTTGTGTATCAAATTCAGCATCACTTTTAGCACCTTCCCCACCTGCCATAACCTCTGCAGAGCACTGTCCCAATCAATGCAAGATTGTGGGTTGGGCCAACTTCACTTACACAACTAAATCAGAGCTGAAGGAATTAAAAAAAAAACCCTCCCCCCATCTGCTCTTGGATTACCAAGTGAAACTGCACCTTCCCAGGTGAGATATTTCCAATTGTAAGGAGCAAATACCAGAGAGGAACAGAAACTGATTCCCTGCAGGCTCCAGTGGGAGGCTCAATCCGCAATAAGAAATACAGAGTATTTCCTGGGGAAGGGCAGACACCAGAGTTTGAGAGATGCCTCTTGTCAAGAGCAGAGACCTTCTCTATGACAGCAGGCTCCTGCCTACCAGAGTATTTGCTCAGGACTTCAGCAGAGACAGATTAATTTAAACAAACTATTCCATCCTTTAAACATTAGCAGGCAGGTAGAAAGATCTCATCCATCTCACTCCTCCCCAGCTCATAAGTGTGACCAAGGAGACACTATAAAGTTTAAACACCATCACAGAACAAATAAAAAAAGCTACACTTACCTATAATCTGCCTAGAAGCAGTAGAAACCTCACTGGTGGAGGCAGGCACAGCAGTTGGTGCTGATGGTTGGAGTTACTCAGTGTAACCTCAGTGGAGCAACGAAACTCACAGCTCAGGGATAACAGAGCACTAGGAGAGCGTCACACCAGGGCATAGGAGCCACAGGGGCAGGGAAGACACCCAAGCCAGCCCTTGTCCCAGGGCAGGACCAGGTGACATTTGTCAGCCCTGGATGGCCTCAACAGCAGACTCTCACCCACCCCCTCCAGGCATCCCATCCAGTTCTCTGCTACTGCAGAAGCAGGGTCTGCAGGTGGGCAGTATCTCGGGCCAGCAATCTTCCCTTAATTAAGTCTTCCCTAATCTGCAGCACTCACATGCTATTCACAGACAGCAAGCACAGGAAATCAATAATACAGGTTTATTTAGCTACATCCTTCAGGGGCTCTTGGAGAACAAACAAACATCTCACTGCATCAGGCAGCAGCAGGATTCAAGCCACGCTGCTCAGTAAGGGAGGCAGAACTCCTACATCTCCAGGAGGATATTTGTCCCAGCACTCAGGGTTTTAACAGCACACAGGTGTAAGGCAGGGATTAAACAAGTTTTCTAGCAGACCCTCAGACCTGAGAAGCCAAAATTAAAGCAGCTTATTAAGAACAGGACCTTGCAGAGTGGTTTTTGGACTCTGGTGGGATGAAGGTTGTCCAAGGGTTGCACAGCTCTCCTGCCTTGGCAGGCCCACTTTCAGTGTGCACCACATGCCTCAAGAGAGCGATCTCTTGTGCTCTTTAGGAAGAGATCCCAGAGAGGGGTAATTTGCAAGCTTTGTCTGGTGTCAGACACAGTCCCTGACTTCACAAGACCCCAGACCTCCAATCCTGCACCACAGGAGTCCACTCAGAGCACAGCCTGGGATCTCTGCTTACACCCCGAGGACAAAACAAACACCATTCCTGCAGCTCTTTCTCACTTACCTTAGAGGTGGTTGTTAGCAAGGACCTTTGTTTAGAAGAGAAGGCACACACCTGCTGGCAGTTGCCTGCAGAGAAACTCACACCCAGCTACTTGCTCACAGTAAAATGAAAAACTGTCACCTGACTTTGGCAAAAGCCAAGACTTCACAACATTTAATGAACACAAGCATAGTCTTACTCAGACCCATGAAAGCAGAGGGTTGGAAGGAAGAAGAGAGTCTTGAGAACATTGAATTCCTGTAATAATATAATGGAATTGTGTGTTCCAGGAAGGGCAAGTCTCCACTGCAGCATGAATGAGCCATAAATAAATGCAACGGGAAGATGAAGCTGGATTGAAGGCAGAACATCTCTGGAATGACACACTGGGATCTCAACCACACCATGCTCACTGTGTTAGCTGGTAATGTTCCTACAACTCCCCTGCATGTCCTTAGCTAGTCCAGACTTAAAATGCAGGAAGACATCCTGGACTAGATAAGCATCAGAACCATCCACACTGCCAAGACACCAGTCAGCACCGGAGCAACTTCCTGTACATGTCAGTCCTCTCCCTCAGAAATTCCAGAACTGGAATTACACAAGAGCATAGGGAAAGAACTTGTGAGAGGTAGGAACTCATCATCATTTCACTTGCAGAATGGAAGAGGAGAAGCAAGGGGAGAAGGGGCTGGAGCAAATCCATAATTGAGGGAAAACACACTGAAAAATTACTAAAAAAATCCATTTTGTAGGAATTGCTATAAATTCACATATATAATTCAACCTAAACCTACACAGTCTAAGGGAACATGCGTATAGAATCTATAGCAAACCACAGAAGAAGTAACTGTAAATGAGGAAAGCTCTGCCAGCAGGGCACTGTCAGCTCATGCTGTTCAGGTGTGACAACTGATTTCAGCTCATGCTGTTCAGGTGTGGGACATTTGACTTTAACCAGAAGAATACAATCAGGTGTAGCCAATGAGGGCAAGAGAGACACAGGGCACAAACAAAGACCCCAACACCCTCTAAAAACATTCCCCAGACAAACAGCAACATTTCATCAACATTAAACACTTCTGGAGGCTACAACACGTAGTTCAAAGTCATTTGGATTGGAAGGGACCTTGAAAAACCATCTAGTCCATGGCTTTCTGCCACAGGCAACAAGGTCCCTCTGCCCCAAACAGGCAGGTTTAGTCCCCAAAATTCCTTTGCCCTTGTAAGAACAATCAGCCAGGCACTCTACACTAGGGCTTCCAACCCTGCCCAGTCAATGCACACAGACCTCCATGGCAATGCTCCCCCTCCACGTGCAGATAGCAGTCCTGGAGTCTTTGGTCAACACAATCCACCCTTCCCAGGAATTACAGCTATTTTACAGCTACTCCATTTATTTCCTAATGTATCTAGAAGATACCTCATCTTCCTCAGAGCTGCAAGCTCCATGCTTATTCCTGCAAAACCTTTTCCCTCTCTCAGCCATCCACAATTGTCCTGTGACTGGGAGCACAAATAAAATGCTGCTGTTAACTCAAGACTCACTCACTTTCTCTGAAGCATCTCTGGGTGACAGGCAGCTCTCCAGCTACCATTGCCTCCTCCAGAACTGCAACTCTTGGTTTACAAGAGGTTTCTGCTGCAGCCACCACGCCTGAAATTGAAGGGAGGAAGAAAGTTATTGTAGAAGGAGCAACCACATTGTTCCCATAAAGAAAACAGGCTAATTTATACCCTAAATCAGTGGTTTAGCTGTATTTTGAACAAGATAATATGTTTTTGCAGGGAACTAACACGTGGGTAGTGAGGTGAACCCATGCCTTAAGAGGAGGTTTAGATTGTATCAAAACCAGGTTTGAGATTAGTCCAGTTTGGACGGAGGTAAGGCAGCCTTTCCCTCTAAAACATGCTCCTTAACTCGGGCACCCTTCCAGCCTCTCAGAGCACCTACAAGCAGCAGGGAGGCACCAAGAGGTAACTCCGCCGGGAAGCCAAGGCAGAGAGGGGACTCCTGACCTCCTCCCGCACAGGGCAGGCGCCAGGAGCCTCCACTGCGGCCCGGCCAGGAGCTGAAGCATCACCTGCCTCCCTCCGTGACGAGGGACACGCGAACGACTCCGAGCCTCTACCGGGCTCCGGCGGACAGGTAAACACAGCCCTCCCTCGGGAGCCCTTCTACACGTGCTCTGCCCCTTCCCCTCGCCCCTCCCGTCCCTCCTCTCCGTCCGTCCCCCCGGGGCGGGGCTGCCCCGGCCCCGGTCCTGGTCCCGCCCCCGTCCCCGCCCCGGCCCGGCGGGGCAGCGCGGGCAGCGGCACCGGCATGGAGTGAGCGGCGGCGGCGGCCGGGCCGGGCCGGAGCCAGCACGGAGGGCTCGGTGGAGCAGCGGGCCAAGGGCCGCGCCCCGATGAAGGACAAGGAGGCGGGCGCGGAGCGGGGCAAGCCCGCCACTTACACCGGGGACAAGAAGGCGCGCATGGCGGCCAAGACCAACAAGAAGTGGGTGCGCCTGGCCACCGTGCTGGCCTACGTGCTCTCCGTCTCGCTGGCCGCCATCGTGCTCGCCGTCTACTACAGCCTCATCTGGCAGCCCGTGCGCGGCAGCGGCGGCTCCTCCGGCCCCGGCCCCGGCCCCGGCCCCGGCC
>JAWWMP010000165.1:9466094-9513237 GCA_035047865.1 Dendrocincla tyrannina
GGGCCCCAGCGGCCCCCGAGGCCGCCCCGCCGCGGGTGCGGAGCGGGGCCCGGCCCGGCATGGAGAGCGCTCGGCCGGCCGAGCGGAGCGCCGGACACTGAGCGGACACGGACACGGACACGGACACGGACATGGACATGGACACGAACCCGGCGGGACTCGGTGGAACTGCGGTATCTTCTTTTTTCCCTCCGTTTGTCCTCAGAAGGGATTCTTGTGGCTTCGTTTCCTTCCTCACCAGGGCTAGCTTCTCCCGTTGAACCCGCATCGAATTCCTGCGCTGTTTATGCCAGTCTGTTACCTATACAAGGATATTCGTGTCCAAAATTCCTCACTATTTACAGGATCAGCTGGGAACAATACGAATTTAGAGGCTGTAATCCATTGTTTAAGTAAAACCAGTTTTGTTTAACGATGAGCATAAATTTATTTAAAATATGTGGAAGGTAAATTGACTTGTTTACTATATTAAAATATTTTCCCAGTATGAAAGTCTCTGTAAACACGGTATGTTCTCTGCGGTGGTGGGAGGAGGAATGCTGAACTGGAAGGGCTGAAGTAGCAGAGATTTGGCTGCTGCAGTGGGAACTGTGGTGGATGATGTTGATTCATTTGTCATTGGTAGATGAGGCTGGAGAAACCTCCGTACGTGCCTAAATCCTGCTGCTTCTGGAAAGGAAGCAGTGGTGCTGGAAAGGTGGTGCTGGCAGAGCAGGTGGAGCTGTGGTGGTGGGCTCTGAGCTGTGTTGTGGTTGCACCCCTGTGCTGTTGCCTGCGAGAGATGGCAGCACTTACGGATCACCCTTGTGCCTTGGGGGACACCCGGAGCCAGGGCAGGTCTAGGCCAGGCAGCTCCTGAGGTGCCCTGGGCAGCCTCTCCTCCCAGCTCTGTGTTTTCCTGCCCTGTAGTCTTCAGAAATGGTCTATTGCTTGAGCAAAAAACTGGCCTTTAATGACTCTGGGATGTGGGATTTCAACATGGAAACCATAAGAGCTGTGTTGTTCCAGGCTGCTGCTTTCCAGATGGATGGATTTGGTTGAATCTGTGAGGCTGCCAGCCTGTGCTGCATCCCTGTGAAACAATACCAGCAGTTGAGATTCCCTCTGCTGAGGGACAAAGATGTGCTGTAGCGCAGCGTATGTGTTTCACTTGTGCACATCATGAAGTATAATACAGCAGCTGGCATGTGGTAAGAGCAGTTTCCTACCAAAATCAGGGTGTTTAGGACCACGGTGTGTTAGGTCTGTGTCAGCTGACCATTGCCTTTACAGTGTCTGTGTAAGGTAGAACCAGGAGCTTGCAGGGAGAGACTGCTTTGGGATCTTCTTTTCACCCTCCTCCTCAGTTCTCTGGGGAGCATGCAGAGGAGTCTGTGTGTTGCGAGAACAGAAAGCTGGTGGGGAGGGCAAAATGATCCTTCTTAGTTCCTTTAGCCAAATCATGGGATCAGTGCCACCCTCCTGTGGGACAGGTGGAGCTGGACAGAAGTTGGAGCCTGAATATCTGTGGTGGCAGAGGACTGAGCATGTCCCAGGGCAGCACTGGCTCCTGGAGACCCCAGGAGTGTCTGCTGTGTAAGTGGGTCATTTTGTTTCCCTGCTGGTTCTGCCTGCAGCGTGTTCATCCCTACCCGTGGGGCTGTGCACGCCCACAGTAGCTCCAGGTCCTGGTGACAGCGATGCTGTTTGTGGTCCTTGGGATATACCTCTGGTTGTGGGGGAAGGTTTCTGCAGCTCCCTGAGGGAGGAATGAGTGAAAGAGAAACAAACCAGGCTCGTTGTGGTGCCAGTTGAGTTTAGGCTGTTCCTTGGCTCGAGTGCTGAATGAAGAACCAGTTCAGAAGTGTCTCTGAGAAGGAGCTTATGTTTAACCCAGTAAACCTTTGGAGATAAAGCTGGGTGGGATGACACAGATCCTGGGATTTCTTTGCTGCTGGCCTGCAGCTTCGTCACTCTGTAGTGGCTCTGAAAGGTGCATCCAACATCTGCTGGTGTTCAGGGCCCCCTGACATCCTTCACTTTAGCTACAGTTGCTCTCAGAAGACTAATCAGCCCATCTGTGTGGCATGGAAGGGAGAGGAAGTGAACGGAATGAACTAGGTTGTGTGGCCCTCTTCCAACCTGTCATGTAACTGCTGGGAGACACCTTGCACTAAGGAGCAGGAACAACCTACAGCTCTTCACCTGGTTTGTGGGTTTGGTGGCAGAGGATCTCTGGGACAGTGCTCGGATCCACTGGATCAAAGGGAACAGGCCCTTTTCTGATGGCTGCCTCCCTTGCTGCTGCTAAAAATAGTTGATGAGCCAGTACGAGGATGGTTGTGGCTCTCTGCATTCCTGGAGGAAAGTGCAGGCTTGATGAGTTCCCAGACTGTGTTTTTGTATCTTCTCCGCTGACAGACATCTCAGTGAAATGCTGCTATTTCTATACCTGTTTGGAGCCTCCTGGGGCTTCCCTCTGGTTGTACTGAGCCAGGGAGGGGAGGCAGCCTGAGGGGGATGCAGAAGGATCATGGGCTAATGGCCAGGGAGCTCTGGTGGTTTGAGCAGCCAGCTTTTCCAAATCTTCTGGTCCCAGATTCTTCAGATACAATCTGTCCCCCATCCGTTCCCTAGCCAGGCGCCACAGCCCTCCAGAGGCAGGCGTGTTCCCGTCAGGATGCTGCTGCCAGCCTGTGATGAGCCTGTTGCTGCACTTGGGACTCCAGTTGTGACAGACTGTCAAAGAAACCAGTGCCTAAGTGCACTTTGCAAATACTTTGAGTAATAAAAAGGGCTTTTCTGGACTAGTTTCTAGGTGTAAGCTAATTTAAAGTTAAGGATATCGTGGATTTCTTGAGAAGTAGTTTGGCTGCAACAGAGAACAGCTTGGACTAGGAATTTTTGCATTATGTTGTACTGAGACAGTCACCTGCATGCCAATAGAATTGTTTTAGTGCCCTAAAATGGTGCAGTCACCCATCTGGGGTAAAGCTGAGGTTTAAAAGGCAGATGGTTGTGTGGTCTGTTGTGTTATTTCAGCTCCAGTTCAGTCTTTCCCTTCATTGTTCCTCAAAAAAATAAAAAAATTCAGTTCACTCAGTGTGATTGTACCAGGCGAGACAAGGCACAGAGGGGTGTGTGGCTTCGTAGATGGAAGTAGCAGAAGCCTCGTGATCTGGGGTGTTGTTTCTTTGGAATTGCTGGGGAGGGTTGTTCCCTTCACACAACTGATGTCCTGGTATTACCTGTGGCAAATCCCCTCTGTGTGTTTTGGTCTGGAAGGGAGATTGCTGAAAGTTAGTTTGGGTGAAGGAGATACTCAGATGTGAGGGAAATACCTTAAAGCCCTTTGCTTTAGTGAGAGAAGGAAGTCAACAAGTCTCAGAAGTCCTGACTCTGGGATGCTCCTGTAAAGGCATGATGGCTGTGAGCACATGGCTGGAATTCTGGCATCTGCCTTCTTTTTTTTTTACTTCATTTTTTTATTGGTTAAACATGGTAATAACGCTGCAATGCCAACTTTTCCTCCAAACTTTGAGTCTCTCTATCATTTGGGGCTGGAGTTGCAGATTTTGGACGAAATTCTTTAAAAAACTGTGGCACAGGGAAGAGAGGGTGTTTGTCCAAACCTCCTTGGCTCTCTTCTTGCAGGCAAGTGCCTCTGGCTCACCCCTGTTCCTTGACATCCAATACTTACCCTCTGCCTGTGCACACTGATCTTGTCCCAGTGAGCCCTGTTTGTTCAAGGAGAGGCTTTGGTGTAACTCACGTGCAGAGGGACCAGAAGGAAGGGAAACAGCTGGAAAAGGAGTTACTGGAGCATGTAATGTGCTACAGCAGCTGGCTTCCATTTCCATCTCTAAAAGCTCCCTTTTCCCCACACGTGTTCTCTCATGGGCTCAGCTGATGCACACACGTCATCTGAATCCCAGATTCCTCTGCTGTGTTTCTGATAGGGAGCCTTGGCTTAGGCCATGAGCAGAACTGAAAAGCAATTGTGGTGTAGCGATGATGGCAAAATGATTGGCTGCTCTAGGCATGAGGGATTTCCTCAGAGAAGTCAAAGCTGATCTCAGTGGCTGCTCTGGGGGATGTTCCCAATGGCTGGCCCCGAGTCCTGGAGCTGCTGGAGTGTCTGGAGAAGGGAATGGGGTAAGAAACAGTCACAGCCAAGCTGAAGTGTGAAGCTAGGGAGGTGAAGTTTGGCTTCTGGCTGTTCCATGGGTGTTGGGAGGCAGTTTTGGGAAAGCCCTGTGTCTGGTCAGCTGCTGTCACTGCCCTGGGATGGTGTGAGCAGGAAGCGGCCTCGGAATTCCCAGAGTTGCCTGCTGGTGGCTGCTGAGCCTGTAAGCTGGTTGAGCTGTTGCTGCACAACCGTTCCAGGGAAGGCAGCAGGCAGTGTCTTGAACCTCCCAGCAGTGCTACATCCTGCTGCTGCTCTGGGCCTCTGACTGGCTTAGGAAGCACTGACTGCTGTGTTATGCACTTAAAATACAAAACTGCTGACTAAGTGCCAGTCCCCTCTGCAATCTGCAGTCAGTTTGTCTGGAGGGGGATTGGTGTGAAACATCACTGAATTGTTCTTTCTGCTTCTAGAGACTCTGCAGGGCTTTAGTGATTAGTGACCTGAGTATGGTCCTGCTTAGGTATTGGACTTGCTAAGGTGGGAATGGAAAGCTGGAACTACTGTCAGGGTTTTATGTTGCCTCCTTTAGTAATTGCCTTGGGTACAAGTATTTCCAACTTTATCTGGATGTATTTTTGTCCTTGGCTTGAGGTTTTTTAAATTGATCTCTTTATACAAGAGCTGAGTGGGATCAATTTTGATAGTTTTAGCTACAGAGTTCCTGTGTTGCAATTGATGGTAAATTTTACCAAAAAGAAGAGTGTCTAGTGGCAAGTTTCTCCTTTGAAGGAAAAAGCATTCTGCCTGGGAGTACTGCTGCTTCCCTGGGGTCTGAAAAAGCTGGAATAATTTCCACCAAATCCCTGAGCTGCCAAGCACCTCTGGGAGGGAACAGGTACCTCTGCAGGCAGGTGACTTCGTACTCTCTGAGCTGCCAACATTTGCTTGTGAGGAAAGTGCAGTGGTGATGAGGTAGTGGTTTTGATGCCATGATGAAAAAGTGATCCTTGTCTTCCTGGCATTGCTGCAGGGAGCTTTTGGGTTAGGGAGCTGAGCTAGCCCAGGAGTTCTGCACGTTCCAAAACAATCAGCACTCTGAACTGGAGCTGTTCCTCTAAAAAACAGAGATTACTGGTTCAATAAAGAAAACTCTACATGTGGAGACACTACATGAGAGAAACAGTAAGAAACAGGTGGTTTTTCCTCATTCCATCTTTTATTTCATATAAATAAATCCCTCTGCATCAGATTTGTCAACTTCTGAGTCTTTTCTCTCACCCTAAAGAAGAAACAGTTAAGCCACAGTTGTCTGAAAAATCACAACTCAGGCACCAACCAAAGTGCATTGAGCAAAGTGTTAATGAGCAGGAAAAAATTACAACAGGCACACCCTGCCCAATCCCATTCTCAGAGCCTGGATCAGGCTCAGTCCTTCCTGGGCATCAAATACCTGCAAAGTCACTTGGATTTGCAGGAGAGAAAGGAAGGGATAGACGAATAGTGATGGTTTGCCTTTCAGAACAGAGTCTAGGGCAATAAGGTTTCCTATGTCTCCAGTACAGTTCTGGACCAGGGCAGTGGGAAATCCCTGCCTGGCTGTGTCCAGCTGCTCCTGGGGTGCAACAGCTCCTGAGCTGAGACTGGGTGTTCCATGGACCAGGAGGCAAATTGGCTCCTGAGAAAGGCTGGTAATGACTGGGGCTGACTGGACCAAGAGTGAGGTCAGGGACCTGATGTACAAAATAATAATAAATTAACAAACTTAACAATTGTGAGCAGGCTTTTGAGCCAGTCAGATAAGGAAAATCAGCCTTTAACAGTAATGGAGGAGCTTCAGGACCTGGAGCGGTTTTACAGTCTTTTATTTATCTGTTGAGTAAGTCCAAAGAAACCCATCTGGGCTTTGTGGAGTGAAGATGTTTCTACTGATAAGACACAAAAGCTGCATGCTCTGTTTCTTGACAATACTTGGTGTGAAGCCTGTAAACTCCTGAATCTGGCACATGGAGGAAATTCCCAGGCTTGTGCTTCATGGTAGATCGTGTGGGTCTAAGTCATGTGGAAAACCAGATGTTTTATCTGTGCAAATATTAGTTTACTAAAGCAGCATCGAGTATTTCAGTCCACACGTGCCAACCTGGTCTCCAGGGCAGTCTGGCAGCCTGGCCAGTGAAAGTCCTGCAGAGCATTCCAGGCAGTCTCCACACACCTGTCTCAGGGCTTTTACTCCAGCGTCAGGTTTTAGAACAGCACCTTGAACGTGATGCCCTTTCTGCTCCATCATTTCCAAATCAGAAATTCTGCTATGTTATTTTTGTGCCTTCTCCTGAACTGGTAGCTCTATTACAGCTAGATCCAAGCTTGTTGTGACTGGAAATCCAAGCAGCTGAAATTCCTGCATGTTTGTGCTTGTAAATGCCCCTCCAGATCTGCCATTTGCAACGTATCTTTAAGGCCAGCTCAGAAGGTCTGTGAGGCAGCTTCCAGAGGGCTCCTGCCCCCTTATTCAAGCACAAGGCTATGGAAGGCACAACCAGGAAGGTGAAAACATTTGATAGGAAGTCTTGGACATCCAGCTCCAGTTTGGCCTGGGTCCTGCTGCCACTGCTTCGGCCAGTGTGGTGGAGGGGGATGTTGTGTTTGTGCTGTCCCCCTCCCTGCCCTGCTGCAGGGGTGCCCAGTTACCCACTGTCCTTGGGAGCTGTGCATACACCTGCTCAACCCTTGGCACAGTGCCCTGATGTGCTCCTCAGCCCCTAACAGGAGAGACTTGGAGGCTGTTCAGGGAGGAGGTGCTGGGGGTGATCTGTGCTTGTCAGATGGAGCTCTGTGCCCCATGGCTGTGCTCCATCCATCCATCCCTCTGTCCATCCATCCATTCACAGCCCTGCCACTACTATACACCTCTGCCAACACTTCAATCACGTACAAACCTCTAGTACAAGAGCTCTGAATGCTATTTCTGCACCCACCTATGAACGACACCCTAACACCTCACCCCTTCCTGCTCTTCCAGGCGCTGGCACAGCCCTGGCATGTGCAGGTCCCTCCAGCCTCCGGGGGAGGAAATGGGGGGTGTGTGCCCAGAAACCCAAACCTTAACTCTAAACAGAATTAGTCATTAAATAAAATAAAGTGCATTCAGTAGACATTTCCTTGGCTTGCCACGCAGCTGCAATATAGGCCAAACAAATAAAAAGATAAGTGATGGTGTTTTCGCTGTAGGGTGGGAGTGTGGGCACCCTTCCCTGTCCTCTGGCACACAGATAGGGAAGGGGAATGCCAGAAGTGTGAGTGGGGTGGTGCTGGGCACAGGGCAGGTACTCAAAGCTGATTCCATAGAAGGTAAAAGAGAACAAGCTTGTACTCCTCCACTACCTCCAGCATGTTATCCTGCGAAAGGAGAGCAGAGAAAGCAGCGGGATTATCAGTCTCCAGGGAACTGCTGAGCTGTAAATTAAAATGTCTGCTGAGTTCCAACCTGCCCTTCCTGCACGGCTGGGGCTGCTGGGGAGGCACCACTGGGGCATAACCCAGATACCTGATGCCAAATCTGGGGATGAGCTGACTGTACCAGCTGGCTGTGGATGGAACACTCCCAGTCCTCCTCTGGGATAGGTAAGACTCCTTCATTCTTTCCTTACATCTCAGGAACAATAGTGTTGATATGTTTTTGTGTATGCTGGTTCAGCACCTGCAGCAAAAGGAGGGGCTTGTTTCAGGTAGGGCTTTATGGTCCTCCATGTGAACCTGGCCTGAGGGTGCAGCACTTGTGTCCCCCAAGGGCAGAGGGTGATTCAGCTTTCCCTAGTGAAAAACTATCCCATGCCTGGAGTCTGCTGTTCTGAAGCTGCCTCCAGACCCAGACACGCTGATTTTAATTGGGAAAGGCAGACTTTTTATTCTTCCCTAGATGCCAGATGCTTGGGTGCTGCTCAGAATTGCTGAGATGGCATTTTCCTCCCTCCATGTTTAAATTCATAGCTCTGCTTTTTGCTGATGCAGATTTCAGCACCCAAAGCTCCCAAGAAAGTCAGGGAGGGGATACAAAAAGCAAACCAGATGAAATCCTGTGAAGGCAGGAGAGGCCGCAGGAAGCTTGGCTTGCATAAAAAAGAAACCTCTCAAGGAATCATCTAAGGACACAGCCATGGATATTTAATAAACTGCTCTAAAACCAGACCCAAGGCACTGACACAACCAATGCCATGTCCAGCCAAGAGTAGGCTGCTGCTGGAGACATTCCTGGTGCTGTCTGTGTGCAGCAACCAGGGCTGGCCTGTCCTGTTCTGCTGCAGAGGGTGCCCAGAGCTCATCCAGCTCCACTTGGGCAGGGACAACTTCACTAGCCCAGGTTGCTCCAAGCCCCATCCAACCTGGTCTTGGACACTTCCAGGAATAGAGCAGCTACAGCTTTTCTGGGCAACCTGTGCAAGGGCCTCCCCACCCTCACACAGTAGGATTTCTTCCCATTATCTCATCTAAACCTACCCTCAAGATCAGGAAACATCCTCTAGCACAGGCCATTGGATATGCCTGAATTAATTCCCAATTTAATAATAACTGGTTTTTTTTTGTCTAAATTTCCTGGTGGCAAAATTATCACTGCAATTTTCAATGAGGTTAAACCTGTAAAGGCAGTCTGTGCTGGAGATCCCTGTTGGAGCTGGACATTTATCTCCAACTCCTCTTCATCAGGGCTTACATTAGGAGGGTGAACACAGATGTGGGCTGAGGTGTGGTCACCTGCTCCCTTCTGGAGCCCTGGGACAGCAGGAACAACTGCAGGATCCAAGAGCAGCTCTGTTCCCAGTGCTGGAATGGCAGCAGCTCATCTGGCAGAACCCCGAGTTCTGTTTGGATTGTTAAGCTTCAGTAAGTGGCCCTAAGGAGGTCCCTGCTTCCACCATGGTGTGCTTCCAAGTTATCTGTCCTTGACAGGTGGCCACCTTTTCCTAATTTTCCCATATTTATTCCTATGTTTTCCCAATACATTGATCCCTGCCTCAGCATTGTGTCCTGGCTTGGATGCTTCTCCCTCTTTGCTGGCGTTCATTACCCCCATTATTTAGAGAGATCACAACTCCACTGCTTCCTGCCTTCATTTTTCTAGACTAAACAACATTCCCGCACCAGCCCTGGAGTCCTTCCCTGTGTGTCCTTAGTCTCTTGCACCATTCCCCCAGAATCCAGTATTAACAGTATTTTCCCATGTCGTGCCATGGGAGAGGTTTCCTTCACTCCAGAGGTACAGAGACAACTTTGTCAGTCCTACTCACTGGCTCTCCACGAGGACTAAGCTCTCTGCTGGGGTGGCACTCAGGGGTACTCTGGGAATTGGAAATGCCCATGGAATGATGGTGGGCCCCAGAGGGTGCTGTGGACTGCAGGAAGGACCAGGGAGTCCGATTTCTATTTCAGCAAGCCCCTGACCCTGCCAATCCTAGGCCAACTCCCAGGACATGCCAGCAGATGGGATCTTCCTGCCTCCCAAACCTCCAGGAAGCTGGTTGTGCTTCCGCAGCTCCATGACTGTTCTGGCAAGTGCTGGTTTGTGCTTGTGCTGCTTCCTGCACCAGCCTTGGGTGCTGGTTTGCATCAGAGCCGACCTGTGCCGACCCCTCCACCCTCAGCACACAGGCCCTGCCAGCCCCACTCCTGTTTACGTCAGCCAGAGCGGCAAGGTCAGATCCCTGGAGCTGCTCCGCAAATCCACCCCCAGCTGCATTTTCTCTAAAGATGTTAAAGTTAATTTTCTCAGGAGAATTCAGAGAAAAGCTTCTGTGGTTTTTGTGTATCGTTTACTTCTCTGGGACTTGTTGGACATTCTCCAGGGATTCCAGTCCTGCACTTCGGGTAAATATTTATTCCTTGTTTTTTGAAGGGACGGATGAAAGCCCCACCACACTCTCTGCACAGCATCTCCCACTGGTTTGAAGGTGATGGAGATTTTTAGTGCCATAAATAGACATTGGGAGAGGGAACTGTGAAACACACGTGGTGGCTGCACGGAGCTGCTGTTGTGCAGGAAGGGATGTGAGATCTGCATTTAGTGTGAGTGGAACACGGCCCTGTGGAGCCCTGGGGCAGAGCAGGGACCGCACATCCTTATCACTCATACAGATGTTTCCAGCTGTTACAGATGTTGCCCTGTTTTGGGACATGTGAGGTCATGAACAGAAGGCATGGCCCTGGCAGCAGGTGAAGTGACCCAGTCCAGGATTTTCTATGGGATGGAAATCCCACAAAATAAACTTTGTAATGGCATGGTGCTTTTCCATCCCTTTGGGGCTGATAGGGTGTATTTTGCAATATCACACCATCTCTTTCAACACTGATTTTACAAAAACTGCACCATATCAAAACTGGATCACCAGTATTTAAGAACATAACACTAAAAATTTCTGTCTGAAAAAGCTTAACGAGAGCTCTGATTTGGGTTTTATGCAATCTGAGACGTTGAAGCAGGCACATTCCTGGTACATATGTGGCATTTGTCAAAACTGTATTTTTCAGAGAAATAAAAGATTCCCAAATCTCACTGGGAAGTCACCTGCTACCTCCTAGCAGGGAATTATTAACCAGTCCTGCTAACCCACTGCTGAGCTGGGGGACACAGACTTTGCTGCACATGTTTCTTCTCGGGTGGGAGGTGTCCCTGTCAATGGCACAAGGTTGAAACTGGATGGTCTTTGCCGGGAATTGCTGACTGTGCTACACACTGAAAAAAGTGGGGACATGGTCAGGCAAGGGAAGATGAGCCTGGCAGCAGGAAGGATATAGATGGGAAGGCAGGATGAAATGGTACACGGTAATTGGGACCCCGGTTAACCCCTCAGTTTCCCTTGACATCCAGTCCCCAGTCCCAGCTCAGCCCAGCAGGTACCTGAGTGCTGAAGTGCAAACACCATGTTAAGGCACCTCCTCTTCTTCAGGACACAAGGCTGTGTCTGTAATTAAGTCTGCTGGAATTAGTCCAGGGAGGAGTGATGGAGTGGAGAGCCAAACTGAAGCGAACTCAGGGCCCTATTACCAAATCTCCATCACTGAGATGAAAATGGACTGCTGTAATTTAGTGTTTCCTCTTAGCTGGTGTCTGACTGAAGTTACCCTGAGTGAACAAGGTAGTAATTCATTCCTTTATCTTCTAATTTGGGGGGATTTTGGTAGGTTGGAGAGGCATGTCTGGACAGTAACCTACCACTACGTGCATCCAGGCATTTCATAACATTTTCCTAAGTGCTGTTAGAATTAATTCCCCTCACTGGAAGGAATTTTCGTTCAAGCACAGAACCAGCTCCTGCTGGTTCTTGGTGCTTTGTCTTTTTGAAATTGCTGTGACTCTTGCACTTCTCCCTGCCTTTTGTATGGATGGGATTATAGGGAAAGTCTTTGTTGGCAGCTTAGCCACTTCATCCCTAAGCTCATTTGTACTCTGTGATGAATGCTGAGCAACACTGGAGACACAGCTGGGTTGGGGTCTGCAGGAAAGTTCATGTAATCTGGGAAAGACACTTGGCAGGGGGTGTCTGCCTGCCTGGCCCTGAGCAGCCAATTGCTTCAAGTGCCTACTTATGGAACAGGGCTGCTGCCTCTGTAAAGGAGAGAGCCAGGAGGATCCTGACAGCAACTCAGGTGTTCGGCAACCTGGATTTTTTTTCTGGAAATGCTCATCTCTGCTTTGTGTGATATCCTGATCTGTGGGACATTGCCTGGAAAAAACACACCTTGCAACAAACAGCCCCTTCGTTCTCTCCTTGCCTTTTGCTCCTAACTTCTACCTTACCTTTGTGCCTGTCATCCTTTGTCCCTTCTCCTGGCTTTTCTTGCTTTCCATTTGCCTTTATGGAAGAAAAGTCTGTGTCTGTGTAAAACCTGGAGCATTTCTCCACAGCCAGCTCTGTTCTCTCTCCTTTCTGTTTGGTTCATGACCTATCTCACTCTGTGTATTTATATACTGCCCTGCACCAGTGCTACCACCCATAACTCAAAGTGTGGCACCCACAGATCTTGTACTGGGAAGACAATCCCACATGCAGCCAACCTTCTTCAAACCTCTGCCCACAGGGCCTCTGTGGTTTTGTAAGTGTTTGGGGCAGAGACCACACTGACCTCACATTGTGATGACCCCAGAGACAAACAAATTCATCCCACTGAGGTTATCCCTCCCATTCTTTCTGAGGATTTCCCTTCCCAGGAATAGTCTCAGTTTCTGCCCTAACTAATGTTTCTCATCAACTAGACTCAGCGTCCCAGTTTTCTGGCCTAATTTTCCTGTCTAGCTTTCCATTCCTTCTCCATCCACTCCAGGACAGGTCTTTGGGACTCACAGATTTACTACCTAAGGGATCCCTAGCCCTGCTAATGAATATTTCTGGACACTTTTCTGGTATGATGCTAGTAGAGCACAGAAAGTGGAGTTGTGGCCCTGTACTGTGAGAGCAGCAATGGGATGACAAACACTCCATGGGGAGAGGGTCAGGAACTCACCTTCTGTCTCAGGCAAGACAGTGCAATCTGTGCTAGTTGAGGGCATCCCCAATGTCCTTGTCCTTGCAGTCCTCAGGTTGGTCTCCTTCCCCGGACTGGGACTTCGCTGCGTACTGCTCAGGCACGACAGTCTTGTCAGAGCTGGCTTTCCCTGGTGGCAAAGGCTCTTGGTGTTCAGTGCCTTCAGCATCTTCACCTCCTTTCAGTGCAAGAGCCTGCCCTTCCAGGGCAGCGCTTTGGTTCACTTCCTCCTCTCCTCTGCTCACCAGCTGTCCTTGGTCTGCATCTAATCTGTCTCCTGCTGCTGTGTCCAGCTTTTCTCCCTGGTAGTTTGAGGACTGCTTGCAGGACTCCTGCTCTGAAGCTGGGTTTTTCTCTGATCCAGCTCCATCTACATTCACTCCCACAGGCAGGGACAAAGTCTCCTCACTGATGGCTGGCACAGTGATCAGAAGGCTGCTTGGGGAAGCAGTGCTGTCAGTGTTCTCCTTCTCTTGGGAGGTGTCAGCAGTGCCAGGCTTCCCACTGGCATTTTCCCCAACACTTTCCTTGCTTGCCTTGGGCCCTGGCTCTGAGTCCCCCGTGCTGGTCACAGACACCTCTGTACCGCAGCCCTTCACCCCTCTCCTCTCCTCCTTGTGCCCGTTGTGGGCAGGATGGACCTTCCCACCTTCTCTTCGGAGCCGCTGGGATGAGGAGGCCCCATGATTCTGGAGGCTTGGCTGCTTCCCCTTCTCTTCCAGCTCGGCTGTGCAGTTCTCTTCCACCACCTCCTCTCCTCTGCTCTTCTGCTTGTCCACACCAAGGCTCCTCTGAGAAACAAAGGAGGTAATTAGTTCAGCTTTTTAAAGTACCAGTAGATGGGGTTTCTTGTCTGTGATGGTTCTCAAAAGTTGAGGCAAAGGCCATTTTAAAGGGTGTGAAAGGATGTAGGTGAAGAAGTGTTCAGGGGCCAGAATAGGTGGGGTGGTTGTGCTGACAGAGGGGCAGTGCAAGCAATGGAGCTGCTCTCATACCCATGTCATATGGAGAGTATAACGACCCCAAAATGAAGGTCCCAGCTCACAATGGCTCAGAGAATCCAACTTTTCTGGTAGGGTGTGTGTTGAGAAAACTCGGCAGCTAGCCTGGAACTCCTGAACTCACCCGGGCATCAAGGTCATCCTTCACGAAAGACATGTCCTCACCTTCTTTTCCATCCCACCTGTCAAGTAAATAAATAAATCAGAATTTAGGCCTTCAAGTTCTCATACTGTCCCTTCCTGGCACCTGGTAGGGATTCCCACCAGGGCCATGCATTGCTTGTCTGAGCCCCTTGTCCAGGCCCATCCAGAGACACTCATCTGAGGCCACTATATCTTAATGAACTGCTCGTTATAATTCTAACTGTAATGAAAACATAAATTGAAATTGCCAGAAAAGACAGTTGAACTAGACTGAGAAGACACAGTTTGCTTGTGCTGGTGCCAGCCACAGTCTGGTCCTGCTGTCCTGACAGTGCCCAAGTGTCGCAGGTCTCCACGACAGTGGATACAGAGGCAGAGGCTGAAGGACAAAATTGCTTTGATGTCGTTTGGAAGATGGACTATTTAGATGAGCGCAGAGGGACAGGACAAAGGGGAATGGCTTCAAACTGAATGACAACAGGTCTAGATGGGACATTGGGAAAAATCTTTCCCTGTGAGGGTGGTGAGGCCCTGGCACAGGTTGCCCGGAGAAACTGTGGCTGCCCCATCCCTGGAAGGTTGAATGGAGCTTGAAGCAACCTGGGATAGTGGAAGGTGTCCCTGCCCAAGGCGGGGGGTGGGACTGGATGAGCTTTAAGATCCCTTCCAACCCAAACCATTCCATGATTCTATAATTGGAAAGGTAGACTTGTGGAAGCAGAATGCAAGGATGGCCACAAGGATCAGACTCAGGGTCCAGGCTTTCTTCCCCTCCCAGCATCACTGGGAGATGCTTAGGGTAGAGTTTGGAAAGAGGAAAAATGCATTTAACACCCCCAGTTCCCTCCTCAGCTTCCAGGAACACATGGCTCTCAGATTTCCTGAGCCTCGGAAGGTACCTCTGTGTTGAGTCATGCTGAGCTTAGCAGACAGTCTTTCCCAAGGATTTGTGTAAGAGCATTTTGACCCCATAATAAATTTGCAGCAGCTACCACATCCTGTGCCAGGGAGGGCCACGGCTTCATTAAAGGCTGCACGAGGAACTGCTTTCCTTGCCTTGCCTGAATTTCCCGGGTGAATAAAAATCTGAACCTGTTCATGCAGTGCTACCTGGCAGGGAGGGGACTCAGGAACACTTCTTATGTGGGATCCCATAAGTGCCACAAACCCTGCCAAGGGAATTCTGGCCAGACATGGCAGAAGTATCGGTCTTTGTCTGTCCCTCTTCCCAATCAGGCAAGGAGGGAAACCTGGCCGTGCCCAGCATGGCACTGCTGCCAGGTCCTCACCTTCTGGCTCTGCCCGTCAGTCTGTCCTTCCCCTTGGCTCGACTGCTCACAGCAGGCACTGCCTTCAGGCCAGGGTCGCTCACATTCACCCCGTGGTGTCCTCCACCTGGAAAACAGGTTGGAAATACCACATAAAAGCAAGCAAAACCAGCCTGCAGCTTCTGGTTCTGCAGACCACTGAAGATGTTAATATCCTTCTATCCCTGGAAAGGACCTCTGGAGTGGGAAGCCTCTGAATCTGTGTGCATACTGCAAATCTATTTTCTAAAGTAATAAACACAAATTGAGAATTTAAGGTGTTTCTTCCATGGTTTCTTTTTATTCCAATTTTAACTTTAAATCTTGTTCCTTGATAAATCATCCCTGGGCTGTTCTTGGAAGTCTTGCACACAGCTATGAGACCAGCCACGTGGTATGACCCCAAAAGCCACTCCAAATCTGTGAGTGCCTGGAGAGAACTCCCTCCATGAGGAGCATCAGAGGTGCTAGTATTTAGTGGGGTGACACAACATCATCTTGTGGTTTACTCACCTCTGCCATCGGGAGGAAAGGATCTGTGCTGAAATTTCCTTGCATTTCTTCCCCCTGCAAGGACACAGCAAAGGATGCACTGAAGTGAGTGAAGGTCTGCAATGGACAGGCAGCAGAAAGCCTGATGTTCAAATAGAGTGTCACTAGGGAAAGTTTTGTTCTGCCAGCCCATCTCCTGAGAAACAGGAGTCAAGATGGACTTATGCTAGTAAAAAAAGCCAGCATGTGCCCCAGGGATCAGAAATGCTGTGCTCTGGAATAGGACTGCCTCTCAAACCAGTGTTTGGGAAAGGAGGCAGGGCTGAGCCTCCGTATGGTGCCATCCCAGGTTGCAGAAGTCAGTTCTGTCCCTGGGAAGGTCCAAAGCTCTAGCACTCAGCTCAAATCCCATCCCCTGAGCCCCCTGCCCAGCAGGGAGGGCTGAGCCCCGGCTCAGTGGTGTTTGCCCAGGGAAGCAGAGCTTCTCAGCTGACACAGCCCCAGCAGAGGCTGCGGCACTGGGATGTGTAGGGCCAGCATTCACTAGTGTCAGGACAGACTCTAGGTGTCCCCTGCCAACCTTTCTTATTGCTGGGGTTATCCAAGGCTGGCTCCCCATCCTTAACAAAGTCCTCTTCAAACCTGCAGGTTAAAAACAGGCATTGTCAGACCTGACCATCCTCCCCCAGTGTGCAAAGCATGGGCAGGAGCCCTTGGCCCTTCTGCACCTGCCCACGGACAAACTTGGGCAGGTTTCTGAGCAGGAGCTAAAGCTGCTGCACCAGCCAGGAGAAATAAGGCTGTGAGGCAATTCTACCCCAAAGGAGAACCTCTAAAACTTTTACACGAGTACCCACATGCATATGTTTTGTTCTGTGAACACCCTATAGATGCCTGTATTGTAGCTAAAAATGCAGCTTCCCAAGCTTCCAAACACAGTCTGAAGTAGCTTCAGGATTATGTCAGATCAGACTCATCTGGTACATTTCCAGTCCTGCTTGATTTGTGTTATGGCTTTTTTAAAAAAAATGAACATATGAGAGAACAGTAGGGCTCAAGACTGTCTTGCCAGCAACACTCAGCACCCACTTAAAAAAATTCACCTCTAATTATTGGGGTCTCAGTGTCTGAAAATTGATGCACTTGATCCCATTCCTCACCCAAAGGATTGTCCCATCTACGTGTACAAACTGTTCTATCAATGAACCTTTGTAATATTCCCTAACTCCACACCCGACCAGAGTCTTATCCTGCTGCAGGTGCCAGATCATCCTCCAAAGCTCTCTAGGTGGTGTGACCCAGCTGAACCAGCAGTCAGAGAGACAGTGATTAAGGCAGGAATGTGTCAGTCCCATTCCCAGCTCTCCCACACTGCCATCCCCAGCATTGCCCCTGTATCCCACAGCCGGCCCTCTGAATGACCCCCTCACTTTGCAGTGCCCAAACAGGTTCAGTGTGTGGGCTGGGGAGGATTTAGGGCCATGGGGCTCTCCTGTGCTTGAAAAGGACAAACAAGCAGGGCAGTGAGAGAACCTGTGGACTAGCATCTGATCCCATGGTCAGGGGGAAAAAGAGGCAGCAGTGTGGATTCAGTCAGGAAGAGGCACATGACAGCGTGGGATTTGCTTAGCAAGAAATATCTGCACCAGACCCCACCTCTGGCTTCTGGCCTCTGCAGGCAAACCACCCCAGGACAGGGAAGGACCTACATGTGCTCTGACTTCTCCACATCCCAAGCCCGCCGCCACTCGCCCTTGGCGTTCTTGTGCCGTGCCAGGCGCTCCAGGTCAATCTGCTCTCGCTCCCTCTTCCAGCGGATGTACTCCGAGCGTTCCCGGCCAGTCATGGGGAAACTCAGGTCTCCAGGGCTCTTCTGGACTGACTTCCCACCATCCTGGTGGAGGGAAAAGAGCTTCTGGTTAATAAAACTATCTGAAACAGCTGCATTCAGGGTACTTTGTGCTGTCACCACCAGAAATGATCAGCAGTATTTGAGAACAACTCGGAGCAACGTCAGCTCCCCTCTCTGCAGTTCTGTGCACACCCCAGGGCTCTGCTTTATCCACACCCTAAAACCACCAGTCCTTTGGCTGGTTGGCTCTACAGAGAGGAAAACTGAGGTAGGAAAAAGTTACATGGACTGCCTGGAGCCACATTGTAAATCCACAGCCAAATCACAGGAAGCAATCATTCCCTTCCAGGGATGTTCATAGAATTTCAGAATGGTTTGGGTTGGAAGGGACCTTAAAGCTCACCTTGTTCCACCCCCTGCCTTCCACTAGACCAGGGTGCTCCAAGCCCCATTTAACTTGGCCTTGGACACTTCCAGAGGTTATATTCAACAATACAATGATAATTGGTGGCAATATATTTCTGCAAAGTTGTTCCACTTCATCCCAACTACAGTTTTTACATTTCAAAGGATTAAAATCACTCTCACCTATAGCCCTGGATTTTGCCATCTGGACCCATTCCTTTTAGCCTAAACAGATGAAGTGTCACTGCTGTTTCTCTAACCCAAACCACAATGTTTCCTTGGTTCTTGGAGCACTATCAAACCTCCGGATCTGGGAAGCAGCTCCAGTAAGATGCAATTTTTCATTCTAGATATTCAGCCCCTGATTACAATCTTTTGGAGACTGCCTCTGTAATTCCCTGTGCAAATGGCCACAGGATGGATTCACTGCCTTTGTACCTGCAGCCACTTTACCTGGGGGTGTAAATTAAGACAGCGGTTTTCAGTGCTGTGTGTCTGCTCACCTGAAAACCCAATGTTCTCAGATTTTCCTGGAAAAGCCACGTTGCTAAGGTTTACTTATGGCATATAGTCAGCTCCTGGAGTGCTTGCAACATCTCTCAGCAGGTTTTGAGAGGGTGAACTCACACAGAACATGCACTGGGCTGATAAGTCCCCCCAACCTGAAGACTTTGGGACACTTAAATCAAAGTTATGCCTATGAAATCCTTCACACTGAGAGGGTGGAAAAGGAAGCCAGCCTTCTGTGACCACCAGGCATCCATGAGAGCCCACAGTCACCGAGCTGGGGCCAACCCTTTTCCCATTTCCAGAGCAAAGGGGCTCTTCACCTTCAGTGCTCTCAGGCTCTCGATTTATCACTCCTCCTGACAGACTGATACTGGTCAAAAATGTAAAGCTTAATGAAAAGACAGTTCAGAGCTGATGGAGCATGTGGGTGGGGGGGTATCTCAGCTGTCAGGTTAATGAATGATGTGGAAGCAGGAGTCAACAGGCTGTGGTGTGTTGTCAAGCAACAGTGCGTAGGGAACAGCTTAGTGCAGAGCCAGTCCTGGGGTGGTAATTACCAGCAGGCAATTCATCGTGCACGTGTCCTTCCACGCCAGCCACCCTCACACCTTCCCCAAAGAGGAATTACGTCCTCAGCCTGCCCTGTGGATGAAAGCGTAGCAGCAGGAAGGAGGGACTGAAAGCCCTGTTACCAAGGTGACCCACCTGCGTGGGCTGGAGCTGGGGTGGCTCCAGCTGCTCTTCCAACCTGAGCTGGCAGGAGCTGGGGGACCTGAGCCCACATCCCCAAGGAGGGAGAAAGGAGGTGTACAGAAAGGCAGGGCACAGCAGGGCAAAGCCAGGGCAAAGCACTGTCCCTGAGCTGGGGCAGAGCCTGGAGAGGCTCCCCATCACTTCCAGCCCCACTGTGGGTCCTGCTGGATGGATCCCAATGCAGCCATAAAGCCAAAAAGCAGGACTGAGGCAGGTGCCGTGCTCTCTCGTGGGTCCAGGCAGGGGGGCTGGTCCCTCACCTTAGCTGCAGCAGGACTGTGGTTGGCTGGTCCACAGGCCATCGTGCTCCCCTTTCCTGCTCTGCGGGGGTTCAGCTGGAATTATTGTCTAAGAGCCCATCTGTGTCCTCCTAATGAATCCTGCTGAGGTGGGGTTATTCAATTTGTGCTCCATTAATTAAGGCATCTGCAGGCTTGGGGGAGCCAGCATGTCTCCAGGCTTTGCATTAAACAGTCAGTGGGAAGGCCTCTGCTTTAATTTACCTCCACTCTCCTCAGCTCCTGCGGAAGTGAGGAGCTGTAGCTAATACAGCCTGAGCTCTGCAATCCACAAGGAAATGGTTTTGGGAGAGAAACCAGCCAGGGCTGTGCTGCCAGAGGGGTGAGCATCCCTGTGGCTGTGTGAGGGGCTTGAGCAGTCACAAGGCAAGTCCCTGTCACCTTTCCAGTGCTGCTTTGCTCCAAGTGTGTCAACTGCTCAGCAAAGCTTTGGGTAAGGAGAGGGATGAACTGTGGGGTCCACATCAGAGCACATGCTGCTTCACAGAATTACAGGATGGTTTGGGTCGGAAGGGACCTTAAAGATCACCTTCCTTTAGGACTGTGGTGGGGAGGCACATCCTACTGATTTCCTCCTCCAAAACAAGGGTCCCCCAAAGGGACACAGGTCTCACTCACCTTCCGGCTGTGCTCACTTTCTGGGCCTCTGTCACTGTCTGATCTTCTCTTCTCTGCTGTTCTCCGCTCCTCTGCCTGCAAAAGCACAGGCACAGGAGTCATTTCAAGGATTAAACAAGAACTCCTGGCAGGGGAGCTACTGCCTGACCCTGTGCCCCCCAAAACATGTAAGAACTACTCAGAAAAAACAGCAATAGGGGAAGGACAGGTTTCTGGGGGCCTGAATCAGACTGCTATAGAAAAAAAAGAGAAGTCAGAAAGCAAGGGATATATAAGAAAAGCATTCTCACAGGTCCTCCCTCCTCCCAAGGTAGAGGCTGAAAGCTGTCCTGTATAGTCCCGTTTCTTTCCAAGGCAAACCAAGTTTCAGATTTGGGCCAAAGACCCATTTTATGATTCAACTGTACAAGATCTGGGAGCCCACCTAAGGTGCAGCAAAAAGCCAGCATGGTCAAGCTGGGAGTGATTTTTGTCTTTGGCAAACATGGGTGTCCTTCTGCTGGGATCCATCCCTGCTCCCACTGGGTTTATCCATGCTGCTGCCAGACTGGCAAGCTCTGCTCTGTTGCTGATATTGCCCTGGCAATATCCTGCCTGGCAGGAGGTGACAATTAGCACCTCTGCCCTAATGAGCGACAGACAGTAAACATGAGGCAAGTCGGGGGCCAGGAGTTCTCTGTGCCCACACGGGACTGATAACACAGACAGTGCCCTGTGAGAGGCTGGGGAGAAAAGGCAGCATAGTCTTAGCAGAACAGTCTGCAGAGCATAAAGATCTTTTAGCGAAGGCTTCCTGCCTGGCTGGATGGCTGCGGGGCCAGGGATGTGCGGGCCTGAGCTTGTCCTGCTGCCATTGTGCAGTGCCAAGCAGAACTGAAACACAAAGGCGAGCGTGGAGCACAAACTGCCAGCTTAGCCCTTCCAGAAAGCAGCAGCATGGTGGGATCCAGCCCAGGCATTTGCCAGCCCCAGATTCAGTTTTACAGGGTCCAATATGGAAAACTCAGGATATCAGTCTCAATACCTGCAGCTTTGCCCAGTCTCCTAAGGCAATTCCTCCTGCTGCCAGCTCTGTCCACGTACCTGGTGGGATCCTGGGGGGAGTGAGCGGGGGACAGGCTTTTTGGGAGATTGCCCACACGTGCTAAGTCTCAGGCAGGTGGGAAGTGTGGCCATACAGCCACTGCTCATGGACACTGCACTTGGGTGCACAATATCTTCACTAGTCTGACTGGTAACTCCACAACAAATGGAAGCTTGTGTGAACAGATCCTTGGAAATCATGAGGAAAATGATATTGCCATAGGATTTCTCAGCAAAGATTAGCAGGTGCTCAGAGAAGCCACCCCTCAGCATATCCTGCCTATTGTAAAAGGAGATACTGTGAAAGATGATACTGGGGGTGTATTTCAAAATGTTGCTGTGAAACTTATGCAACAAAAAATGCTTCCTCTGGATTCCAAGACCCCTGCTCCTGCAGCCTCGCGTGAAGAACCCTGTAGTGAGGGATGGAATGAGTCTCTGCACCCCAAACTGAGCATTTACAGAGAGGTTAGACAGCAGAAATTTGGAAACTTTGTTTATTTTGGGAGCTGGCTAGGAGCAATGTGCAGAGGGGTGTTTGAACCTTAAAGCAGCTAAAGAGAAACTAAACTCCTTTTAGAAAGAGTACCAAGGAGTCAGTTACTGCAAGAGAGCTGGAGTCCTTCCATCCCTGGGGGAAACCTGGTGTGGGAGGAGAGATGGAGCACTGTTTGCCTCCAAAATGCCAGGCAGTTCATGATCGACGGGAAAACAGAGGCAGGGAGCTTCAGGGTGTGCTCATTGTTTCATCTGAGTCTGCCTGTTTCCCCTGCAAGCTCATGCAAAGGATGATTTCATTTGACCCTTTACAATGCCCAACTTTGTTCCCAAAGACAGGAACCAGAAAGCCAGAGCATTTACACAGCCAGAGTGCTGAGCCAGGGTGTGAGTAAGCTGGAGGGGAACGCTGAGCTCTGCCTGCAGCCAGCACAGCTTCCCTTCAGCCCTGCCTCTGCCCAGGAGCAGCCAGGAGCCACCTGGTGCCCAGGAAACCCAGTGGGATGGCCTGCATGAGGGACCATGCTGTGGCTCAAAGGATATGGGAGAAAGGGCAGCTCCTGCATGGCTGGTCAGTGCTGGAGGCCTCCATCCTGGAGGCTGTTCTGGAGACCTGCATCCCAAAGCCCTGCACTCCAGAGACTGCATCCCAGGGAACGTCCCACAGCCCTGCACCGTGGGGCTCTCCCAGAGCCTTGCATCCCAGGGCTGTCCTGTTTGGAGCACTGGCTCATCAGTGCCCACCACAAACTGATGGGTTGCAGGGACACTGCAAAACCCTTCAACCCTTTACACCCTCATTCCAAGCCCTGCCTTTTGCCTTAGTCTGCAGCTATTTTTGCTTCTCAAAGGGCTCTGTGGAGAACTGAGAGGACCACAAAAATGTAGCTCTTTTGTACCAGGACAGCAGGTCTGAGCTGAGCAGAGAACAGCCAGCTTTGCTCTTGCACTGGCTCTGAAGCAGATTTCCTATTGTCATGCTGCCCCAGAGCTACTGCTCCCTTGTTACCACACACCCAGACCATAAGGAAGCAAAACATATTTTTCTCCTCTTTCCTCCTCTCCGCCCCCAAAACTGTGAAAAATGACATTACCACCCCTAGTGCAACTGCTGCTGCAGAACACAAGGACACAAAAGCCTGAGGCAGAGAGGGAAGATCATGGTTGTTTACCCTGATGCCAGGATTTCTCAGTTTCTTGGCCCAGAATGGCTCAGGGTGGGGCAGAGCCTGCTCCAACTGAGGATACAGCTCTGGGATCCCAGATGTCTTCTGACACTGGGCCTGTCTGACCTCCCAACACATATTCCCAGTACTGTCCCTGGGCAGTGATGACAGTGCTGATGCCATTATCCAGCCACGTTCAGCATGTTCAGCCACGTTCAGAACTCATAGTTCTCCAAAAGCTTTGACAGGCTTCCACATCTCTGGGCTACTTCACTGCCTTCTTATTTTAAAAATAGGTTCTGACAGATGAGTTAAATTAAATTAACCTTTTGGTACCCATTTCTATAGGCACGTGCCAGCATCACAAACATCGTTTCTTCTGCAGGAGGAGAATTTTGTAGGAGCTTAGAGCTGGTTTTCCAGTGCTCAGATTCCCCACCGGGCAGGATTTTTGAAACTAGTACAAGAGGATTTTTTTTTTCTAACTATTTTGAAAAATCTGCCTCTTAATTGTGCTGCCTAAAGGGAGTTGAAGACTTTTCAGCCACCCTTTCTGCCTATTTTCCTCTCCCACTTGCAATATAATAGCAAGTGTTTCTTTTGCCACAGGTTTGGTTCCTCTCCCATGCAAGCACTGGAGTCCGACTCATCTGTGTTAGTCCCTGAAAGCAGCTTTTGTGCCTCTTGATTACAGTAATTTCTGATACACCATCCTGGGGAACTCTGTTAATAAAAGGACAATTTAAAAGCCCTGAAGCTCTATCAACCACCCATTTAAAAGATGATTTGTAACCTGTTAATTAACCATTGTGCTCCACTGGTCCTGGGTTCCTGGCTCGAAGCTCTGATGTATTAATGAGCCTGAAACACTGCCAGAGCATGGAGTGGCTTTTTAGGGCTGAAGAGGAGGCATTGTCCCCAGCCCTGCTGCAGGGAGAGCCTTGAGGCAGGTTTAGGGACACACAGGCAGAGGGGGCTGTGACACCTCCAAGCCAGCAGCAGCTCTGGAGGCCGTGAAGCTGCATCAGCAGAGTGAAAGGCTCTGCACGGGGGACAGGATCATCTGGTCCCCCAGCCCTCTGTGCTAACAGGGAGGGAAAGAGTCTTTCTCCTTATGGCACTGGGGCTGCCTTGGAAAAGGAGATCACGAGAAGAGCTTTTTTTCACTTGCTTTTCCTCTTTGGCAGCTCCTGGCCCAGCTGTGCTGCAGCACTGACTGTATGGGGTTAGCTAGAAGCACCATGGGCAGCAGGAATGGCAAGAATGGGAGTCTCCTTTTTATTTCTTTGTTTTCTTTTTATAGAATTTCATCATGAATAAAAATAGAGAAAATATGGGGTGACAAGGATGCCCCTCAAATACTTTAATAGGATAAATTTGACAACTGCAAAGAGGAAGCAAATTTGCCAGTGGCCAGGCTACTGAAGGGGTAGTGATGGATGTGATCCTTTATCTGAGAACCCCAGGATACGAGGGAACCAGCTGGGGCATGAGGTGAAAACCCCAAAAGGATGGACCATGCTGGGGTTAATGAGAGGTTGAAAGCTAATCCTTGAATCAGAGGTCCCACCTCAGGCCCTACCACTCAGCTACCCAGATGGCAACACTGACACCCCACCAGGCTCTCCCACTCCCTGATCAGTTTGGGGATGCAGATGAAGTTTCTCTCTTGGATTAAAAGCTGATTAAAAGGTAGAAAAGAAAAAGAGGCAAGGAAATGGCGGTTTCCATGGCAGAAGATTAGCAGGGGTGTGCCACTGGAACATGTGCTGCTCAACATGCTCATAAATGGTCTGGAAAAGGAGCTGAAGAGAGGGATGACAGTTTGCTGATGATACTAAATCATCCAGGGCAAAGAATGTAATTTGCCCGGAAAGAGCTGAAAAAGATCTCTTGACATTGAATGGCTGCATCATAAAATTACAGCTGAAATTCAATATCAGTAATACAAAATAACTCCCATGGAGAAAAATGCCCTTCTTGTATACACACACATAGTTACAAGGGCTGAGCTACAATTAACAGTCAGGAATGACATTTTGGTGTTATTGTAACCAGTTCCCTGATAATGTTAGCTCAATTATTTAGCAAAGAAAATGCAAAATTGTTGGGAGAAGAATAGAGAACAAGCCAGAAACACTGCTATGTGACTGAGTATGTCCAGGAGAGCCTGCAGCTGGAATATCATGTGCAGTTCTGGTCTGCTTGTACTGAAAGAATATGGTAAAAATATAAAAATTCCCAAAGCAGAAATAGGGACAATTGGAATGATCAGAAATATAGAATTACATCCTTAACAGTCTCTTAAGGTTTATGAGATGGCTGAAGGGAGACGTAAAACGGGTTAATAAAATCATTTGTGCTTTAGGAAGTGACCAGAGGATGATCTAGGAACTGCTTCCCGTGACGCAGGAACAGCAAACGGAGCTATCAGGGAACAAGGCTGCAGAAAGAGAAGGGATGGGTGTTTCAGCACAGCACAGCAGTTAACACTGCAGCTCCTGGCTGCTTGGAAGGGGTACAGTTTAGATGGACTCAAAGAAGAAAAAGAGTGGAATTTAGGGAAGGAGAAGCCTGTCAAGGACAATGATTCTGCTCTTGGCAGAGGGCCCTAATTTGGAAGATGGTGAGTGTAGGAGGGAGGGATAACTGCAGGCTTCCCTGGTCTTCTCCTCTTTCCCTGCTGCAAACGCTCAGTGTGCACCATCCCCGTGACACACAGTGAGTTCTGCAGGCTACAATCATTCCAACAGGTTTTGTACATTTGGTGTTGCTGCCTCTGCACTGCAGGCTCCCGGTTCTGTGGAAAACACGTCCCTTGCAGGACAGATGTGACACACACCTGCCTGGGCTCAGTTTTCAAGGACTCACTTTCAGGAAGAAGTATTTGTTTAAAACACTAATCCCTAACACAGCTTAGGATCAGCTGAAGGGACAGGGTAGGCCAGCCCAGATCTCCCTGCACTCCCCCAGCCTAGGCTGGCATGATATGTGACATGCCAACGTGACCCATCACTTCAGGCCCCATCTGCTTCTGTCACTGATCCTGGAAAAGGGTTGTCCAAGTGTGGACAGAAGGAAGCAGCTTTCAGAGGTGACATGAAACCCAGCATTTCACTCCCTTGCAGCCACATCCTTTTGTCTTGTTGCATGGTGCTGGAGTGTGTGGAGAGCTGGTGCCTGAAGTGACACAATTAACATGGCAATAGGAAGATATTAATCAGGGATGGGACAGGGCCTGATCAGCCCAGGGATATCATCAGGAACAAGGAAATCTCCCGAGCTCAGCTGGACTCTGAAACATATCCAGCTGGTAACAACTACTGAAAACTAGAGTTTCAAACACTCTTTCTGAACTGTAAGAGGACTCCCAAGGACCAACAACAAATACTCCCATGAAAGCCCATTTGAAAACAAGTTCATTCACAGGCTCTTCCTGCCCCTCCATTTCCCAGCCGTAGGAGCTGTGCTCCATGGCAGCCCCAGTGCCTGCTCCCGGCCTCCTGTGCAGCCTGGGACAGCACATTTCCTGGAAGCACACTGCTTTCCAGGGAGCAGGGCCTTCCCACAGCCTGGAGCGGGTATGCCTCAAACTCCATGGCAGCACAAAGTGTGCTGTGCTTCTTGGAAGTGTTGGATAACAAGTTACATGAAGCGTCTGTGGCTTTCCTGTGCTCCTGACAGATCCTTCTCTTGTTCAGCCAAGGTATGGAGGCCCCAGACAGCTTTACATAATCCCTTTCCCTGTGGATATCAGCACCAGCTCCTCCTTGGCACCTCAGAGCCTCCCTCACAGCCCACTGCTGCCAGAAGAGTGCCCGAGCTTCAGTCCTGCCCTCTGCCAACCCCCAACTGCTGCCCTCATGCACACTCTGAATATCAGGTGCTTTGGGGCCAAATTTCACATTCCATAATGAAACCAGATGAGAGATGACCTTTTCCAGGGCTGTCCATGCACTTAAAAGAGAGCACAGGATCTGAAGCCAAAATCCAGGCACTAGTCCTGCTGCTGTCTCTTAGCACAGCCCCAGACTTGATGAGCACAGAGACAAGCCCAGCAAGAGCAGAAGTGGAAACACTTGCCCTGCACGTCACAGAAGTATATTGGACAGCCTCAAGGACAGGGACAGCACAGCCATGGCCATGTCACTCCCACCTCATCCAAGTGTGCTGGTGATTCCTAGACTGAAATGGCAATGCCTGCCCTGTGAACCTCTGGAGTGGCTGGACCAGGCAGCTTCCACAGGGTTTATGGCATTCAAACAGCTGCTTGGTAGCCACCAGAAATGAGCCCTCAGAGCCCAGGCAAGCGTTGGGGAGGAGGAGAAGCTGAAGGTGAGCATGGGCAGCAGCAGCAGGTGGTTGGTATTGTCCCAGAGGGGTGGCTGCAGACGTTTCCCAGCATTTCTGGGTGTGTTTAGCACCAACTCCGAGTGTTGCTTTCCTACATAGTGTTTGCTGACCCTGTTTGCTGCAGGCATTCTTCCTTACCTGTGAAAACTCTCCAAGAGGAAAATAGCACATACCTCCACGTGTGTGAAGAGGATGGTATGTGCAAAGAAGTATTTGAAATATGTTCCAAGGATTAAAAAAGCTCAGCCAGCTCACTCCGAAGGTGATGGCTGGGCACAGCAGGACTTGGGTTCTCAAGCAGGTATTGCCCAGCTCTGTTAACATTTAAGTTGTGCAGTGAGTCAAGAGGACACTGCTCCTGTCCCAGTCTGCTGTGTGGCCCCACAAAGAAACTGGTAAGAGAAAGGAGGTGAGATTCACGCCCCATATCTGGCAGTGACTTCTTCCATCCTCCCAAAACAGCATATCTGTATGGATCCAGTGTCTCCACACTATTAACACGCAGTCTCTCCCAGCATCCTGTGATTGGGCCCTCTGCATGCCAGCAGAACAAGCGGGTGCCATGGATAGGTTACAGTCTAGTCATTGGCAGTGCACCTACCTTTTCCTTGTTATCCATGGTGATGGCAATCTGCATCCTCCTGCCCCGTCGGAAAGCCACCAAGTGGTCTGTGTCCTCTTCGTCCAGGTCTGGCACCCGGCCCGGGCCAGGGAAGCTCTCGGCACGCTTCTCGCTGACAATCCGCTTGCCCTGGAAGGGACAGGATGAGTTAGGGGCATCCAACAGCCTTCCTAGGAGGGCGGCCATCCCAAAGTTCTGGGGCTGGCAGAATGAAAAATGAGCTGGACAGTCAGTCCCCTTGGTTTACAGAACTGCCATCCCACCTTAAGAGATCTGGGATATTCGAGAAGTGTGTCGAGCTGAGCACTGCATAGGTAGGGTGGCATTTACCTTGCAGCATGAACAGTTGGTTTTATTTTAAGCTTGTCTTTGTGTCTCTGAAACAAATAAACAGTCCCCACCCCACACACAATAAAATGTGAGGCTTCCTTGGAGCAGAGGCCTAGGGGCTGGAAGAGGAGGGGAGCTGTGGGATTCTCTGCAACCTTGTCCACAAAGCAGTTACTCCCATGAAGTGTATTAGTACTCAATAATATATCATTTCATAGTCACTGTGTGTTCATATTTCTGCAGTGATTTATTCAGCAGTGGATAGTTTAGGAAACTGATATATAAACTCCTTGAGCAAGGGCAGTTACCCATCTCAGATATTATTTCCAGCTGTCCATATCAGCATCACAATTTCCCTGCTTGGATTTCCATCTGGTTCTTATTTTTCTTTTCTGCTGGCTGAGCCCCTGCCAGTGCTCTCAGCTATCACTTCCACAAAACGAGCACATCATTTGTACAAAACCACATACTTCTTCTCATTTAAAAGTATCACCTTTCAGATCCATCATGTGCCTTTTAATTTTTGTCTTATAAGGAGATGAGACTTACTGCATCATCTTCATGATAATCTCTGATCTTTTACTTTTCATCTGTATGAAGTCTGCTCAACTTTACAAGGGATGATGGAACCTCAGCTGCTTCCCCCTGTAAAGGATGGTGTATTTTCCTGTTTTCCTCTTTGGGCTTCCACACATACTAGAATCTTCATTTCAAAGGAACTCATGCTCTCCAAGGAAGCTTTAGTGAAACTTGGGAACTCTTTATTCCTATGAACTTGGTTTCAAAAACAAACAGCACACCCTGACTTCTGATTTGTAAGGAAGACTTGCAATCAGGGACTCTGCCATGACATATGATACCAAGAAACCTCACATTAGCCTTATCTTCCCTCAGCTTTGCCAGGAGTGCAAATACTGGTGTGAAGGGAGCCTTGCTGTGCACAGCCTCTGTCAGCATGACCTTTTTTATGTCTTCTCAGTCACTGAGCCTCCTAACACATGATAGATGTTTGGGGAGACACTGCAGCATTTCCAGCAATAGAATCTTAGCCTCTTGTTCATTCATCTTTCACATCTGTGTGATTTTGCTGTCTCAGCAGAGGATGCAAAGCAGAGGAGGAGTGGTCCCTGCATGGGTGATGGTCCTGCCAGTCCCAGTTGTGTGGACATGGTGGCAACCTTGTTACACATTCCCTTGGGGACTTACAGCTCTGCTTTTGGGTCTCAGCTGCAGCTACTAACAAGTTTTGCTGCCCTCAGAACAACTCTTGCAGTTTCTGCTTTTCTTGAAATAAGCGAAGCCACATGTTGGGTTCAAAGCAAGGATGTGCTGCCAATGTCTTCTGTGCCGTTTTAGCACTGTCTGTGCTGATCTCTGTGCTTGTGTCAATGCTGGCTGCTGCTCTGACATCTGTGAGCCAGCCCTAGAGATGGCAGGATCTTTTTTCCCTGAAAGAAAAATCTGATCATTTAAGGGTGGAGCACAACTGTTTTGGCATCTGCCATAAGCAGATGTGTAGGTGTCATGACACAACAGGCAACTGCCTTACTGCAGCTGAGGAAGTGACTGTTTGATCACTAGACTAAAGTCAGAACTGGAGATTTCATGGACCTCTATTCTGAGAAAAACAAGAATTCCACCCCTCACATCAAGAAGGGGTTTGGTTGTGCTGCAATGAGATTTCATTTGAATGCGGTGTTCACACTCCTGAAACTCTGTCTGGAACAAAGGGAATGAGAGGTCTCTATCACTTTCTCCTGAAAAATTATTCTGAAAGGGGCATTATTTCCTAAATTATTCAGTTCCTTCAAGATAACATATAAACACTTTCTAATGGCACAGTGACTGTGGCCTATTTCTTCCTGGAAAGAAAGGATAACTAGGTTACAGGGAAACAGAAATGAACAAGCATTTGAAGCACAAAATCAGGAAAACACTTCCAAGCTGCCTCAGAAGGAGAAACGGCTCCTGCCTTTTGCTGGCAGCCAAGGTTTGCAGCACTTCTGCACCAGTGTTTGGGGCAGCAGGAAGGGTGGGACTTCTCTTCATTAGTCTGGGGAATGGCTTTGGATTGGACCTCAGTTCCAAAAACACACATGTTGCTGTGCCTAAAAGGGGACCCATGGGAACACCACTTGCTGCCACCATTTCCTTTTCCCAGCACTGCTGTGACAGAGACAAGGATCATTGTATCTGTAAGCACTGGCTCCATGAGAAATGGGGTAGGGCCCAGGAGGGGATATTTCAGGATTTAAAAATTGAAGTAGCATTTTCAATTACCTTTTCTTTTTTGTACAATTATTAAATAAGTCTTCAAATACTGGGTCACACCTCCTGCCTATCTCATTGGCAGCTGAAAGTGACACTCATATCACTCTGTTTTTCCTTCTATATTCCAGATATTCTGGAATACAGTATCAGAGAGAAATTATACTGGTTTTACTACCAAGAACCACTGCCTCCCTGGGCATTATTCCTCATCTATTCCCAACCACAGCAACACAGTTTAACACCAGAGTGGCTCAGAAGAGCAACAAGGTTGCTGGGAGGTAGCAAGGCCTTGAGGGCTGATCCTTGGGAATCAGAAATGGAGAGGCAAGTGTGTGACCACTTGAAATGAAAACAGATGCTATGTTGAAGGTTTGAGAAATGAGAGAAAAGGAGCAGGAAGGGAACTATGCCCTTTGGATGTGACATGCTGGGCAGAAAGCTCAAGTAAGAGGCAGAACAGAAGCCCCTTTGTAAGTCAAGAGGTCGCAGTGTAAAAGGAATCCTCTTCCCTGCTCACCTTTGCCTTGTTGTCCATGGTAACAGCCAGTTGCATCCTCTTCCCCATCCTGAATGTGAACATATGATCTGCTTCCTCCTCTTCCTCCTCCTCCTCCTCACTGCCAATCCTGAACCCAGGGCTCGTAGGACAGGGGCTTGCCCGTTTCTCACTCACCACCCTTTTGTCCTGGAAAATGAACCACTTCCATTAGCAAACCCAGGCCCTTGGCTCAGGGATGTGATTCCCTTCCCCAAACACACCTGCACACAAAGAGGGCGGTGGCTACAGAATAGGCAGACCTTGCCCCAGTGAAGCTCTCTGCACCCAGCGTGGTGCCGTGACATTCCTGGGGAACAAGGGGCTCCTTGTCTGCTCAGCAGCAAACCCCACAATTACAGCAGGGCTGAAAAATCCTTTGCACTTACAAATCTGACATTTCAGACTAAAATGCCAGAGTTATGGGAAACAAATGTCATCCTCAGCTCTTTGTGCAGCACTCTGAGTTAGCTCGGGAAAGCCTAAGTCCTGCTGGAGGTGGCCTTGGAAGCCAAGTGGATGGCTGAGGGCGGTGCTCACCATTGGGAGGGCTGGGCTATCTTGTCCATAGTGTTCAGTCTGGGTAATTGCATCTTTCAGGTCCTGTATGAGAGAAAAATGTGTGCAGCAGCGCGCCCCGGGAGAGGCAAGGGCTGGGCCAGGGTAGGAGGAGAGCACTGGTCCGGATCCAACAACCCGGGAGTGCTGGAAGGAGGGTAGGCTGGCTCAGCAAGGAGCTCATCCAGGGGTTAAGGCAGGACTGGCTGGTGGCCTCCTAGGCCTCACCCTGCCAGGACAGGTGAACAGGACTTGTCAGACACAGATTTGGTTCAGTTAGGACAAAAGCCTGGGACTCGCAGCCTTTGGCTCAGGGTCACTTGCTTTGCTCACTCCCAAAGCCTAAGGAGACCATGAGTTTCCCCAGCCTATGGCATTCTCAGAGGCATTCCTGATGCCTCCAGTGACACATACATCCCTGGTACACTCTGCCTATGTATTTGCAGCGATGCTGATGCCTGGGACCTGTCCAGGGCCATGTGTGCCTGCTCACACATCCATCCATCTGCTGTTAACTTTGCGTTCCTGGGTACAGGTGCCTGGGCATAGCTGGAAATGTAGGTGCAGCACCTAAAATCACTCTGAGCACACGCCTCTGCAGAATCTTCCCACCCTTTTCAGGGCTGAGGAGCTATGTCCTGTGACTCAAAAGACTCTGCTGTTCAGCCTCTCTCTCAGAAATGTCACTTTGCTGTGGCAGGACTGGAGCGAGAGCTAGCCTGTGATGAAGGAGAGGCAGCACTTACGTTGTGAGCTTTGGTGATAGTAATAGTGAGGGCATCCTGCTTGAGTCTCCTGGAGGTGACAGCCATTCCCTCCTGCTCCGCCCGCTTTTTGTCCTCTTCTATTTCCTGAAACACAGATATCACCTTACCATCAGCCTGTACCTGGATGTCTATAGATGTTCGTTTCCTGTTTCGGAGTTCTGCCAAATGGACCCACTTCCACCTCTAAGAGGGAGTGGACCAACTTGTGTCCCAGCTGTCGCATGCACACAGAGGAGGGTGGCAGGGGAAGAGGAGATGCTGCAGCACTGAGGCATCACTGTCTGTTCTCCAAAACAACTCGGGAGCCACAGCTAAAGGCAGAGCTTTGCCCACCTGAGTGGGCACCTCTGAGTGCTTTCCAATATAAACATGGTATCTGTACAACAAAACACTCTGACAGTGCCGACAATCTTCTTTACAGTGTGAGTTAAGGACCCCAAATCAGAGCTGGGGAAGGAAGGATCTGCAGACTCACCTGGTACCTACGGATCAGCGCTTCGTTCTTTTTCCGCAAGGCCAAGATTTTCTTATCAAGTTCAACATCTTTCTGCTCTTTCTTCCTTAACACAGCATCATCCACAGCAGCATCCTGGAAACAGAGGGAATAAAGCTCTTTTCAGTCATCACAGCAACAGGATAAAACCTGCTCCTTCCATCTGGACAGGATGGGAAGTGGAAAAATCTTTCCCCACCACTTCTCCCTGACTTTTTCTTGACAGAACGGATGGTTTTTTTCTTACAGTTTTTGTTTAGCAATGAGGTAGTTCAAGCAAAAAGCTGCTGTCCCACTTTGATGGTAGGCTGTTAACACCCTGCTTAGCTTCATGCAGCAAATGACCCTGCCCTTCAGGCTTCTCAGGCACAGGTTCTCAGTTCCCCATAGACATTCAGAGCACCTTGGTAACCACAGGGGATCACAAACAGGAGTTTTTACAATTCTACTGACAACAGTGTCTAGTGAAAAGTGCTGCTGAGGATCCCTGCAGGAGATGTCTGTTCAGGTGGGACAACAGGGACATTTAAACCTCCTCCACACATTCTCCTGCTGGACAACCAGATTTGGACAAGATCTGTGGGAGAAAGAATGGCTTTTCCATTGTCATCCATTGCCAAGTACACAACAGGTGAGCAGATTGCCTGTGTGGGTGGATACACTTCCACAGGCATTTTGCAAGGCTGATTAAAGCTGAATTCGGTGTTTACCCGAACAGAAGCTGCTCTGGCAGTACTAAATTGGCGGGTTCAGTGTTTGCTGAGCGCTGGGGTGTTGGCTGCTGAGGGTGGTATCAAAGTGGTGCATGCCCTCAAACATACCCCTTTCATCTTCAGATTCCTTTGACGAAGGACTGGCAGAGCTGCTGGCTCAGAAAGAATTTAAAAATTCCTGCAGAGGTGGTATTTGTGCTCTTCTCTTTTCAAAGCAAAAGATGGAAAAGGGCTGTCAGGCTGTTCTCCCCCTGCCTATTTGTCAGCATTTTATCTACGCTGCAACACGGCTGGTGCCAGAGGGAGGGGGATCTTTCCACTTCCAGCTGGAAACAAGTCAGTGGAAGAAAAGTTTTGCTGGTGTTGAGCACTTCTTAATGTGCTCAACATTTCCTTTATTAATGAAGCCGTGAAGGTGTTTCTGTCTGCACATCCTGGTTCAGCAAATGCTGCGGCTGTGCATGGGAGGTCACCCCGTGGCCGGAGCGCCCATTGTACAGTTCAGTCCAGTCAGCATTTGCTCGTCAGCTGCCGCCCCGAGCCAGCTCATAACAGGGGCCATGGCCTCTTCTCCGCTTCTGGAATGAACCTGCCACGCCAGCCCATGCTGAGGCTGATGCCCAGGGTGGAAAGTGACTCCACTGTGCCCTTCCCAGAGTAAAGTTCTTCCGGGGAGCCAAGGTGCCCGTATGTCACCGCCACAGAGTTAAAAATGGCTTTGGCAGCACAAATGTGCAGTGGCTTTGAACCAACAAGCAGCTGAGCCCAAAGCCTCCCCAACAGCAGGGCAAAGCTGCAGAATGAGAGGCCTCGTTCTATTCCAAACAAAAATGTCACAAAAGGAGCAAATGGAAAGCTCTCAGCTTTGTGCTTCAATGGAATGACGACACCCTGTTGTGTCCCAGCCCCTCTCCCCAGTGGCACACATTGACTACGCAGCCCCTCGGGGGCTGGAGGGACACCCTGCTCCAGACTGTCTCTGCATGCACTTCTACATCGCCTGCTTCTGCAGCGAGACCTTGAAGGCAGCAGGGTTGGGAGAGCAAGCAAGGCAGGAGGTGGAGGGGGGAGGGAATGGAGAGAGGAGCAGGGCCCTTACTAATGCTCTCCCGCATAAGCAAATGCATCCGCTCTTTTTAAGAAATATCCTCTTCCTTGACAGCTGCAGCTGAAACCCTTGCTCAGATAGACACCATCCAGCACTGTCTGCATTTGTGTTTGTTATCTACCTCCCGGGAGGCACATTGTCCTGATCCAGCCCTCGCAACCTGCCCCGGTGATGGATGCAAACTCCAGTACCCAAAAGCCAGCCCCAGCACCCTCCCTGTGGTGCAGCACGGCTGTTTGCTCCCCTGCCTGCTGGCAGGCAGGCGAGGCAAGACAACGACGAAGTGACAGCCACTGCAAGGCCACCCTGAAGGGTATGCGAGTCCCTGTGCAGCCTCAGGGTGAGGGACCCCGGCACCCCAAGCCCCTCCCAGGCCCCATGCGGGTAGCACTCACAGCTCGGTGCATGTTGGACATCGGCGCAGCGCAGCGAATTCCAGAGCAGAGCTAAAAGAGGAGAGCCATCAGACGGCCTTTCTCAGCACTGGTTGCACAGCATACAAGATCATGTTTTGATTACAAAAGCCTCGTCTGGGCTCCCAGCCAAGAGCACTGGCTGCCTAATATACCAAGCACAGACAGGGTTCGGAGTGCCTGTGTCCTCCTCTCCAATCTTACTCTCTTTTTAAAAGAAACACTCCCCCTTTTTCCCCCTCCTGACTCCTTTTAACTTCCTGATGCCACAAGCCCTTGTTCAAAGTGGGAAAAGCCGAGTGAACAATGTGGGACGGCTCAGACAAACAGCTTGGCTTCGCTGTGTGGCCATTCACGGGGCTGTGTTGTTTGTTATGCATGGCTGGCTGCATGCCTGGCGGCCGGGAAATATCTGGGATCCTGCGTGTCTTGTGAGTGTGTGCTCAACCCTTCGCGGGAAAACGCCGCAGATTTGCCTTTTTCTGTTTAATTTCAGTATTCTCTAGGAATGATTTCCCTGCTGTTAAAGTGGGCCTGTCTTTTGGCAGGGAGCAGAGGAGGGCTGTGGGGTGGGCATCACCAGCCGGCACCACAGAGGAAACACACAGCCACAGGAGAGAGACCCCTGTTAAGTCCCTGTCTGAAAGCTGCCAAAACCATCCTCAGAAGAGTCACAGTAGGAGGGGGCTTTGCAGGAACGGCATTCAGCTGCTGTGACCTGGGTCACCACATGTACCCTTCTCTCATCATAGAATGTCCTGAGTTGAAGGGACCCCCAAGGATCATCCAGTCCAGCTCATGGCCCTGCACAGGACTCCCCAACAATCCCCTCTCCTCTTCGCCACACTGAACAAAACCAAGTGACCTCAGCTGCGTATCCTGCCTGTGTGCTATGTCCTCCCTTGACACAGACTGGCTGCCTTTTCCCTCAATCCTAAGGAGCCCAGATCAACTGAGAGGCAAGCAGGAGATGTGGAAGCACACAGGGGAATGTGAACGCTTTGTTGTCCAAGGACTGATGCACATCCCAACCTTAATGTGGGCCCTGCTATGTTCATATGTTAAACAACCAGGGAAGGCCCACTGCAGGTACCTGTTCCCTCTAAGACCTTTGAACAGATCAGCTGCTCACAAAATCCAAGAAGTTTGGTCTGAAACTCAGAGTGGTTCAAGGGAAACCTGCAAAAGACTTTGTAGAACTCAGAATCTGGTTCTTCCTCCATGAGCCAACTCAAACTGTTGGAGATCAGGGCTGAGGCACTAAGGAGCTGGAAGCACAGCTTAGTAAAAGCGCTTGAAGGGACAGACTGACCCATATTAATTAGTAGCTACTTGATGAAAGAAAACTGAAACCATTTCCAAGGCAGTGCCCCTGGATTCAGGCTTGATGAAGGCAAAGAAGACTGCTGTGGGCAGAAAACTGGTTATTCCTGATGCCGTGGCCAGGAAGGGCTGCAGTAACACCACGGCTGTCTCCAGTTTGTCAAAAACTGTCAAAACCCCATGTCTGGTCTGAAGTGCAATGTCAATCCCAAGACCGTGCCTACCTCAGGCTATGGGCAATCCTTCAGGACCACATCCTGGCACCAGGGAGCACAGATACCCAGAGATCTGCACTTGGGACAGAGAGGAGCCAGAGATGGTGCCCAGTTCAGTGAGCAGGGCATGCTGGATGTAAGACATTTCGGGGGTCTGGCAGGACCTCAGGACACACTGAACCCTGTTCACACAATCACCCTGACCTCAGTGGCTGCAGCACATCAATCCTGCTCTCCTAGGCTGTTGGTGGCAGCGATTTCCCACATGCAGCAGCTTGACAGAGTACTTCAGACAGTGAGTGCATGCTTCACCCACATGCAATAGGAAGGGCATCTGGAAAAACCAGCCTCAGTACTCACTTAGCAATTTGTACACCACCCCTGGAGTTAATGCCCTTATTCTTTAAAATCCCAAAAGGCCTTTCATAGGCTGCCAGTGCCACCTCTGAAGCTGCTCAGCACAGAAGCCATGGGACGCACCCAGGTCAGCTCTGCAGTGTCTGCTTCAGGGATGTGTTGGCTCTTGCTAACAACAGGAAGCCCCTGAAGAAGCAGTCCCTGGAGTGGTCAGCAGCTCACCTTCAGGAAAGCCTGGAAGCTGCAGGAATCAAGAGGATATAAAGAGGTTTTTGCTGCATTGTTCTGCTGTGGCTGTGCTACACAGGGCTTGGCTGACTGTCCTTCAGCACAGCCTCCATCTGCTTACTTGGAGGGCAAAGCTTGCCCACTCAGGGCAAAAGTTTGCTGGAGATTTTTCTGGGGCAAAGGAAGGAAATCAGAGCAACGACCTTTCCATTTTCTGTTTGTGACAGTGAAATAGTCCCTTTCTCTAACTGTGTGCTACAAAGCTTCTCCTCTTGAGTTTCAGCCCAAAGAACCATCCCTGCAAGTTTGCCCTCTCCCTGCTTCAGGACAGCACTCAGCACTGGCGGAAAGTCTTTCCCTGTATTTTAACAGCAAGACTCGTTTCTTCCCTGTCTTTCTGCCTTACACAAAGGCTGAAGAGAAGAAACAGATTCCTTAAAAACCCAAACCTGCCTGCCCTGAGGAGCACTCCTGGCAAACCCGCACTCCTTTTCCTTTTGCGTTCCGTGAAACTCCTCCAGAGGCACTCAGTCCCACGCTGCCACTTTTCCCCAAGCAAGCTTCACCCAGCTTCATCCTGGCTCCTCTCCATTTTTTGCAGGACCGCTGTCGAGTCAACAGATGGCACTCGGGAACTGCCAGGAGGAGCTGGGAGCAAGCTGCCAGGAGCTCACTGGAGGAGCTCAAGTCTGTCTGGTTTTCTCCTGTGTGTCGGGATGCCAGGTAAGCCACGGAGCCAAGTGTCGGAGCCGCTCCTGGACACGGCTGTGTGCAGCGATGGACTCACAGACCTGCCCTGTGCTGAACCAGCAATCCCTCTCCAGGCCTGGGATAGAGGTAGGGATGGGAACATTGTATATCAAAGGAGAGTTCGTGGCGGCCCAGGGGCATCTCTCCTATCGAACACAGAGCACACTTCCCCACAATTAATCAGCTCCTCCCTGCTGTCCTTGGCTCCCCAGCTCTGGTCCTTCAGCCAGATACACTGCAGGGTAAAATGGCATTCGAGGTGTTTCCTCCAGCAAGGAGAAAGGTCAGCATATTCCCTAGACTGGGAGGAGGGACCAGCCAGGGTCCTTAAATGGGCTTTAGCTGGAGAGACTCATGAGGATCAAAGGACTGCTGAGACATTCATTTTTAAATGGATCACTATACAATTAAAATAAGAACTACCAAAGCCAGTTAAAGGATATAATGGCAGTTTGGTCCTGCTTAAAAGCAGTGAGGATCATAGCTATCTGTTGGTACTTCCCAGAGGGATACCAAGTATGGCACAGCACAGAAACTGCTCAGGATGTGCAGAGCAGCCCCCTTCCTGTGGGGGACAAGTCTATTCCCTCTTTTCCGCCTCCCAGTGCACCATCCCAGCCTGCAGGTTCCTGCCTCAAGCCCTGTGGGTGAGAGCTGCACCTACCCATGTTTAATGCCACCTTGAATAACTCATGATCTCATCAGTTCTCCTGCTATTTTCTGCTCCTGAAAACTTGTCATTCCAGTGTAAGGCCTCTTAAGAGGTCATAGGCTGCGCAAATGAATAAAGGATCTGTCATCTTAGTTCTTCCCACTTCCAGACATGCACAGCAAGGCCAATACAGGTTTGTTGACCCTGTTTGCTACCCAGTGTTCAGATATAGGACACAGAACCCAACCTTGGAAGGGTGTTGGGCTGTGGAAAGTGGCCGGGACAGCCAGTCAGGCAGGCTTTTTTCATCTTTTATGTAGTCCTTGGAGAAAGCATGGAGAACTAGTTTGCCCTGTCATCAGCAGGGGCCCAGGGAGGTTTCCCATTCCAGCCCTTGGCTCCAGCTCAGATCTAGGAGGACGTGGGCAACCCAGTGGCCTGTCACTTGTAGCTCCCAAGCTGCAAATGAGCATGCCAGGAGCCAGCTTGCTCTTGACACAGTCATGTGCCCTTTGTGAACTTCCAAAAGTCAAAATTATTCCCCACATGGCTGCTGTGGGGCTACACAAGTGGCAATGACCCACTTTGAGTCTGATGGAAGAAGAAAGAAGTGGCAAATTCGGTGCCTCTCAACCTAACCAAGCTCCACTAAAGCCTAACGAGCCATCTTGCTTCCCTTTGCCAGTAGAACTCAAAGAAAGCTCCAGAGACCAACCTTGGCTCCAGGGTCTGAACTGCACTGAGGGCTCTCCATGGGCTTCAGCAGATGCATGCATGGATTAGGGCTGGGCTCCACAGGGAATCCGGCTCTTCCTGCATAGAGGGTCAAGGTGCAGAGCTGCTTTGGAGGACAAACCCAGGCAAAGAGGAAGGCCCAGTCTGTGAGAGGCTCAGAGATGCCTGGGAAGGGAGGAGATGAAAAGGGGAATCAAGGTGGCAATTAAATATTAAAGACCCAGTTGAACAGTAATTAGTCCTTGGGTGGAGAGAAGGGGTGGAGGTGCATGAAGCACTTGCAGAGACTTGCTGGGCTGTGCCTGGCTGCTGCATGCTCTACTCAAGTGGCAGAAAACTCCTGAAAGTGCAGATAAACCCTCCTGCTTCAGCAGGAGGGAAGTCATGATTGAAGGGGGTGAGTTAAAACCCAGCTACAGACACTGGTCCTTCTCCCAGCTACGGTCAGAATTTGCACCTTTGGCCTTATTTCAACCCTTGCACAACGCTCAGCTTGTGATAAATTTATATCACATTTACATCACTGAGGTCCAAGAGGAGCACACAAAATTTTCAGTCTTATATGATGTGTCTTCTTGGGATGTTTCCCAACAGGATATGTCATATCAGACTCTGAAAATCCCCTGCAAAACACCTGGGGAGCCATCCTTTGTGCTCACTCTGTTCTCAGTTTTCCCTCGGCATCCCCAGGTCCCCATGTGAGCTCCTGAGCCAGGTGACTCTCCATTGGGAATGTGGATATTTTGTTGACCCTGCTGAATTGATCACTGCAGTGTATCCAAGCTCAGGGCTGGACGCACTGTGCAGCCCAAACACGTGGGAGTAGGGCGGGATGAAATACAGGGTTTAGAATTGGGTTTGTAAATAGGAAAAAATCCATTTCCTTTCTCCTTGGAATACTGAGTTTCCTTCAGCACCTTCAGAAGGAATTGATTAAATAACACCAATCTTTTGCTCTGCTGTTATTTAAACAATATTTTATTAACTAATATGTTATTTTGATATGAGAAACATTAATATGTTATTTTGATGAGAAAAGTTTGGAACAAGTAGTTAAAAACACTTATTTCTGGAAGCACCGGCTGAAATACTTTGAGCATTTCTGAAGCTCAGTTTCTAACCAAAGAAAAGCAGAAACATTTCAACAATTTGAGAAATGGAACCTTCTTACTCCACTTATCTACCTGCTCTTGAGAGCCAAAACAACTGCTTTTCATCTGCCCATGGCTCTGATCCTCCCGAAATGGGGCAATTTCAGCCAATTTGCTCTCCAAGATGTCAGCTGGGCCATTCCTGGATGACACCAACTCACTGACTCTCCTGGGACAGGAGAGAGATGAATTGGGGCTGGGGTGGTATGAGCTGCTGTGCATGTCCTGTTAAGGAAGCTCAGTGGGCTCAGCAAATTGCTTGTGCCAGCAGCACTAAGAAGCTTACGGAAGGAAGGTTAACAGTAGTTGAGCCCTGATGAGCAATTAAAACAATCAGGAATGGGGCTGGCAGCTCAGCCCCACAAGGATGGGATGGCTCAATCCTTTTTGGGATCTGCCAACCCTGCAATGGCAGGAGGAGTTTCTCCTGGCAGAGAGGAAGTCAAGACTGTAACACTGTTTTGAAGGTCTTGTGGTAAAACTTCAATTCACCAAGACAAATAAGGGCACAATAAAGTTGTAAAATAAAAAAGCTCTTCCCGTGTTAAATCTGCCTGCCTGGCATCACTGATTTTCTTTTCTTCACCATGGACAGACTCAAACAGGCTGAGACTTTCTCTTGTCCTTAAATGTTAGCACTGCCCTAACACCCCACAAGAGGAAGGGGAGGGCAGGAGCCTCTTAGAGTAGCCTTTTCACAGCAGGAAGAGCAACACAGTCCTCTTTTCACACGGCTGGGCAGAAGGGCAGTCAGGTAAGTGCTCCCTGGGGCTCCCAGGAAAACTTCCATCCTGAACAATTGGATCAGTGAGGCTGAGTCTCCTGGTAACTGACACCTGGGTTATGTTTGCCAAGTGCTGATAACACAGGTCAGGTCAGACTGCAAAGCACCGAAAGCCATCGGCACTTGTGACCTCCTGTGAGGAACGGGGCTAAGGAAGCAGGAGAGCTCTGGGAGCTCCAGGTGGAGGGGAAAGGCTGAAGCCATGTGTGAGGTGGGGAGCTTCACATGCTGCCTTTGGAGGAGGAAAGCAAAGACTTCTGTCTGCTGACACGGAAGGGTATGTAAAGTAAGGGATGTAAGTCTCCAAGGGCATCTCTACCTCCATCTAACAATAATCAAGCCAGTTGATGGCTTTTACAAGATTTTCTTTCCCCACTGGGGAAATGTCACTTCAACAAAAGAGACTTTTTTCACATGAAAAGCCCTGTGCCAGCAAATCTTCTGTTTAAAAGAAATTAGTATTCTGAAATCTGAGAGCTGTGGCATTGCTTTGTTTCCCAAGGTGCCTAGGCCCCCACAGAGCAGGACTGTGTTCATCTCTCACCCACAGGCTCCTCAGCATCAATGCAAAGCCACTTTTGTGCATAGCTGGGTCCCTGTACAGCTCAGAGACCCCAGGTACAGCCAGCAAGCAGTGCCTCCTGCCATACTCCCATTGCATTTAATGGCCCATCCTTCTGGGATGAAACTTTGATGCCTGAGACTCACTGACCTTGTCAGCAACAATTTACCGTACAGAGGAGCACTAGTACCATGCCAGGGCTTTCCTGAAGACTCAAACCCTTCCAGATAAGTGGTCCCACACTTTATTTATTCTTAGGGTTTAAAAAGAGGGTGTTTGTCCCATTCAGTGCATTGTCATGGCCAGATCTCCTCTCCTACACTCGAGAGACAGGGCATTTCAGTGCTAGGCTTTAGTGTGCTGGGAGACACTTGGGCATCATGTATTTTATTAAATTAATCTTGAAATGGGGGGTCTTATGTGAACTGGGAAAGGCAATGGATGGGTCTGTAGTGTTTGATATGAGTATCCAGCCAAATCCAGACAGGACCACTCTGTACAGGCTGGTTGCAACATCTCCAGTTCCACTAAAAGTCAGCTGTGAGTTTCAAACCTTGCTGAGGATGTAAAGGTATTGTATCAGGCACAATCAGGCAAAGGTATTGTATCTGTCAAGGTGTGTTGCATATCCCAAAGTCTTCTCTGGCCTTCCCCAGGCTGAGAATTTGTGTCCCAAATCTTCCTTACATGAATACTTATGTGCAAGGCGTGAATTAGCCTGGGATATTTCAGGCTGCTTGGAGCAAGCTGGCTTGCTGTCAGTCACACCAAGAAATGGTGTGAAGGTATGGGCTGCTGCAGAGTGAATGCAGCTGCGCTCCCAGCACACGGCACTGCAGAAAATGAGACAATAGAGCTATAGTGGGACTCTCCCTGCCAAGACAAAGCTGAATGGGGTCTCCATGGGACTCCTGCCCCTTCAAATACACAGCAAACTCCTATTTGCTCCAGTTTGTGGTGTATTGGTGCCCAGAAACACAACTGCCATATGCCTGGAACCTTCTCAGGCCATGGTGGTGTGCCGACAGCTGCTCAAAGGCTTCCAGCACTGCAGGAGCTTCACAGAAACCCTCAGAAGGAGAGAAGGGCCCTGACTGGACCTCTCTGTCCTGTGCTGTGTGTAAGCTGTGCTCTGGCACACACCCTGAGCAGAAACAATGACTGGCCACCAAAACTGCCCTGAGAGCCTGATTCCTGAGACCCTTTCAATCTTGTGCATACTGGTGGAGATAGACAATTGAATCAATTCTGGAAGGTGAAAGCTTCTCCAATCCTGTCTTGGCAATCAAACCATGCCTAAAGCACTTTGTATCTCTAAATTAACCCCTCCCAAAGCTGCAGAAGGTGGGCACCTGTCAGACAAGCACAGTGAAGGTGACTGGAGCTCAGTTTGCCAGCACAGCACCAGTCCCGGAGCTGTTCTCTGGTTAAGAAGCAATTTCCCAGCTAAGACGACCGGAGGTTTGTGCAGCAGGAGCAGCCAGGACTGCTGCTGTCCCCATGGACACCTTCCAGTGCAGGAGGTGTCTGGTACACTGTTGCTATCTTCAAGCAGCAGAAATATCCTGGCTATGTCCTTGCTCCAGTGAGCAGCAACAGGCCAGGGTTCAGAGCTGGCTGCAGAGCTATGAGCCATTGCACAGTGCCTGGAAAACAGCAGACTGCTGCAATCTGAGGCAGCTGTGCAGTGATCCCCAGCCTTGCCCTGGCCACAGGGACTCTGAGAGCTTGGGTGCCCATGAAACTCATGACATGGTGGATGTCTAAAACATCATGGTGGTGTCAGCACTGCAAGCTGTCAGCTTTGAGCGTGCCTTCCTTGAGATGCAGGGTAGTGCTGACTGCAGCAGCAGAGGCAGGGATGGATCCCCATCCAGAGGGACTGATCCAGAGCTCTCTGCCTCCATCCTGGTGACTCATCCACAGCAGTTCACCAGGTGCTCTGGAAGAAAACATTCCTTTGGATGAAGGATGGTCTACGCTTGAAGCGATTGTCTTGTGGACAGCATTTATGTTCCTGAAACAGTTTGGGAGCCCCATTTGCTTGTCCTTCCTGCTCACCCTTGGTTTTTTGTAAGGGGATGAAATCTTGTCTCCCCTAGAATAGCACTGACATGTGCTTCACCAGTCCTAACTGGGCCAGCACAGAGAGGTCACAGAGTGGCAGTATTTGAGATGTCAACACACGCTGGGGACAGCATCAGCTGCCGGCTGATGGGCAGAGGCAGCTCCTCTGCTGCTGCACTGTGGGGGCAAGAACCAAACAGGTTTTGAAGAAAGGGACTCGTGGATTCCTGGAGTGGGGCCACCACATCCACTCCCTCCCAGCACTGCTGCAGGTGGGTGCAAGCCTAAGCAGCAGGTCCAGGTGAAGGTGCAGTTGGAGCTGGGAGGGGGGACTGTCTTGTGAAAGCGCCAGTGGAGATGAAGTAGACTGATCCAAGCCCAAACAGCCAACGGCAAGTGTTAGCCCTCAGCAAGAGATGGCCCAGCAGTGCAAGCCCAGGGCAGCTCTGCTTCTGCACCCTGCCCTGCATGACCCAGACACCACAGAGTGTGAAATGCTGAGCTGCGCTAACCAGAGCCAGGGCATCCTGAACAGCGATAAATTCTGCTTGGGGAAATGCTGAGTTATGTGGAAGATTTCTGGGCTGAAGACACCTTCGGCCTGGGAAGGATGCAGCTGTGAGCATGGGAAAGTGGAGAAAAACAAGTCTATGGCCTGGCAGCTGCATCGGAAAGTAGAAGAAAGAAGGGAAACAACTGAGAAAAACAAGATGTGTTTTGAGTCTTGCCAGCATGAGGAGAGATGTGAACTACCTATCAGAAGACGGTCTAAGACTCGTGGACAGAAGTGCTTGGCTAACAGAGTGTGACATGTGTATGCATGGACAGATAAGGAAAGAGAAGCGTTCGGTTAATGAAGTGGTCATTGTTGGTGGTTCTTACTGTTGGTGTGTGTCTGAGAGTGTGTGTTTGCTCCGCTGCCACAGAGTTACAGGAAGGGAAGTGAATTGTGCTGGAAGTACCATGGTAAGACAGGGCACTGTGAAATGAGCCCTGCTGAACTGTGACTAGTTCAAAGCAAGTCCATTGGGAACTGCTCTTGGTCATGTACACCAACCCATCAAAACCCATCCTTATTCTGCCTCCTTTGACTTCTTTAAGGATATGCCCAGACTGTACTCCTAAATTTAGCTTGTACTTCTGGAGCCTTATTATTGGCTGCGGTGGCAGAGGAAGGAACCTCAAACTGGGGGGACTTCGCACATACACAGCAAGGGAAGTGTTGTGCTCACTTCTGACTCAGGCTTCTCTCAAGACAGGGGAACACTGCAAAGCAGTGTTTTGCTTTTTGCTTGTGAAAGAAATGCAAGTGGATGGGGAGCAGGAGGGCTGGGGGAAGCAATAAAGGACTTTTGCAGGACAGCAGCTTCATAAACCTGCCTCACCCCTCAGCCACCTCTTGCATTACCCCCAGTGCACCCATGTCCCCTTCACCTGTTCCCTCTCCCCCTTTCTCTGTTCACCAGCTTCTTTCTCTTTTCCACCCATTTTCCACTCATTACTTTCTGTCTGCTTTTTTAATATTCCTGACTCTGTACCTCCCTCTTCTGCTATTTTTCTCTTTCCTCCTGGTTTTTTTGGTCATCTCTCTCTCTGTCCCTCTTGCTCACCCTTCTCCACCTTCCTCCATTCCAGAGGGACACCATGGACCAGCAGTACCTGTCTGATGCTGGCAGGTCTGGACTGTGGGTTGCCATGGCAAAGAGGGAGCTCCCACGCTGATGGAGAGAAAAAAAGCCAAGGTGAGGTACTGCTCCAGTGCTCCAGGCCCAGCCATGCAGCAGCAGCCCCAGGAGGGACACAGGCAGCCACGCTGCCTTGAGCAGTGCTTTGGGCCAGTTGAGAGCACAAGCCCTGCTGTAGTCCCTGGCTAAGGGGAATTAAAAGGTAATTAATCCATGTGTTGAATACCTTGCAGCAGTACAGAGGAAACCTGCCAAACTGTGGGAATGGAGAAGTGTGATCACCCCCATTTCTCAGACAAGGAGTTCACACCTCAGCCTGAGCCAAACTGAAGCTGTAAGGTACGCCTGTCTGTCAGAAGCAGTGGGATGTTTGTAATCCAGCAGATTCCCACCATCCCTGCAGCTCCCATGGTTTTATTATTATCATTACTGTTGTAAGAATTATTATTTAGCATCAGGAAGAAAGAAAAGGAAATATCACCCATGTCCTTGTCACCACATTAATGCCAGCCAACCTTTTTCAGCAGATACCAGGTTTCGGTTGTTCCTGCTGGGCCACATAATGCTCTGGAGCTGCTCCTTACACTGGATCTGATCCTACCAGGCACGTGACGTTTCTGTGGCTAAGGGTAAGAGCAGCACGATGGGCCCCTGTGGCCCAGCCCGGCAGGGGTCACCACACTGGGACAGCAAGCACTGCTGCAGCCCATCCTCCAAACTCCCTCCTGCTGAGCGGGGAGAGGCATCAGCTTCAGTGGGAGTCACCCACCCTGGCATTAGGAAAAGCTTTTTGTTCTTTAAACTGTCTTGGGCATTTAAGTCATTAAGGCAGGAAGGGCTTATTCTAAGCAGCTAAAGGATTAAGTGGGAGTTATAGGATACTCTCCACTCTAATACTCTCTTTTTGCTTTAGCTTTTCTGTATATGTGAAGCAAGAAGAATGCCACCTTCATGAGAAAGAAGGTCACTGCCACCTTAAGGGCGACAGGCATGGCCAAGAGAAAGGAGAAGGTCACAGTCGTCCCCACAACCACACAGGAGAGAGTAGAAGGTCACTGCCACTCCCATAGCCATACCCCTGGTCACGAGAAAGCCCCAGGCCCTTCCTCCAAGAGTAATGTCATGGTCATTGGCATGGGAATGGCTGTGGAAGGAGCAGCCACCTCCCACAAGCTCTGTGGGAAGCTCTCCCTATGCACAAGGGGACACACTTGGCTACCATCCAATTCAGTGCAATCTCATGGTATTTACAATAACAGCAGGATCCTGCATGGAAGGGAACGTGCCTGAACTCCCTGTGTTCTCCGTGCTTTCAACTTAGTTGTTTCAACATCCATTTCAACATATCATTACTTATTTTCTGCTGGTAAACCCCAACATTTCAAAATGCTGCCCTGCAGCTGCCACACAGGGTCAGGAGCTGCCCCTCACCCGCATGCTCAGCCCCGACCCCTATAGCCGGGCTGACCCCGGGCCTCCCGACTCCCGCCGCAGCCACACCGCGCTCCCAGCACCGGCGGCAGCGCCCCCGCCGCCGCTCCGCCTCCATCTCCGCAGCCGCGCAAGCGCCGCGCCGAGCCGGGCAGAACCAAGCCGAGCCGGGCAGAGCCGAGCACAGCCGAGCCGGGCAGAGCCGAGCCGAGCCGGGCAGGGACGCGTTGGGGCGCTGCGGCAGCGGCTGCCGAGCGTTCAGCACCGCGGGCACGGACAGCGCCCGCCGCCCC
>JAWWMP010000165.1:9513970-9538903 GCA_035047865.1 Dendrocincla tyrannina
CCATGGAAGCCGCGCCCGCTGCGCCGCCCGCGGAGCCGCGACCCGCGGGGACGAGGGGCGGCCGCGGCCCCGCCTCGCCCAGGTAGGAGCTGCGGGGCCGGGACGGGGGCGCGGAAGCCCCGGTGGGAGGGAGCCACAGCCATGCCGTCCCCGCCGCCTCTGTGCACGGGAGGTGGTCGGTGCCACCGGGGCTTTCTGGGTCCGGGGACCCGCAGACCCACCGAGGCGTTCCCAGCGGGGGCGTAGGCAGAGCCCCTCGCTGCCCGCCCAGCTGCCCCCCCGCGGTCCGGGCTCTGGCGGTGTGCACTGCCCGGGGCCGGGAACACCATGGGGAGCCAACCCTGCCAGCGGGGATTTCCGTCTTGGCCTCCCGGGCACATTTCTATCCTGCAACGTGGTGAGCTCTCCCCTTCCACAGCAAAGGGAGGCCTATTGTTGGGAGGTGCAGCATATTTCAGACAGAGCCTCACTTCACTGTGGGCAAACACTGGTTTCACTCAAGAGATCTCCCCCATAAACCCACACAGCCCTGTGCCATATGCTCCCTGACCTGGTGTCTTCAGCCAGGTTGGCAGCCACAATTTCACCCATCTGCTCACTCAGACTTAGCTCTGTGGTCCCCACCTTCTGCCCTAGCCAAGGCTGTTCATCATCAATGTTCAACTCATCACCAGAAAAAAACAGCTGTCAGAAAACACCACCTTCTTCCTGGCCTCTTTCAGACTGGGACAGCAAGGCGTGGTTTTCTTTTCCATTCCCTTTTCATTTTGCTCCTTTCTTCAACACATGATTTTCCCCATGCAGACAGAGCTATTCTGGCTCTGAAGGCTGGGTGGGGACATCGAGCCCTCTGTGTCTGGCTCTATCCCAGCGCACACACCTGTACCAACAGCAGCAGCAGCTGCCTGGGGTAGAGATAAGTCTGCTCACACGAGTCAATGGAAAGGATTATAAAACTAAACTTTTCCTAGCAGACTACGTGGGAAGTGGAGTTTTGTAGTCTCATTAATTTTTCATGATGATTTGACATACTCAGGAGTCTCATTAACAAAAAGATTGTAGGTCTTCTCAAGGATACACATGATCCTGCTGCTAGACTGAAAAAGCAAAACAGCAACTCCACAGGAACTGCTCAGTGCACAAGGATTTGCCACAGCTGAAGGAGATGGATTGCTCAGGAGTGCCTGTCTCTCCTCGTCAGCAAGACAGGGAGCTAGATAATGAGGTGACAGTGAAACGCACTGAACCCTTCCCTTATCCCTGGGAAAGAGCACTCTTAATCTCCTTAGAAAACAAGCAAAAAAGCTCTTTCTTTCTCAAGAGCTCCACTGCTGCTTTGCTGGTGGTATGTTCAAAGAGAAATTTAAATTCCGTTTAAAAGCCCATTCTTAAAAAGTCATTTACTGCTCTCCAGGAAAAAAATATTTTAGTCTAGATAGAAGCTGACCTATAGCACATGGGTTTAAATCAAAAAGAATCTGTATTTCTTTTTCATTTGGGAAAACTTGTATAGGTGATATGCAAACAGAACCTTCCTATAGTACCAAAAAAAAGGGGTAAGAAAACTAGCTGCTTCTTTTTTCTGAATGAAACTTTGAAGTGCTTTTGTCTAATTAAGCAAAGGTTCCTGGGGGAAAAGGCTCTGGTTTTAGGCAAGGTACAGACTCCTGCGCTTTCTCTCCTTGTTTTTATCCCCCCTTGAGACTCTTCTGTCAGCAGAAGTTGTAGTTTGACTCAGGCATCAGACAGCTCGATTCACCAGGTAGGTGTTTCCCATCTTTCATATGCAAAGTGCTGCTTTCCTGATCCTCTCCTTAGTATGCAAAGGGAGAGATGATCTAGTAAAAAAAAGCAGTGGAATTAAAAAGGGTGGAATTTAAAAGATCGAGAAAGGAGTCAGTCCTGCAAAAGGCTGAATATCCTGCAAAAGGCCCATTTCTCTCTCAGAACCTAATGTGCTTTTCTGTGTGGCTCAGGGGGCAGCAAGCTCAGAGACTGCTAAAAAAATGGAGTGGCTTAGGAAAGGGAAAGCGACCCTCTGCTGCCATTTCCCTGCCCCGCAAAGCTCTTTTTGCTCCGGCAGGGCTCCATGTGCTGCAGGGTGAACCCATCCTAAGGGGAATGTGCTGGGAGCACACAGACAACATGGCATGTTTCCAGCTGGGGCAGAATTGGGCAGGCAAAGCCTAAAGCCAGGTCCTGCAGCCAGTTTCTGTGGGGCAGAAGGATGCTGGTCTCTGGGGGAGGGAGAGACCCTACTCAGGGGGTGGACTCACATCATTCAGCCCTTGGCTCCTGCCACAGCCGCTGCATCCCACCACTGCTTCTCATCCCCAGAGCTGGAATGGCAGAAAGCTGGCTCTTTATAAATCCTTATCTTGCCTGTTTCCTCGTGGGAAGAAGCTCCAGTCCCTCGGCTGGTTCCCCACCCCCACAACGTAGGCTTCCTGTGCCCTGGTACTTGGCTCAGAGAAGCACTGCTGCACTCAAAGTGACTCAGGCAGGTCCATAAATTGGATCATTATTCTGTCTGGACATCCCAGGGGAAGACACAAGGAAGCAAATAGCATGAGAAACACAACTCACTGTCATGGGTAACAGGAGCAGTTAACCCCAGTGTATGCCTTTCCCTACACTTCCTCATGCTCTCTTTTCCCAGAATCTCTCTAGTTACATTCAGCTGAGCCTGGAGAAAAAAACAGAGGCTGACAGCTGCCTCTGTAGCCTTTTCTGTGGCTGGGACACCATTTCTGCCCACTTAGACTCAAAGATATCAAATATCTGACACAGCCCAGAGTGAGAACACGTGTTAAAAGTCTGTCAGTGTCAGTGTGGCAAGCAGAGACCAGTATGGTGCTCTGCCCTTTTTCCTTGTGCCTGACAGCAAACAGATATCAGAAACCACCCTGGCACATTTCTCTAGCATAGTTCAGGATCCTGAGGGCCCAGAAAGGTAACAGTGACATGGTTTCAAAGAAGGACCAGCCTACATGTCTGGTGCAGAACTCAGCAGACCAAAGGTTAAATTCAGCAGCACTGTGACTAATTGGGAGAGCAGCAGGTGGAGACTCGAACTCTGCAGAGCTGCCAGCAGTGATTATCTGAACCGATCATTAATTGCGAGCTCCAGGTTTCCCTGGAGATTGTGGATAACCAAGGTCACATTGTCGTGGAGTGGGAGAGGGTTGAGCCTAAGGGAACTCATATCTGGAGGGTGATTGACAGGTCTAATTGTTTAGTCTGAAAAGCAGATAATGGAGTCACAAGTGAATGATCTGAAGTAGCCAAAGTTATCCCAGAATCTGGAGTCACTGAGCAGGCCAGGGATCGAGTTAAGAGACAACACATGGGGGAAGGGCAGAACTTGACAGCAATTCACAGCAAAGATGGCAAACAAGGAGAGTGGGATTTTGTGTGAAATATTAGGCTCAAAGCTGCAAATGTATGTGCAGAAAACCCAGAGGCAATCTGTGATATCCAAGAGTTTGGCATCTGCTTTCCCCACCGGGAGGTTTTGTAGCCGAGGGGCTTTTGGAGGAGGAATTTTTCATTGCTTGGCCTCCTGCCTCTCCCTGACCACCTTAAAAGTGTATTTTGTGAAAGCCTTTTGGTTTTTTCCAGTGTTACATATTCACCCTCAGATGAGGCAGACAGGCTAATTTAGTCCCAGATTTCTGTGCAGATCCAGCATGGTTTAAAGGAAAAGGAATTTTGCTTTTGCTTTGAAAAAATAGAACAGAAATACTATACAGGTGTGGAAAACTAAAACACAAGCTGTCAGTGCAACAGTGTCTCTGTGAATTATTATACACTGCGGGAGACCACTATGTATTTAAATCGTACAGAAATTGAGAAAAACAGGGTCAAGTTAAAGGGAAAAGAGTAACGTAGAAGCATCAGAAAGAGAAAAAAGGTCTAGACCTTGCCAAAGCATAACACTACCATGACCTCAACTCTCTGATGAAAATTCCCTGTAGTACAAAACTACAAACCTCAGCCAAGTCACTGGGCACCCGGAAGAGTGAGGTGATTTACACTTTAAGCTTGGAAGTGGCTTGAAGGACCCTCCAGGTGAGTTCTCCCAAACAACCTCTGCCCCTGCAGCTCCCCAGAGCCGCGGGGTTTGTGGTGTTTAACATCTCCCTGTCAGGTTAGCTCTTTAATTAGTAGAGAAGGGCAATGACTAATTAAAGATGTAATGTTATTTGCTAATTACCACAGACCCTAATCCTCCCTTGGCCAGCCTGAAGCACTGCTGCCCTGTGCTGCACCTGAATCCTCCCTGTGCAGGGATGGCTCTGATGAGGCTTTAACAACCACAGACAAGAATTCAGATTACATCTCCCGAGCAGCTTTGCTGGCATTGCATTTGTAATCTCACGTATGACAAGTTCTGTTGTAAACCACCTTTACGCAGAGCTCTAACATGAATCACACACTTGAAAGGCCCAGTAATCCTTCCACTGATACACCTGGGACAGAACAGCAAGGACTTCAAGGCCATTGTTATTTTTTGACAAGTTCTGTGGGTGCCTGGGATGTAACTGTCACAGTCTGTTCAGGAGTTCCTGCCTCTGGCTGCACTGAACCAGCTCAAGTCTTACCAGCACTTTGGGTTGCAGAGCAGAGGCATCTGAGCACTGAAAGTGCTGGGGACAGCCCTCTCTCAACCTTATCTCACTGAGGTGTGCACACACCTGTCTGCTGCTTTTCTGGCACCTGCTTTGGCACAAACTCTCACTTCTTTCATGCCACTTTGCTTTTGCACATTGGTTATGGTTTCTGAAGTCAATAAGGAGGACCCATGAACATACCATCCATGTTGTAACTGCTGCAGCTGTTTTCTGACTTAGGAACTAAAATTAGCATTAGATGATGCCTAATCAGTCAAAATTTTGTTGTTACTGGTCCCTGGACTGGTACAGTCTGCAAGTAAAGCTGAGTGTGATACCTGTGCCGTGAGTCTCCACACCAGCACTGGTGTAACTGCTACCACAAACATTACTCTGCTGTAATGATTTGAATGAAATAAGCCCATTTTTTACAATCATGAAATATAGATTATCAGTGTTGATAAAGTCAATTGATGTTGCAATGTAGTACAGGTTGCCATGGCCAATGTCCTGCTTTCTCAAAAAAATAGGAATTTTCAAGCAATACTGAGCTAATAGTATTGTTCAAATCCTTTTGCCATTTAACTTGGGTACAATTCCAGAGACCTGTAATTGCTAAAATTCTGCCTTTTACTGTGGCTGTGTGAAAAAAGAAACAAAAGGGGCTCTTGAAATTTTAAAAAACATTCCTTCCCCAACTTTTTACCTTATTTTTTTTCCCACATCACATCAGGTGCCTCAGGCTAAAGTTCATTTCACTGCAGTCTTGCTCCAGCATTCGTAATTCTTTGATGACTTGAGACACTTTTTGATTCTGGCTGGCCTGAACTGTTTGTCCTATTTAATCCTCAATGCCAGGCACTGCAGCAAGACACATAATTCATCTGTAGAGACCATGGCACGTGCTCTGAAAAGATGCTGGTGTTTGCATCCCTTGAGACAGCAATTCCTAAGGCATTTCTTGGGGCAGAGGGACCTCCATCTATGGTGTGTGAAGGGATTTTTGGTGTCACACAGAATAAGCAGTCCCTCAAAGTATTATTCAAACTTTCTCCAATCTAGCAAAACCTCTCAGGCTCCACAACTCAGGAACTATAGGAGTTTAAAAATGTCTTTAATTCCTTGGAGAGAAAAAAGCATATCTTGCAGAGACCTTATTACTTGAGAACTGGCGTCTGCAAATGTTTTGTCTCAGTAAATTAAGTAGCCAGAGGAAAGTCAAGTTTCAGAAGATCTTCAGACAGCCCAATCCACCCCCTTTCTACAAGCCAAGACCCATAAATTCAGTTGCTGTCATCCCTGGGACATATGTGTACAAAATGTTCATGAAGAGCCCGGTGGAGTCTGCAGGACATGAGAACCATTAGGAAATATGCCAGGCTAGAGGCTGAAGCCCCTGTTCCACATCACAGTCACCAGGTTCACTGCTCAGCCATGTCAGTGCCAGGGATGAGTCACTCTCCTGCTGTCCCAACGTGGAGCAGTGCCAGTCCTTCAGCAGAGCAATCACACTAATTAATCCTTTCAAGAAGTGAAGATAATTGAGTGGCTTCTTCACATGCAGATTCCTTTGGTTTGTTTCCCCAAGGGCTCCGTAATCCCTCTGTGGTCCCGAGTTAGGACCCTGCCATTATCACCAGCCAGTGTGTTCCGCCCCTTCCACAGTGAAATACCTTGGAGAATTGTTTGGGGGGATACTACCTAATTTTTCAAACTTTTGCAGCAACACACACAAAGATGTGATGGACTCCAGGATTCTCCATCACCTGGGATCCCTGAGTGAGTCATGGATGTCTTTATAAAAAGCATAAACCAGCTCAGCTCTGAGGCTGGCTCAGAGTACAGCACACAGTGGGTGAGGTTTGCCATTTGTGTTATGTGGGAGGTCTGTCAGAGTCTCTGGTTCTCAGGATGCGACTCCCCAGGGGAGTCCTTCAGCCTCCCTAGTTTCACCTTACCCTTCATTTCTCTCGCAGAGAAAAACAAAATACAGGACCTTGCCAGACCTGCCTCGCCATGCCAGAGATCGGGAATGCTGAGCTCAGCTACAGCGGCACTTCCTGGGAAAGAATCTGCCCAGTCCATCACTGCCCCATTTCTGCATCCCCCAGGCGGGGGGAGGACAACCTGCCCTCCTCCAGCCACACACTTGGGCCAGCCTCCACCCAGTCCAACGGCCAGGTGCCACTGAGCTCCCAGGACTCAGAGCAGCACCACACATATCACCCCTGCAGCCAGGAGGAGTCCCAAGGCAGCTATGGCCTGCCCTCGCTCCCTGGGCACGGTGAGGGGCCCGTGTTGTGCTCCCACCTTTCCAGCGGAGATCCAGTGCCAGCTTCGCCTGAGGCCTCGGAAACCCCCTGGAAACAGTGGTCCCCTGGGCAGCGGCGGCCAGTGCAGCACCACGTTGTCACAGTCAGGTAAGATGCACATGGAGACAGGCTCAAAAAGCACCTCCCAGCCTTGGTGGTGGGAAGCGGGAGGGATGAACAGGGTCTGAGTGGGGATGCACAAAACATAGGTTTGCTTTTGAGCTCGGGGCAGCAGCGGCCCCAAAGTGCACAGAGAGATCCAGTCTGCTCTCTGCCTCTGTGGTGGGCATACACAGAGCTGCCATTTTCACAGCAGGGACAGCAGGGATTTCCTTCTCAAGGGACTTGCTGGCTAAAGCTGAGGTCACTCAGCTGTTCCCAAGTCACATAGCTGTGATAATGCCCATCTTTCTGTGACCTTTGTATTTTCTCTCTTCACACTCCAAGCCACCCAGCTGCCAACCTTTTATCTTGTCAGAGTTCTCAGTAACAGAAGCAAAGTTCATTTCTTTTCCTGCCCCCATGGAAGCATGGAGCCCCTGTCCTAGAAAGCAGCAGCAGCCGATGGTAAATGCTGGCTACAGCTGAGCAGTGAGAGATACAAAAACGAGATCAGTTGGTTTTCCAGGTTGGGAATCAACAAGGGTGTGAATTCTGTGGTGTTCATGACAGAATCAGGCAAACCTCATTTGTGTGCAGGGCTGGGTGACAACAGCCTGAGCTAGAACCTGTGCTCGTCCCAGCCAGCACCATCCTTCCTCTCTGCGTGGCTTTTGGAGTCCACTCTTGGCACTAGAGACCATGAGCCCTCTGCTGCCTAGCTGTAAACAATGAATGCTGATCAAAGATGGCACAGGATTCCTTCCTGTGTACAGCACTGCAGGGTTAGGCACAAAAGCCCTTTACAGTCTCATTTTCCAGCCATTAACAGAGGATTTAATTTGCTTGCTTGCATTGTAGAGCAACTGCAGTCAGAGTAGCCTGGAACCTTTTCCTGGATCCTCTTTTGCTCACATGCTATCAAAAAAATTGCCAACCATGTCCTCTGTAGCAGGTTATTAAAGTAGGAAACACAGCTGGATTGCAAATCCCTGGCAGCATGTGCAGCACCAGCAGTCAGAAAAGTGATAACATAATAATGTCAGAATGGGGTTTTTAATCCAAGCAAATCTGCTTGAGGAGCTATTGTGAGGGAATTAGCACAGGATGGGCAATGTGCTGCCCGAAAGAGACCTCACTTTGATAATCTGGGGAGGATTTTGCTTCACTGCTCTCCCTCTCCTGAATCTATGGAGCATTAATGTGATGAGGAAAATACATCACTTATTACGTGAGCCAGTGAGAGTGACTCTGCCACAAAGAACTCAGCTCCATTGCTTCTCCATTCCTGCCACTCATAACAAGGCCAGGAAGGATGAGCTGCCTCAAGGTCACCAGATGGCTGCTGGGATGGAGCAGCGATGTCTGCCCCACAGAGATATGAGTGCAGCAGCACCTTCTCCCAATTTAAGCACGAGTGTAGGAGCAGGGTCAGAGGAGGAGAGAGGACTGGCTGAAGGAAACTTGGCACAGCTACCAAGAGAAGTAAGAGCAGTTCTCTGGAAGCTATGGCCAGCCCAAGCCCTTTGCAGGTGGGAAAATGTTTTAAAGGGATATTTCAGTGGAGACAGAGAGCAGAACAAAAGGTCCTGCAGATATGCAACCCACTGAGGTACAGCTTTTCTGTCAGGATGCCATTGGAAACCTTGTCCTCAGGGATTCATTAACAAGCCTTGGATTCTCTGGGAAAGGTTTCTTTATTTCCTTCCTCAGAGCCCTACAAGTAGGAGTGAGAAATGCTCCTCTGTGAAGAAAATCCTTGTAAAATAATTTTAGCAGCTCTGCTGGCCTTCTGTCCTCTAACCTGGGAAAATACTGTCATTGGAGAGGCCCAGAAAACAAATGAGAGCCACCTTTCAAGAAAATCCTTGCCAAGCTGAGCAGGATTTAAAAGTTAGCTATAAGCATTGGCAGCCCAGCTCATGAGATTTAATAAAGTGGTTTGCTTTTGTCAAGAAACAATTTAAGAATTCAGCAGGAAAACACTTAAGCCAGATAGATTTTCATGGATAAGAGCTGCAATGGGATTTCTATGGGATTGTATTGCTAATGTCCAGTGCAGTCTGTGGGGTTTTCTTAGAGGGGCAAAATGAGGAGTGACTACATGGCTTCCCGTCCTGTCTGAATAAAATGGGAAAGGGAAAGGCTCTGTTATTCATTAAACTATTTCACCCAGTGCCAGGACTGTGTCAGCACTGGCTCAGCTTGGTGCTTCCAGCCCTGCAAGGGTTAACCTGCTCAGATGAGCCCAGCACTGTAATAAATGAATGCACCTTTTTTTTCTGTCTGCAGACATGACAAAGCTTTCAGGATGCCAAAAAGGTATGTTTAACATCAAAAGCTTCCTGCCCTTCTACCCTGTGATCAGTGCTGTCCCACCCTGCTACCAAGAGAAGCAGAGTGTTACTACGAGTGAACATCCCGACAGGCCCGGCTCCAGAGGCGAAATCAGCGCTCCTGGGGCTTCCCCCTCCTCGGGAAAACCTCCATTTGCTCCTGAGATCGATAACCCATCCAGTAGCTTTATCTATCTATATATACCGGTACAATAATCCTATATGTATCTGTGTGCATGTAGCTGTATGTATATAAGTATATACAGCTTGTCCTATCAGATGAGTGATAAGGTGGAGAGCCCATCTGTGAAATAAATTCATGTTTTCAAAAGACAGAGTTTCAAAAGAAAGAGGATTTTCAATATATTTCTCAAAATTAAAACAAGTTAGTTGCTTTCTACTTCTGTTTAAAAGCTGATTTTTGTTTGGGAGATTTGGGTAAGTATGTTCCATCATCAGACAGTGGAGCTGATCCCATTTTTAATTTCTCTTTTTTTTTTCTGTTAATGGGACATGGAATCACCTAAAACAGCCTTCAGAAATTAGGCACTCTAATGCAGAAAGGACAATTTTTGTTCATTTTCAACAGCAAAGACTTCATCTACAAAAATAAATTTGATAAGGCAGTTGTAAATTGACAAAAATACCGAAAAAAAATCAAAAGTCATGTGGAAATGGTGTTTGAAGTGTTTGTGATGATTTCCAATGGTGTAATAGCCGCAGTGGAGTCAGAGGCAAGAGGAGCAAAAGAGCAGGCAAACAGGAACATTCCACCTCAAATAATGATCATAAATATTTCACTTCTCTTCACAAATATTTGTGAATTTCAGTACTTGAAACCCAAATATTTGTCAACTATTTTTCAACAAAGAATTCCTTATATTTCAGAAATGCATCAGAACACAGGAGTACCTAGACCCTGCAAAACCAGAGTAGGAACCCATTCTGCTATCTTACATCTCAACACATATTTTTGAGGAGGACAAAAATCTTGATGCAGTAAAACCTGCACTGGTAAAAAAAAAACTGTGTGAAAGCAACTTTCATAGATCATGACATATGGGAGACAGTTTGTCCCAAAGGAAAAACAGAGCTTGGATTGAAAATTTTACCCCAGTTCTTTAAGAACAAAGGTATCTGGAAAAAATATTTTGGCCAGAGGAAGCTACTTCTCTGGAAGGGTTTTGATGGTATAGAAATGTCATTAAAAATGTGTGAAATGTCATTAAAATTATACGTATTCTACTGAATAGGTATGAATTCAGACCAATGTCTAAATACATGTATTTAGACCAATGACAATGGATTTGATTAGGTTAACTGCCTTCAGGGAACTCATCAGAAAGCCTTCTCAGGATCCCCAGGTTGAAAATCTGCAGCCCAAACTGTAGAAGCCACCAACTGTCATTGCACAATGAGGCGGGGGGGAAGGAAGAAGCTTTTTTTAAAAGCAATCTTTGAAGTTAAACATTTAAAGCTACATTTTGCCCTAGGACACAAGAGTCTGTTTTTTATTATTTCTGATTGAAAAAGCAGGAAAATGCAGTGAGGCAAAATGTAATTGCCCGAGTTAATTAGAGCAGCCTGCAAACATCTAGTTAGAGGTGTAATATGTTCATTAACAGCTGTACTAGAGCCCTCCAAGCTTCACAACAAATAGCTGCTCGAAGCAGAAACCCTGATTTTCCCCTTCCTGTTATTAACACCACGTTGGCTAAACAGCAGGTTGTGTGCTGGGGGCAGAAGCTCTTTAACAGCTGCGTGTTTTCTGCTCCTGTTGATTGCAGTTACTCTCAGCTGGTCGCGGAGTGGCCGCTGGCTGTGCTGGTGCTGTGCTCAGTGACAGCCGTGGTCTGCACCGTCGCGGGGCTGCTGGTTGGGAATTTGCCTGACTTTTCCGAACCCTTAATGGTAAGTCCCTACAGCTGATATATCCACAGGAACGTAAGGAAAATTCATGGCCACGCAGTGATATCATCCCTCCGGGATGAGCAGAACGTGTCAGTACTGCACAGCTGCCCCTTTGATACACGGGGAGAGCACAGTCCAACCCTCAGCTATGCTGTGCACTCCCACCAGTGCCCTCACTCAGGTGTGGATTCACTGCCAGCACAAATTGCTCCCTTTGCTCCCCTTCCACAGCTGGAAGACTGGAGTAACACACAGGGAATAGCTAGGCTGGGCAGGGGTTAGATGAAGGATCTGGCTTTGGTTCCTACAGCCTGTGCATGAGGCTCTTGAAACAGAGAGCCTACCCTGTCCTGAGCACTGTGCACAGAGTCCTGTTTTCCATGCAGAATTCCACATTCCCTAAAGTCATCCCTGCCTCCAGTTAATGGAGGAATCCGGAAAAAATAAGAATACACTAAAGTTTGTCCAGGAAGAGGAAAATTCATCCCGTTTCTGCAAGGGACTATTACACTTGAAAAGGAGGAGAAGAGTCTTAGGAGATCGGGGAGAGATAATAGTAGTCATTGTTACTGGGAAGGGAAGGGAAAGGGCAAAGGCAAAGGAGACATATTTTTTCTCTCGTGTTTGGGATGCAGTATTTCCATGGGAAGTTGAACCTGTATGTCTCTCCAAGATGCAGTAATACGGTTTCCGTGTCTCAGAGGAGGCCTCAGGACAGCTAAGTGAAGCGTGAGCTGTGACAAAGCCCTTTTCCTTGTGCAGGGTTTTGAGCCACGAGACACTGACATTGGCAGGAAGCTCGTTGTGTGGAGGAATGTTGAGAGCCATACAGGCTACAAGAAGACCTTTTCCCTTTCTCCCTATGCCAAGAAGAAAAGGTATTTGAGTTTGGTTTGGTGGGTTGAGGAAGATGTTGACTGTAAAGGTACACATTCAGTATTCCAAGATATCTATGTGAATTAACAATAATCTGCTCTGTTGGTAGTTATGATGACCTTGGCATTGGCAGAGGACAGAAGGCTGCTCAGGGAGAACAAGCAGAGAGGACGCGGAGAATGGTGGAAACAATCTATGGAGCAGATGGATTCTTTTGTGGCCCCCCGGGTGAGTGAAATCTCAATGGGGCTGTAAGTACTGCACACCAAGAAACCAAATGACAAAACTGTCAGAGTGTGGGACACAAGGAATACTCTGAAATTGCTCTAAACAAGTTGTGTGCACAATTCCACCTGTGAGAGCTCTGATAGCACCCTCTCAGCACTTCAAAACTGAGTGGTCAGAAAGGGCTTGCTTGGAAATTCTGGAGCAGAATTGTTTCTCCTTCTTAACCCTTTGCTATACTTCTTGTTTTCCCTCCATAAATATGCCTCAAAAACATGTTACAGGACTAATGTTTTTACCATTTACCCATATCAAGTGAATACTCTGAAAACATAGTGTATGACACCCCCCTCCCCCCCGCTCCCAACTCCCTCTCTGTTCCTTCATTTCTTCTTGAAAAATGTAAATGGCAGATGGACAAGGAGCAGAGCTGAGGTCACACAAGGCAGATGTTACCACTCACTACTGTCTGGTGACCTGCTTCCCTCCAGGGAGTCCTTCAGAGCAGTCCTATGGACACCGAGATAGATACAGATATATTTTCTTTTCTGTGAACAGTCTACTCCAAACATCTTCATTACCAAATATTTTTAAGGTTTTTTTCATTTTTTTTATTTCAGAAAAGAGCTATTCCCAGCTGGTATTTATGTCCACAACTGCTGGGAGCTTATGGAACTTACAAGCTATTCAGTCCATGTGTCAGATGGAACAAGACAAGGTCAGTGATGGCAGCAAGAACACATGTATAGGCTGTCTCATTTCTGTCTGCCACAATCTTTGGTCTCTAGCTGAGAGGATGCCAGACAAAAAGAACATGAGCTACTCAACAGGCTTCACCTGGAAGATTCCAAAGCATTTCATCTACTTGGCAGCTGCAAATTAAAAAAGAATAAACAGACACTGAACTGGAGCTGGTTCAGAAGCTAAAGGTGTCCCTCAGAAGCTGCTGAGAATTTTGAGCAGCAGAACCTCATTACAGAAATGGAACTAGCTCGGACACTGGCAGCAAGTTTTACAAGTGGGAATTTTAATTGGATTAGCTACGTTTGCTGTAGAAGCTAAATTTTCAGACCTGTGGTTTCAAAATAGAAAGAATGGACAGGGTTTAAATTTTACAAAAGGCAAATGGTGTTTGGGATTTGTCATTGGGAGGATGGCAAGGGATGGCTGGCACACCTGGGGGAAAAAGAAAAGGGGAAAGGAGAAGCGGAAAGGGGAAAGGGGGAAGGGGAGGGGAGGACAGAAGGAGTAGGGAGTATAACTGCAGGGAGTAAGGAACACTCTAAGGCTGCAAGAGAGAGTCTAATGTGATGCCTCTTGTCTTTTTTTCAGATACGCTCCCACGTGCATTTTCAAGACCTCTGCCAGCGCACTGAAGCCAACGAATGCTGCCCAAGCTGGTCCCTGGGGAACTACATTGCTGTCCTGTACAACAGGTCTTCATGTCTGGAGATCACCCAAGGAGACATCTCCCACACCCTGGCCCTGCTCCGTGCCTGTGCTCCAGACTACCACAGAGGTGTCCTCACCCCATCCTGCATAGGCCCTGAGGCACTCAGGCAGAAACACTCCCAGTGTGCCCAAGTGCCAGAGAAATGTACCCGCTTCAATGCCATCTACCAACTGCTCCACTTCCTGGTCGACAGGGACTTTCTCAGTCCCCAGACGATGGAGTACCAAGTGCCCTCTCTTAAATACAGCCTGCTCTTCCTGCCTACAAGAAAAGGTGCATCTATGATGGGGATCTATTTAGACAACCTTGAAACCTGGGATCTCTTTGATAACTACACCTCTATCACTGGAATGGACCTGGGCCTTAAACAGAAACTGTTCCATCACTACCTTTTACTGGATACTAAGTATCCAGTACTTGCAATATTAGCTATTTTTCTAAGCATTTCTTTTTATTTACGCTCAATCTTTATTACCTTGATGGTCCTGCTCTCTGTTGTCAGCTCTTTGATGATCTCCTACTTCTTGTACAAGGTGGCCTTCAGATTCACCTACTTCCCTTTTGTGAACCTAACAGCAGTCATCGTTCTCAGCAGCATTTGTGCCAACCACACCTTTGTCTTCTTTGACCTGTGGAACCTCAGCAAGAGCCAGAACACTTCAGCTGGGCTGGCTCAGTGGGTGAGTCAAACCATGCACCACTTTGCGTATCTCATGCTGGCCTCATGCTTTACAACAGGCGCTGCCTTCTATGCCAGCTACATCAGCAACATCACAGCCATCCGCTGCTTTTCCGTCTACATGGGCACCTCAGTGCTGGTGAACCTGGTTTTCATGCTCTCCTGGCTGCCCTCCTCGGCCGTGCTGTACGAGCGCTACATCACAACCACCTGCATTTACAAGCCAGAAGCCTACTGGAACAACAGCAGCCACAAGAGAGTCGCTCTATCTCTCCATTACATCCTCAGGGGTCTCCAGAACATGCTGTCTGAAACCTCCAAGCTGCTTTTTGAAAAGCTTTTGCCTTGCGGGGTCATTAAGTTTCGGTACATCTGGATCTGCTGGTTTGCTGCCTTAGCCATTGGAGGTGCCTACATCTCCTGTTCCAACCCCAAACTCAAACTCCCGACCCTGGAAACATCATCTGTGCAAGTGTTCAGGCTGAGCCACCCCTTTGAGAGGTATGACTCCGAGTACTGCCACCAATTCATGTTTGAGAGGCTGGAGCACGGAGAAGGGCAACGCATGCCCGTCACCATAGTCTGGGGCATTCTGCCCGTGGATAATGGAGACCATTTCAACCCGAAAAGCAATGGCACCCTAGTGACAGACGCCACCTTCACAATCCAAAACCCCAACGCCCAGAAGTGGCTCCTCGAATTCTGCCAAAAAGTGAAGAACAAAACTTTCTATTACCCTGACACAGAGCGAAAATCTACTGTGTGCTTCATGGAGGAATTCCTCAGGTGGATGGACAGTCGCCAGTGCTCCCAGCGAGACCACAGCTTCAACCTTTGCTGTAACCAGTTCTCTTTCCCTTACAGAAGTGAAGTCTTCCTGCACTGCATCAAAATGATGCTTCTGGAAGAGGGCGGGGAAGGGGCAGAAACATATGACTTGGGCCTCAGGTTTGATGGGGAGGGAAATCTTGCTGCCTTAGTGCTGCAGTTTCAAACTATTTATCACTATAGCTTCAACTACAGCAAAGCCAAACAATTCTACGAGGAAATCAGCCTCTGGGTAACAGAGGAAATGAAAACTGCCCCCGTGGGGCTTCAGAACGGATGGTTTACCAGTAAACTAGACCTGTACAACCTTCAGCACAGTCTCAGCACAGAAACCACAGTGGTCATGGGGCTCTCCATAGCCGTTTCCTTTGTGGTGCTGCTGCTCACTACCTGGAATGTTCTCCTCAGCGTGTTCTCTGTCACCGCTATCGCGGGCACTGTCCTGGTCACCATTGGTCTTTTGGTCCTCTTGGAGTGGCAGCTCAACGCAGTGGAGTCACTCTTCATTTCAGCTGCAGTAGGTCTCTCTGTTGACTTTACTGTCAACTACTGCATCTCCTACCACCTGTGCCCCCATTCCAACCGCCTGAGCCGAGTGGCCTTTTCCCTGAAGCAGATGAGCTGTGCCACGGCCATGGCAGCTTCTGCTCTCTTCTCTGCAGGGGTCATCATGTTGCCTGCCACGGTCCTGGCATACAGGAAGCTGGGGATATTTATCATGATGATCAATTGTATCAGCTGTGGGTTTGCCAGCTTCTTCTTCCAATCACTGTGCTGCTTCTTTGGCCCAGAGAAGAACTGTGGGCAGATCCTCTGGCCTTGTACCCACACCATGAAAGACTATTCTGACGACTCCAGCCTGAACAGAAACTTTGCCTGTGGGGGCAGCGAGAAGCAAAACCGGTTGCGGAAGGTCCAGGAGTCCAACACTGCAAACGAGCAATACGAGCTCCAGCCATTGTCCAGGAAACTCAGCGACAGTTTTGACAACAGCACTTCCACAAGCAAACTGTCCAACCGGCCCTCTGTGCTCTCTGAAGACACACAAGTTGAAGACAACAGATGCCCCCAAGTGGGAATGCAACCCTCCCTGGAAAAAGAGAGACAGAGTCTGCAGGAGATCCTCAGAGACCAGCAGGTCAGCTTGTGCCAGTGTCCTGCCTTGCAGACTTCCTCTCCTTACAAGCACAGCACCTCGGAAGCAGAAATTCACAGGGAGAGACTCTGCCAAGATTGTCCCTGTCAAAAGTATGGTCTGAAAGCATGGGACGGGTCTGGGCTGGACCATACCCAGCCAGCTGGCATGAAAGAAGACGGGCAGCTGAATAAATCCCAGTGCTCCAGTGACACTGCCCAGCAGCCAGACTATACCTCAGACCGCAGCTCCCTCTCTGCTGCTGACATCTACAAAATTCACAGATGTCTTTGTTCACTCGGCAGCTCCTTTGATATGCTCAACATCTCCAGTGAGACATCGATCAGTGATTTTGAGCAGGGCCTGAAGCTTGCTGAGACAGCCAGCTCCTGTCCTGATGCCTTGGAGCTGTCTGACTCCTACAGTAATCCAGAGAGAGGTTACCTCAACGGGAAGAGAGATACCCTGCGGCTGGACCTGAGGGAGACTGTCTTTGATGTCTCCCCGGCAGCATCACAGCAGAACAGCTCCTCATGGAAAAATCGGTTTGGAGTGGGGAGCGAGGGGCCGGTCGTGTTACCCAACAGCCAACCAGACATGCCTGATGTATGGATCAAACGATCCAGCGCACAAAGTTCTGGCCACAACAGCTGAAGAAACCCTGCAGACAGCAAAGCTGCTGCTAGGGAACGGGGAAGTCCAAATCTCATTGGAACTGTAAATACCAGTTTTTTCCTCCCACCTCTCCTAGAGCTGAGACTATTTCTTAGTGTTTCAGCTGTGCAAATACCTGCATTTCCACAGAACCAGCAGATCTGACGCTAGTGAGAGGACGAGAGAGCGATCCTGATGGAGTACAAGCCCTCTGACCCTCCAGTGTCTAGTGCCAAGTTACAGCTGTTCTGGGGGACTTATCAAGTGAACCCGGCTTGTCATTTCCCACAAGGTCATTAGATTTTGGTTTCTTGTCAAGGTTACAGAGAAGAGAAATAACAAGGTGAAGCTCCAGGTATTTATGGACAGACAAAGAGAGCTCATGTGGAAAAAAAAAATTAAAAAAAATCCAAAACTGAACTACTGACAAGCGAGATATTGTGAAGTGTATGGTTAATAAAAAAAAATCTTTCATTTTCTACTTTATGCAGGTTCACAGATCTCATCAAAACAGCTCAGATATAAAAAAATCCCCTCAAGACTTCTGAGTTGACACAGCCTCTTCCTAACCATGGAGGAGGCTGCAGAATCCAGCCCCAATCTATTTCCAGTAACAACTTCAGGTTTTTTCATCTGAAGGAATTCTAATACTGCCAAAGATTTTCAGTGTGAACTTCCCCCTTGAGAAAAAAGTCCTTGCCCCCTCTATGACTTGGGTGCTTTGTGTATCCTCCTCACAGCTTGTGTCCACTCAAGGCATTCCCCACAAACATGTAACTTTTTAAAATTCACCTATCTAGTGACCCTTGAATTGTACTTTTTTTCCCTCTACCGGAAACAAAGAGGAAAGCAAACACTTCCTAATCTTTATCTGTTGAAGAATAAAACATTCTTGAAACAGGTTGATACAAAATAAATGCTTATGACAAACTTTCCTAAATCTCTGCGATGCTTCATTTTCACCAAGAACACTGTGCTTATTTTCTTAACCTTTTATGTGCCTAAAGTATTTTCCAAAGGGAAGTATACATCTTAAAAATACTTATTCCTTCTGACACCCACGAGTTGTCCCAGCTCTGTGGGAGACAGGCAGTGACTCCTGATAGCCATTAGAAATGTGGTCTTTTAAAGTTAATACCAGTGTTTGAAATATGCAAACATGTCAGTTTTGGGTTTGTATTTTGTTTATATTTCAGTTGCACGTTTTTAATAGTGAAATTGCCACAGTGGGTGTTTAGCTGCACCCAGTTGCTATCTGCAAGGATTTTCCACCCATTAGGAAAACCACGTTGGAAACCACTGCAAATATGTCTGTTAAGTTGGAAGGGAGGGGAAAGAGAAAGGGGAAAGGCAAGGGCAAGGCAAGAAATTGTGTTCAGCCTTTCCCTGAGGGAAAGAGCCTCGAACTTAGCTGAGGGACCCACTCCTTCCCTGAGGGAGGGAGGGAGGGAAGGAGGGGGTATGACGCTTCCCACTGGAGGCGTTTCCCACCCATTATAAAAAACATGTTGGAAAACACCGCAAACGGCTTTTAAGCCGAGAAACATTTGACAGAGACGCCTCCTTTCACCTCACAACACTGGAGGGCAATTTCAGTACCTCACACGCAAGAGACAGCACCGGTGCCCTAGCGGCTCTGATTGCCTTCAGTCCCCTCGAGAGTCCTGGATTCCCCTAGCCTTGAGCGGCCGCAGGCCAAGGCAGCAGAAGGCCGGGAACGAAGGAAGGGATTGCGGCCCGGGTGTTCTCCGAAGGGACAGAGCCTCGCCGGGCGCTGCGAGACCCGCCCCGGCCATGGCGCCTTCCCTGAGGGAGGCGGCGCGAGGCGAAAAAGGGCGCGAAAACTGAGCGGCCTCGGGCCCGCCCCATTCCCCCGCGCATGCGCGGGGCTGCACAACGGCCGCGGCTCGCGCCGCTGAGGGGCTGAGGGGGAGCGGCCGCCATCATGGACGGGGACGGGTCCCGCATCCCCGTGTACGGCGGGGCACAGCGGCTCGCAGGTGCGTGTGGGGCATGGGGGGCACGGCTGAGGGGCTGAGGGGGAGCCATGGATGGGAACGGGTCCCGCATCCCCGTGTACGGCGGGGCATGGGGGGCTGAGGGGGAGCCAGGGATGGGAACGGGTCCCGCATCCCCGTGTACGGCGGGGCACAGCGGCCCGGGGGGCACGGCCGGGGAGGTGAGGTCAGGTTGGCTTGTGGAATAATAGCCCCACAAGCAGATGGTTATAGAGAGGTGTGTTTATTCTGCGCAGGATGCGGGGGGGTCTCTCCACCGCAAACGTGCACACCCGAAAATCCTTGAGCAGTGGTTTTATGCATTGTTTGTATTTCATATTCATAACCCCCTTGTACATATTCACGCTATTCCCGAGGAAAGGTAAATTTATTATAATCAGTTCTTGGAGGTTATTTCTGTTGTTCACTGGTGGTCTTCTGTGGTGGTCGTGGGGATGAAGGCCGTATGTCTTCCTCCCCATGTCCTTCTCACCCCTGGTCCAAGTCTTGTTCAGTCCGGTTTTTATGGCAAGCACTAGAAGAACCTTTCGTCTCTCATAGCGTGTTTCTTACTTACCTGTCTTTTTGTAACTATTCTGTGGGCTCAACTATGCGGTTTGTCCTTGTAGCTTCAGCAAAAGTTCTTGCAATTATTTCTATTAACCCTTTTAGTGTTAGTTCCCTTACCCTTTTAGTGTTAGTTCTCTTTATTATTAGTATCTTATCTTTATTATTAGTAACTTATACTTATTATCATCTTTATTAGTAATAATATATTAATTCCGTATGTCAGGTCGGAGGAGGGTGCGGCTCGCAGCACCTTCAGGGAGCTGCAACACTGCCTGGCTCCGCGGTGGCTTCTCCAAAGCCTAATTATACGCTTTCCTCCGCTATTTTGCCCGTATTTAGGACTTACGTTAGCGCTTTGGGGCTTTTGTTTGTTTGTTTGTTTTTCCGATGGCATCTTGTGTGTATTCCCCGCCCGCTGAAGACCCCACGGATGGGAAAGGTTCTTTCTCCGGTCTCTTACTTTCATAAATCTTTTAATACTACTTGTAGCACTTTAGAAACGTGAGACACCCGGGCTTAGCGTTGAAATCACGGGAGCTGGGCTGTGTTAATGGAAACTCGCGTTGCTTCAGTGTAAATGTGCCCCTGACTGTGTCATTTCAAATATACTTAACCTGGGGAAGAAAACAAAACAAATTCCTAACCCCCGCCCCGGGTGAACCAAGCTTTTTACAGTCCAGCAGCTGTGATTTAAGAGCAACAAACCATATAGAGGGTAGTTTTATGTAATGTTATTTTAGTAATTATCTACACATAGTGACTTTAAATATGATGATTTCTTAACAAGAGTTTCAAGGGTGCTTTGTTTTGCTTCCAGTACTGAACAACATCACTTATAACCCTGTAGCACGCTGTCTGCTTGATGTTGAGACCTTTATTGTCACACCTGTGTGGTCATTTTCAAGCTTTCTCTGATTAGTTAAACCTGGTAATTATATTTTAACACTGTCTATGTCTGACCCATCTATGGCTTGTTCTAAACTCTTAACCCTGGGTAAAGTCTGAAGACTGCTCTTAGTTTTTTCTACCTTTATGTCTCCATTTTAGCCAGATATAACTTTGATTTACCTCAAATTGAAGGTTTGAGAGACCTTAAGGAGGTCTTCTCTGGCTGTTTCCACTGCTGTGATTTTCTTGCAGAAACACAAGTGACTGTTCCTTCAAAGAAACAATGCACCACCAAAACAGCAGACCTAGAGTTCAGCAAGGATCCCAACTTTAACTTTGGCTCAAGCATTCCAGCAGATGGTGTCTTCAAAGCTGGGAACCAAGGGTAAATGAGAGCAAAATATTGATGGATTTATTGGGCAAATGTCCTAAAGATAGCTCATTTTTGCAGATTTTGTCAAACTAACAGACTTGATCTACAAGAACAAAGTGGTCTTCTGCTAATTGTATTTTATCCATCTTTTAAGGTTGCCTAAATCTGCCAAGAAAGTGGAGCAGTTTTCCAGGAAGGCAACAACAAGAGGGTATGTCTCCTGCCCTTCCTGTTATTTGCCCTCATGCCATAGTGCTCCCCATGGAAGGTTACAATGCACTCTCACCCATGTGCAGCTTTCCTGCCAAGTTTGCTGGTTAAATCTCTTGGTCAGAAACAAAAGCAAATACTTGTAAAAAAAGCATAATTGTGTAAGTAACAGAAAGTGTGCAACACTGGTATTTTTTATCCCTAAATCTTTGCTTTGTGACTCCACAGCCCTCTCAACAGATACAAACTAGAAGCAGAGCTGAAAACGAAGAATGAGCTGTTGGAAACAGCCAAACAACATCTACACTCCAGACTAACAGAAGCACAGGTAAGGAAAGGAGTGAAAATGAATAAATCATTGAGTAATTCTGATCCCAACAGGGTCATGTTGAGGATTGTCTTGCTTGTTTTCCTGCCTCCATCAGAAGTCAGTAGAGTTTGGGTGGGCTGGGTTTTCTACACTGACACCTGTGGTATCTGCTAGAACCTGAAAATCAGCAGAGCTGCAGGTGTGTTGTGACAGAAAATGCATCTAGATCCCTGTGAAATATTACTAGAATGCTAATTTCACGTCAAACTCACTGTGGGTGAATATTTCAAGTTCACAACTAGACACTTGCATGGAATTTTGTTATAAGAGCCTCAATATTGCCAGGTGCTTCCTCACTACATCAAGAGGAACTTGATTAGTCACCTAATTGTTTAGTGTCTTTGTATTCTTCTGCAAGCTTTTTCCTATCTGCTCAGCGCTGGAGAGACCAAACTGGGAATAGTTTGTCTGGTTCTGGGCTCCTGGTACAAAAGAGACATGCATGTAATGGAGAGAGTCCACCAAAGGGCCACTGAGGTGATTAAGGGACTGGAGAAAAGGCAGAGAGCTGGGACTGTCCAGGGGATTTTGTTATAAACAGATTTGACTTTTTGGAATAAAGTTTAGATTTGAAATTGGAATTTTAATCATTACAGTTCACTCCAGGACACGCTTAGGACCATTTCTGTCATTTGTAGGAGGCCCTCCTGGTAATCTCCAGCTGTAAAATCTCACTGTATTTCCTAGTTCTTAAATCTGTGAGATGATCATTCTTCTAACCTCGCAGCTTGATTTCCTTAAGAGCCTTTGAGACCCTTCTATGAAATGTTCCAAACCTTTTGACACTATCAACTGGATCATCCTAATCCATGTGCTTATTGATTTCTTGGAGAAGTGCATTCAACCTGGGAGGTTGACCAGCTTATCTAATTGCCTGGTAATATCTAGACTGTATAGGGAATAATGCTGTGGCTTAAAAAAATACAATGCCCTTCCAAATGTTTATGTGCTCCTCATTGCATGAATTATTAATACAAATGAGAGGCAGCACAAGAAAAGATCCAGGATTGCATAAGAGGAATTTCTCTATGTAAAGCAAAATACAGGCAGGTATTCCTCCAAAAAATGCCAAAGCAGTGGAAAGGATTCAAAAGGTTTATTTCGGAGGTGAGGATGCTGAAAACTTACAAGTCCTTATAGTGCTGCGGGGCAGCACCAGGCCTCAGGAAAAGACAAACCTCCTGTTTGTTCCTCAGGCTTTATCATCACTTCCCCACCCCCCGTTGGCTCCCCCGCTTGCTGCTGAGGCCTCGTAGCATGTCTGTGAGTGTTATCTCTCTGGTACCTGGGGAGTCAACTTCTGTGGAATGCACATGGAGAAACATCTAAAACTGTCTCTGGGAAGGATGCCTCATTCCAGGCAGGAAGCCTTCCTTGAGCAAAAAGAACTGCCTCCTCAGCAGCAATATCTTCCAGAAAAGAGTTACTTACCCCTACAAATTTGGGTAGTAATTGCTGTGATGTGTGGATGTGATAAATGTATTAATCCTGTCAAGAAGCAGGAGCAATGGCCTGCAGCAGCCTAATATGCTGTGATGGCAGAGACTAAAGGGCAAGGTGTGATTCTTGGTGCCAGTGCAGCACTTACTAAACTTTTGGTGTCAGTATTACTGCCTAATGAGAAGGACATCTCCTTGGAAACTTGCTTCACTCACAACCTGTGTTCATGGCAGAGCACTATCAAGGAGTTAAGGGAGGAGAATGACAGCCTGGTCCAAGAAGTTGAGAACCTCAAGAAGTTTCAGGAGACTTGCATGGTGATTTTAGAAAGCAGGAACATTGATCCTGGTAAGGACTCTGCACTTCACTCATGTTCTGGTACTCATTCTTCAGAATGTTTTCTGTGTTCTCCTGTAGTGACTGTTCATAAGATGGTTGGGCTATGCTTGCTGCTAAGGCAATACTGAAGGAACTCCACGTTTTTTGTGGCTTAAGAGAAAAAGCTGCTTCCTGGAGTAGGCCTTGTCCTGGATAAACTAACTTAGTCTTTCTTGCTGTAGAAAGTTCCTTTGAAAAGCTGTTTGTTCTTACAGCAGTCTGTATCAGAGGGTCACTAATGCATCTCCTAAATTAGTTACAGGCAGCAACATTTTGGAGCAGGAAGAGGAGACCCAGGAATGCCAGAAGCAGTCAACAGTAAGTTTGAAATGTGCTTTGAGAGATCTGCATGTTCCTGCCCTCTCCTGATGCTCAAACAGCTGCTGAGACTCACATTTATTTGCATTATATTAAAAGTTATTTTCTTCTTCAGCTGTTAACTGAGAAGCTCATAAAAGAACTGAGACTCTTTAATCAAACATGTGCAAAAGAGGCGAAGGAGCTTCAGGTAAGACTGACTGAACCAGGCCATGAGCTCAGGGAGGTTATTTTGCTCCTCTTTTTCTCTGCACAAACTAGATTAAAATGCTCAGTATTCATTTTCTGGTATAAATATGTGTTAAGGAAACTGTGTTACTCCCCTTCTAAATAGAGGCATCTGACAGCCTGGTTGTTATTGTGGAATTCAGAGCATTTGATCTTGGAAGCTTTTGCAGAGCAGTGACCTTGGCTAGTCTCTCACGGAACTTAGAAGGGTGCAAGGACAAGTAGCTTCAATAATTATCTATGTACAGACCAAAATAGTCATTAAATTACAGCTCTATGAGACTTGCTAAATTTGGTTGCAGGTAAATTGACATTTACCTCCAGACAACAAAGGTAAAAGAAATGCCAGACTAAACTTAGTTTAGGAGGAAGAGCTCAGATGCTTTGGGTGGAGCTGCTTTAGGACTTGGCTTTGCCGTTCCTCTCTCTGGTGTTGGTAACACGTGGTGTGCACTGGCTCCTCCACAGGCAGTGATGGACAAGTGGAAATCGGCAGAGGAGGACAGCCAGCGGTCCCTGGAGAACCATTCCTCCTTCCAAGCAGAAATGAAGGAACACATGACAACACTTGATGAGCTGGAGCGCCTCCTAGAGATGTGAGGCATGAGGATGGACTGGACTGGGGTTTTGGGGTTTGTTTCTGCTGGTGTACCCATCCTTCAGTAGTCTCTGTCAGATATAGTTGCTATTTGTGGTCCAAGCCTCGAGCCGGTCCCTGTCCTGCGGTGGGGTCGTGGTCCATTGCGCGGATTCTCGCGTGTCGGGCGCTCTCCTCGGCGTGTCCCGGTGTGCCCGTGGCTGGCTCTGACCGATGGCAGTGCGGGGCGGGGCGCGGGGCGGGCCCGCGTCTGCGCACGGGGGGCGGGTGCGGGAGCGGCCATGGCGCTGGCGGCGCTCCGCAGGGTGCGGGCGCTCCGCAGGGTGCCGGCGCTGGGCGCCGTGCTGCGGCGGGGCGGCGCGGGGCTGGCCGTGGACGACACGGTGAACGGGCTGAGCGCGGAGCAGCGCCAGGTACGGGCCGGGCCGGGCCGCCGCCGGGG
>JAWWMP010000165.1:9538916-9566870 GCA_035047865.1 Dendrocincla tyrannina
CGCTGCGTCCACGCTGGGCCTGTTGGGCCGGGAATCGTCACCGGGAACGATCACGGAAGGAACAGATCGATTTGGTCTCGTCTGATCCTCCAAAGTGTTGCAGCTCTCCCAGCTTGTTCTGCCCAGTGAAGCACGTGATGATTTAGGATAATAATTCTTAGACCTTATCGCAGCCTACAGCCGCCTCTCTAGGGGCAGCTCCAACCTCTGCTCTGATGACCAGTGTCAGGACCCGAGGGAATGGCTGGAGCTGTGTCAGGAGAGGCTTGGGCTGCGTATTAGGAAAAAGTTTCTCGCCCGGAGCGTGGTCGGACACTGAACAGATTCCCCAGGGCAGTGGTCATGGCCCTGAGACTGCCAGAGCTCAAGGAGCATTTGGACAACACTCAGGGACAGGGTGGGACTGCTGGGGCTGTGCAGGGCCAGGATTGGACTGCAATGGTTTTTCAGCTCCTTTCCAACTTAGCATAATCTGTGATTCTGTATCTAATGTGGTTTTTGGGGTTCTTTTAAGTTTCCAAATCTTATCAGTGAGGAGAAAGTTTGTTTGGTGGTACTGGAATCCAGGACCTGAGTGGCTATGGAAATTTAACGTATCTTTATGAAAAAGGATGCGTGGGTTGTGGGGGAATCAGAAAAAGGCAGAGAAGTGTATGTATATTTGAGTTTGTTCCCCTTTCTTGTATAGGTTCTGGTTAAACAGTACAGGGGTTCAGTCTCTAAAACTGTTCTTTCACCAGCATTAATTTGTGGGAATAAAGAACCAATAAAGAAAAAAGAGATTATTAAACTTTGCCGTAATACACAGAACAAAGTTTTTAAATCTTCATATTAAAGACATTTTATTATTCAAGTGTATATAATTTCTTAGTACGTGTATAGACTTCTGCAGAACGCATGTAAGTATTCAAGTATATATTTAAAATTTAGAAAATGATTTTGAGTTTTTTAACACTTGGATGAATGAACATACTTGGCTCTGTCCAACTTTCCCTATGTAGAAAGTAGTAGGATAGATACTGTCATTCCAGTTGGATGCATGGACCCATTTTAGTTAGTATCCCTGCTTATTACAGGCTTCTGCAGGTAATCAAACACCACTGTAAGCAGCTACTTGTTGGGGTTAGCACATTATAAGCTCAATTCATCTGTTTTCCAAGGTCCCTGTCAAAAAACATTCCCTAAAACCCCAGTGCAGGCAGGAGTTCAGGAACATTCTCTCATGTTGGGGTAAGATTAAGGTAAATGCTGAGATGAATTTAGGTACATTGGCTCCCTTTTAAAAGATTAAACCAATGACCCTTTTCTGTGGTATTCCAGCCAATAACCTGAACCATGGATTTCCTTATGGTCCCATGCTTCTGGGTTTGGGTGGCTGGAGTCACCTGGCACGGGAGTGTTGGCAGGATCCAGGGATAGAAGCCAACAATGTATTGATTAGATATAACGTGCGTTTTTCCCTCCCTCTTCTCCCAGCTTAGAGAGACCATGACAAAGTTCTGCCAAGAGCATTTGGCTCCAAAGGCCCAACAGATTGACCAGGAGAATGAATTCAAAGGCATGCGGGCAAGTATTCCTTGTGTGCTGTGAAAGAGGTGGTTTTTGGATCTGTACCCTAGTCTAGACAATTTCAGTCCACACCACAGGAGCATAGGCTTTAACTTTTCAAACTCAAAAGCCACAGAGAGCCTTTTTTGATTTCTTGTTTTATCATTTGTTACCAACTTTCAGCTCCTGGGGCAGAACCCAGAGAAAATAATAATAGATGGGTAATGATCTTCTTTAGGTTCTTACCATAAAATTTCTGCTTGGCTCTGTTCAGGCTTCTTCCCCAACATGTGCTTTGTATTTTCCTGGTTCAGTCACTTTCTTGGACAGGAGTTTCCTCTCAGATCCGGTGTGAAACTATTGTACACATATGTGCACATATTGTGCACATGTTGAAATGTGGAGTTTGACTGTCACACTGAAACTTGCCTTCCTCATAAAACCAACAAATTCTGTGCCATGGGGCACTTTGACTGATGGAAGTAGGAGCTCTGACTGTGGGTTTCTATGCACTCCATGAGATTCAAAAAGCTCTAAATACGTGCCAGGATTTCCCAGAGTTCTCACGTTGACATTTTCAGGAATATATGTGTGGCTTGGAAGTGAAGTGTATAAATTTATCCTGGCATTCCAGATGTCATCCAGAACTACTGAATGATAGTTTTTAGAATCTCTAGAGATTATTCCCTGATAATTATCGAAGTGCTGGACACTGAGGCCATGTGAGGAGAGCTCACCTGGGTGTCCATTGTGTGGCATAGGAAAGGAGCAGCAGGGGAGTGGTCCCACCAGCATGTGTGGTCTCGTTGTTGCTGTAACAGTTCCATTTTTTTAATCTCTCAAAAATACTTCCTTGGCTTTAGTTGCCAGTTCCTGTTTTACTGGAAGAAAAATAAAAAAAAAAAACAAACACTGGAAGAAGTGATTTTAAAGTGCCAGTCATAGCAACTCATCATGTTTCCAGGGTTTTGATCATGGAGAGCTTATGCTGTTTCACTGAAATTTTACTTAGTGGGCAAAGAGTTAAATCCTAGGACTTGTCCTTCCAGATTTAAATTTAGGCACATGAATTTTCACTGAATTCCACAAACTCCTCCCAGGTGTAGCATAACTAGTGTCCTTAAGCCTACCTGGGTTCCCAGTCCTAAGGCTGCAGCTGCACTGCAGGAGCGGGATCAGTGGATTTACCTCATTCTTGTGATACCCTGGAGACAAACTGATGTGTCTAGTGAACTTCCTGAGGAAACTGGTCATCCTGATGCCCTGACTGCGACTTTGGGGTGATTGCTTGTTCTGTGTTTGTAGGACTTTTGGAAGAAACTTGGAGAACTGGGAGTTCTGGGGATCACAGCTCCTGGTAAGTCTGTTCCCACCTCTACATTCTGCTGGCTGATTCCTCAAACGAAAGAGAGACCACTTAAACTCTCATTTTCCAGTCCATAACAGCCTTTCTGTGATGTGACATCCATTCTGTCCTACCTTTGTGTTTTTTAAAAAATTTTCCCCACTGTTATTATCCTTCTTTGGCTCCAAATCCTTTTTCCTTGTTAGACTGCTGGATGGTTATGAAATGGCCTTTCACAGTTAAAAGCACTGCTCAGAATTGTTTTTTCCAGATGTAACATATGCACCTCAGACAGGTTTTTGCATTCCTAATATGGAGAAAGATTGGAAGAAGGAGAGCTAGAGATAAAAGTATCTCAGAACAAACACTTATCTGTAATGGAATAAGTTAAAGGGTCTAAAATAATGCTCTGAAAAGTTGAGATAACTAATGGAAAGCTGACCACAGCCCACCACCCAGGAAAAAATGAGGGTAAATCTTATTCAGCCCTGTCCAGGTCAGTGAAAGTATTTTGATGAGTGTGATTGTGCTGAATGTACCAGAACAGAGGAATGAGGAGAAGCCCCGAGTGGAGAAAGGAGGCTGATGGGGCCTTTCTTAACCCATAGAAAGTCTGTGTTTTCTGGATGTGGCAATGCAAAGGCCTCTGCAGAATCCAGGTGAATAGTAACATGTCAGAATAATGCCTCTGCCTCTCTCAGTACTGAAAGACTCTGCTTTCTCTCCCTTTCCTCTTCCCTGTTTACTGCTGCTCCTGTTTTTCCTCACTCTTCCTTTCTTTCTCCTTTGATGTTGTGCCTGAGGCTTACAGCAGTTTCCCACACTATCAATAAGCCATCCCCTCATGAGTCTGGCCTTGATTTCCTCAAAGGTTTCCCTCTCAAACCCTCCTACACACAGGGTTTTTTGCCTTGTTTTGGATTGTGGAGTTGTGTGTTTCTTTATTGGTGCTGGCTTTGTTGGAGAAGGTGGAGCCTGAGATTTAGGACATGGAGATGGTGTGGAATGTTATGTGGACATAGGCAATTAAATGTTTGGGCACTGGTGGAGCAAGTCTGCTAAAGAAGCATTTTGAATACCAGTGCTGTTTGTTTTCTTCTTAAAACTAAGAAAATTTCCCATTTATTTTATGAAGTAATTTCCCATTTATTTTATGAAGGGCTAAGTTAAAAAATGTAAATATTTACTTACTATGGAATGAAAACACAGATGTGTCATATATACATGGTAACTCTGAAAGTGCAGCATCATTCTAAATCACACCATGGCTTTTGTTACATGAGAAGGTGTCTGACAGGATCATTTTCCTGCTCCTCTTGCAGTGCAAGGCAATCCTAGATAAGGGCTGCTCACAGTTACCTGGCCTTTCTTGAGGCAAAAGCACCAACCCAGCCATTCTGTAGGAATTAATAGAAAACTCTTGCTTTGGCATATATGAGAAACTGTTAACCCATCTTTTAGGATATTGATATCAAACCCCTAATTTCTGCTTTGAGAGAGGAGATTTCAGAGGATAAAGAGCCCTGCAGATAAAGGTAGGAATCAAAACAAGTCAAGTGGGAGGAAAGGCTGTACATGGTGCCAGTGGCTGTCATGTTCATTTGAGGAATTTGGGACCTCTCCAAGCTCGGCCCTGTGGTCACTCTGACCACACACAAAGAGATTTGCTCTTACCCCTGTTGCTCATTTGCAACCTTCACACTGATGTAAGTGCTCCTGGGTTACCTCCCTCACTGCTTCTCTGTGTTTATGTCCTGTTGTAGCTCTTCCCTTAGCAGTAAACCACTTGCTTCCTACCTGTAGAACAAAGCCTTTAGACTGGGAAGTAACTGTATTTGTGTGTAGATAAATGTGTTTGTAGGTATATATCTAAATATTTGTGTAGGCTGTTGGATGCTGAAGGCCGTATGCATTTCTCAGCCTTCTCATTTTACTGCCTTTTCTCTCCTTGCTCTACTGTGTGACTTTAATCCTTACCACTAGTTTTAGGCTCAGCTCAGTGTGCCTGGGTTCTCAGTGCTGCTCTGTCTCACTTCATCCTCTCTTGCAATCTACATTTTTGTCACTGGTGAATGACATGTTCTTTGTATAATTCACAGCAGTTACATTTATGGATCATTCTCCTTCTGAATTGGCCACTCATAAAAATCCTGGTGCCCTGCATGTTCCTGGGCTTAGAAAAGTCCTTCGTGCCCCATTTTTTGAGCAGTTTGAGGATTTCTCACTTGTTTTGGGACAAATATGTGGACTTAGCAAATTTTGCTGGTGTTCCTTTGTCCTCTCGCCTAAAAGAGGTTGCAGTTGGTGATTTAATCTTTATTGTCGTATTAAGGTTGCACGTAAGGATGTTTGACAAGGACTCGTTGTACGGTGTCAATAGCATGTTTGAGATGTGTCCTTGTGCATGTTCTGCATATAAACTCTGCTGTACAAGTAAATGGCTGATTATGCTGAAGAAATCATGTCCCTGTGCCTTTAAGAGAAGAACTAAAGTTGAGAGAGGATGGGGAGAGCCAGAAGTGCTCAGCTCAGGGACAGTGACAGAACCAGAACCATTCCAAGTGTCTCGGATCGTATTTGAGGCTGAGCCCAGCCCTGGGCTCGCATGCACGTGGTGAGTAATGGGAGGTCTTTCCTCTTCCCCAGTGGAATACGGGGGGTCTGCCTTGGGCTACTTGGACCACGTGCTGGTGATGGAGGAGATCTCGCGCGCGTCAGCGGCCGTGGGGCTCAGCTATGGTGCCCACTCCAACCTGTGCATCAACCAGCTCGTGCGCAACGGCAGCGAGGCCCAGAAACACAAGTACTTGCCTAAGGTCTGTGGCTGGAGCAGGGGGAAACCTGGGAAGCGTTTGGGTTTGGGCTGCAAGGATGGGTGTCTCTCACAGCGTGCAACACCTTGAAGCACCAGCAGATTTCAGTCACCAAACCTTAGGGAATACTGAACTTCCCAAACTTGCCCATCTCTAGGTGGTCAGTTGTTGTCCTGTCAATCCACTGACTTCATCCCATGCCACGCTCCATGTCTGCAGGTCTGGAACTGTGTCACTAAAGGAGGCTTTGAGGGGTGGCATTCTTTCAAATTCTTAAATGGTTTTGAGATCTCTGAATGAAAGCCACTGCTTTTCTATTTTATGTTATCCATTTCTCACTGCCCAAATGCTTGGTTTGCCTATTACTTAGTTACATGTGAAACTTCATCAGCATTTGAGGTATTGATGTGTGTGACTCAAGTGTGTTAAATGGATATCAGTTTTTAAATGTATGGAAAAACAATGAGGACATTGAATTAGAGCTACTGAGATTATCAGTGAAATGATCAGCATGAAAAACTTGCTTTAAGCCGAAGTACATGTCACTTCCTCAAAGAACTGCACCCTGCAGATGTGGGACCTCTAACTGTCCTCATTGCTCCAGGTGTATTTTCATGCCTCATTCTCTGCCTCTCAGTAAGATGTGCAGCCATTTCAGCTCTGACTTGCCTTGGTTCCTGACAGAGCACTTAAAGGTGCTTAACTAGATCTGAGCAGATCATGTAGCTTGAATTGGTTGAACATACCTTACGCATTGAGTCTGTTTTTAAAAAAAATCAATAGAGATCAAAAGAGGGAGAAGATGGGTAAAAGTACACAGGGAGGGGAAAAAAGGCAAGGAGAAAAGGACAGGATGAAATACCAGTGAAGAGGAAGCAACAGCTCTGCCAGAGCCTGGTGTGAGCAGGCACAGGAGGAGGGTGTCCATCTGCCATTGTGTGGTGAGTGTGGGGGGACTGGGCTGTGAGAACATTGTGGACAACTTGTCCAGCCCTCATTGGCCTTTTGTGGTAACCAGCTCCTATTTGTGTAAAAGGGCAGCACAAAGCACAGGCAGGAGCTGGGCAGAGGCATATGGTGCCTGCGTGGTTCTTTGGCACCTTCCTTGTGTGTTGTGCAGGCAGGGCTGTGCTTGTCTAGTTCAGGCAGAGCTGAGTCATCTTCTCATTCCACTGGGATGTGGTTCTGTTCCCTGAGCACACAAAGGAGCTCTGGCCCAGGCTGTGCTGTGAGCGGTGGCTCTCCTTTGAGTTCCTGCAAAGAACAGTGGCTGTGGGGGTTCAGTGCAGGAGAACAGTCAGGGAGGGTAAAGAGGGAACAAACAATGCTGCTGCTCTCCCCCTCTTGCTTATACTGGTGTTTCCTTCCAGTTGATCAGCGGGGAGCACATCGGGGCCTTGGCCATGAGCGAGCCCAACTCTGGCTCTGATGTTGTGTCCATGAAGCTGAAGGCAGATAAGAAAGGTGAGGCCTGTCCTCTGCTGCCCAGGGAGGTGGTGGAGTCCCCATCCCTGGAGGTGTCCAAGGAAGGACTGAATGTGGCACTCAGTGCTCTGGGCTGTGTGACAAGGTGGGGATCAGTCACAGGTTGGACTTGGTGGTCTGGGAGGTCTTTTCCAACCTAAATGATCCTGGGATTCTGTGAATTCTGTTTGGGAATAATTGCGGATATTGGTGTTGCTCTGTCATGAGCTAACAGATTTCATCTCTTGGCTTCCAGGAGACTACTTTGTTCTGAACGGGAACAAATTCTGGATCACCAATGGGCCAGATGCAGATGTGTTCATTGTTTATGCTAAAACTGATATTAATGCAGTCCCAGCCTCCCGAGGGATCACTGCCTTCATTGTGGAAAGGGTAGGTTTTAACCATTTCCACGGGTTGTCAAAGCAAAATCCCTCACCCTCACTGCCTCATTTAAAGACAGCTGGTTTTCCTTCTGTAAGTGTCAGCCCCTTCATCAAAGACAAACTACTTTCTGCTTGAAAAACAGGAAAGGAACCTTTAATAAAATATATAATACCAGAAATATAAAATCTCGGGGATCAGTCAACCTTCTGGTGGACTTAACTTAGTGACTAGAATAGTTCAGTTACTGGCAGAGCTTCCAACCCTTACTGTAGGAGAGGCTTTGTCGGCAGCTCTCCAAATAATGTATTTATATACTACTTATGTGCATTAGGAAATGGGTGCATGAGGTTCATATGTCTGTTTCTCTGCACTTGCACTTAGTCTTGTTCTTGTTCCCAGTTCTCTTTGACTCCCTCCTGGCACTTTGCACATGTTCCTGTGGTCAGGGGAATTTCACAGACCTCTTGTGACTTTCTGTAGTTTGCCAGAATTGAGATTTGAACTGTATTTTTACTGCCTTGTCTTCTAGGGAACGCCTGGTTTCAGGACAGCCCAGAAGCTGGACAAGCTAGGCATGAGAGGGTCTAATACCTGTGAACTGATCTTTGAAGACTGCAAGATCCCCGGTGAGTTGGGTTCAAATCAGGGTGGTTTTCTGCCTCATCAGATAAGCTGGATCACTAATTACACCCATGTTCAGCCTGTGACCCAGAGGGCTTTGCAGACCTTACCTGCCTCCGAGGGAACTGGTGGAACTGGAAAAGTGCAACCTGCTGGATTGCAGGGAGGGAGCACATCCCTTGTCAGGTCACTGCTGTTTCACCTTCCTGAGGGACCCAACCCTCAACCACTTACTCTCCAAAGCCTTGCTGAGGCTTCCCAGGAAACTTGTTTCCATTAGAGCTCCCATCTCTTATGTAGGTGAGCTGCTTTCCCTTGAAGGTTTTTTCACTGGAGGCTATCCAATAGACTTTTGGGTTGCCTGTAACATTGAATTCTTTTGGGATGAGGGCCTGAAAAGGGACATCCTTACCCCATTAGTTACTAGAGCAGAGGCCTCTGTAATAGCAGTATTTGTTATTCCAGTAGCTTTTTTTGTTGATGAGAAAATTCCAGCCTCTCTAGAGCAAGTGGAGATGTCTTACACAGAATCATGAAAATCAGCATTGCATATCTGCAGAGCCAAGAGCTCTTGAGCTCCCCATATACCACCAAAAGCCAAAGTGGAGGAGTTTCAGCTGAAATCTGACATTTCTAACTGTAATGGATCCCCCCACTCTGAAATGGGAAAGGCCAGTGCCCCAGTCCTCTGATCATCTCCAGGAATCATCTGCAGGGAACAGCGTTTTCTCCTGGAATCCATTTTGTGATAACTTGGAGAGGCTCATCATTGCAGTGGTGGAAGTTAACACGCTTGGCACTCTGACCATTAGTGCACCTTCTGGTCTTTGGCCTTGGAGGCTGAACCAGTGTGGGGCTGTTTCATCTGACTGCAGGATATATTCAGTCCTTTTTCATAGAATCCCAGACTGGTTTGGGTTGGAAGGGACCTTAAAGCTCATCCAGTTTCACCTTCTGCCATGGGCAGGGTTACCTACCACTAAACCAGGTTTCTCTAAGCCCTGGGAAACACAGGTCTTCAGCAGCTTGTCTGAGTTTTGCACACAAGTAAATCACTTTTCCTTTGCTGTTTGCAGCTGAAAATATTTTGGGGACCCTGAGCAAAGGAGTCTACGTCCTGATGAGTGGATTGGACCTCGAGAGGCTTGTGCTGTCTGGTGGGCCCTTGGGGTAAGAGTCAGACATCTTTAATGTGGTCTAAGGCCAGCAGGGTCCTTGGAGACCACCTGGCTCAGTGAGGCTCCCTCCGGGGCTGCAGCTCTTGGTAGGATGTACCCTGGATGGAGAACTGGGATACTGTGGCAGCAGGAGAAAAGAGGCTGGATCAGACATGAGAAGGAAGCAAGGTGCAGAGAAGGCAGGAGCAAGGAGATGCTGTGGGGTATCCCAGCCCAAACCAGTACAGGACACCAGCACCAGTGTAGCTCCTCCACTGGACTCTCCTGGAGTGTTTTGAAAAAGATTGGTCTTGACATAAACATTTCCAGAGATGGTAAATCTGATTCAGTTCCCAGTTGCTGGCTTGTGTATCCCTACAGTGTGGTTTACTCTGGGAATAACCAGCTCATTTGTATTACTGATTCCTTAAAGTCTAACACACTATTCAGAGTCACACACTGGTTTTGTTCTTCATTTATTCAGTTCTTAAACTTCCCAGTAACTATCTGTACCCCTTTTGCCTTCCCAAGTGGTCTCTCTGGACTAATCCTCCTGTGGAAAGACCAACTTCCACAAAGCAGGAGGATCTTTAACCCTCCTTGTTCCTGCTTGTGATTTTTGTATGGTATTGGCTGTTATTCCTAGAGTTGGGGGGTTCTGGAGGTGTGAGACAGCACAAACTGTCCTGGCTGCGGTTGTGAGAAATCTCCTCGAGTCTCAGTCCCTGAATTATGGGGTCAGACCTTACCACTCATTTGGATGCCCCAAATGAGTAACTAGGGAGAAATACAGGACCTTTGGGTTTTATTCTTAGCCTTGTTTAAGTGGAGCTGTAGGAAGACAGCAGATTATCATTTAGTCATGAGAATCTCGGCTCAGGTTACACTTCCAAAGTTAAATCACTATTAATGAATAGTTCTGCTCTTTCCCTTGTCCTGCATACCTGTGCTTCCCTTAGGATCATGCAAGCAGTTCTTGACCATGCAATCCCATACCTACATGTCAGAGAAGCATTTGGACAGAAAATTGGCCACTTCCAGGTAAGACAGGGAAGGAATTAGAAATTTTTGTCTTTCTTTTCTTTTTAAAACTGAGAATACCGAGAGCTTTATTGCAGGGAGGGGGGCTTTGCATGGAGTTTATGCTGGGGCTGCATAATGTGATGATGAGCAACCTGGTCTAGTGAAAGGTTCCCTGCCCATGGCAGGAGGATGGAACTGAATGAGCTTTAAGGTCCCTTCCAGTGCAAACAATTCTGGGATTCTGAGATGTGGTGAGCCAGCTCCCCTGAGGCTGCTCTTGGGGGATGAGGGACTGTGGCTGACATCTGTGGGTCTGTCAGTTAACAGAGCCTTCTGCTCCCTCATGGCTGCTGCATCTATCTTCTCCCATGTTAGTTAGGGAATGGGTGATGTCCCTCACTGCTGTTAATCAGTGTGATTATGTCTCCTGTCTGTGCCATGCAGCTCATGCAGGGGAAGATGGCAGACATGTACACACGGCTCATGGCGTGTCGGCAGTATGTCTACAATGTGGCCAAGGCCTGTGACCAGGGCCACTTCAATGCCAAGGTGAGCTCAATTCCCACCTGGCTGGGTGTCCTGGGGAATTTCTCTTGTCCCAGAGCCTGGGCAGGGTGGAGGCTCTGTACAATGAACCATCACAGCCCAGAGGGCCTTTTTGTCCCTCCTAAAGCTCATTTTTCGACTCCCAAATTCAAAGGAAACCTCTTTCTAGGAGGCAACAGATTTAGCAGCATCAGTAGGTGTTTCTTTGAAGCCCAAATACATTTCCTGACTGTTGTGAGGGCTGAAGCAGTCGTTATAGGTGTTGTCACCTTCACAGTGTCACCACACCTCTGTCAGAAGGAGGGGACTGAATGTTTTAACAGTGGGAGCACAGAGCTTGGCATCCTGAATCAACTCGCACTAGTCTCCTGTGGGTTTGATGGGCATTTGTGAGAGGCCAACTCCCCTGGTGCTCTCTTGTTCTCTTCTTTTTCTTCTTTTTCTGTCTTCATGCAGCCTTTACAGACCTGCCACAAGTGTTGTGACAGGGATGCTGTTGCAGCTCCCCATGCTGACCAAACGTTCAGGGTTCTTAGCAGGTGTTCGTAGAGTTATGGCAAGGTCAGGGCAACATGGGGGCTGGAGAGGGGCAGATGCCACCTCTTCTGACTGTGTCCCTGTGACTGTCCCTCAGGACTGTGCCGGGGTGATCCTGTACTCAGCAGAGTGTGCGACGCAGGTGGCTCTGGATGGGATCCAGTGCCTGGGTGAGTCACTGGTGGCTCCAGAGAGCCAAGCGCAGTGGGAGAGCACTTCTCTCTCCCCCCCCACCCTCAGTCCCCGGAATCAGGGACAAGCAGTGATGTGTGGCTTGTTGTGGGTTGCAGGTGGGAATGGCTACATCAACGACTACCCCATGGGGCGGTTCCTGCGCGACGCCAAGCTCTACGAGATCGGGGCGGGCACCAGTGAGGTGCGAAGGCTCATCATCGGCAGGGCCTTCAATGCCACCTTCCAGTAACATCCCCGAGCAGGGACAGCACCAACACCATGAGGCCTTGAGCACGAGGCTGGAGCGCACAACTCCGCTGCTTCCCACTTGCCATCCTGGCACTGCCACCTGTGGACTTCCCTCTGCCTGTTCTGGGAACAGCAGCTGCTGGACTGGGCTTGGGCAAATGAATCAGAGGGTGGCGGGGCAGAAGGGTTTTTTCCTCTTTGTAGTCATTCTGATTTGTGCTGTTCATGGGCTATTGATCCTCAGCATTGCAGGGCTGGGGTTCATCCCCCGACCAGGACAGGCTCATGAGGTCTGTGCAACCATTGTTGAACACAGAAAGTCAACCCAAATGGACAAGGAAGGAACAGTTTTGTTCTTTTTAAAAAATGCCATTAACCAGTTAGCATTTAGCATATTGCCACTGGAAGGTGAAACTTCCCACTGCGCCCTTCCGATGTGATTAATGCCCTCCATTCTGGGAATGGGACACTAACATCATGGGGTGGCTACTCATCAATGCTCAACATCATCCGTGCACAAGCAGTGTTTTAAGTGCTGATTCCTAAAGCCCTCTTAAAACCCGTATCTGTTTCTTTGCAGAATTCCTTTCCTATTTGCAGAATTCCTTATTCCAGCTGCTCCTGGAGGTATTTCAGTGCAGCCCTGAGTCTTCACTGCACTGGCCAACTTCTCCTGCTGGGTCCTTCCCTCAGAGGTGTCACCATCTATCACTCGGGGGACAGTCAGACCTGTCTTGTGACATCTGTGGATGAAGCAGGCAGGAGTTGACTTTTTGGTGTTCTCTGAATGTTGTTCCTTTGTCAAAGCCTGTTCTCACACTCCACCTCCGGGCAGCTGGAGTGAGTTTGTGGGTGATTCCACTGCATATGATGTACAGCAAATTGAGTTTTATCCAGCTTTGTTAAAGGGAATTGTACAGTGTCTCAGGAGCCTTAAAGAGTGAATCACAAATCTAAATGGGATGCTGGAAATATGACTGAACAGTTAATTAATTAAACAGTTGCCGTGTAGGCAGCTCCCAGCAGTTTTAACAGAAATCCCCTTGAAATGTGTGCATTTTTTTCCTTGTAGTTGGCACCTGCCTATACCAGGTGACAGACTAATACACAATTTTAAAATGCCACAGATTGAAGAAAATTCACTTTCCTGAGTCACCAGGTAGGTCCCCAGGAGTGCATAAAAGTCACAAAGAGCAAGAAAGACCTTCTAAAGTCCTGGTGGCAGCACCTTCTTCCTAAACTTGGTTGTTTATTCAGCCTTGGTGGGTCGTCTTCACCTAGGAAGTGTCCCAGGGCTCAATTTTCAGTTTAAATCTCTGAATGGAGGGGGGATAGAGGTGGCCTGTCAGGAGTATCTTGCTGAGCTGAACCTGAAAATGCTGGGCAAGTGAACCTTGAGGTGCACTGCACATGGGAAACACAGGGCACTGCTGCACAGGGGTGTAAGAATTTACTTGCATGACAGACATTTGTTTTATCACAGCACAGTTCCTGGATCACAGTTAGGATCCATCCCTGACAGAGGAGCTTTTCCAAGGAGTGTCAGAGCCACAACAGGATGGTGTGATTCAGATTGTTAAAAATAGGTTTTCTAAGGTAGAAGGGACCCAGAGATTTTTAAACCTGTCCTCTACCACTGGAGAGCTCTGGGTTTAATACACATAATAAATAATGCCTTCACGTTCCAGACTGATCAGCACCTTGGAGTTGAAGGTAAAATGAATCAATGCCTAATGGATCATAGAACAGGGGAGGGAGAGATTCATAAATCCTCAGCAGAGTTGTGTTACTCAAATCTTACTCCCTTCTACAGCAGCTGCCTTGGGAAAGGGCTGGGGAGGGCTTTTTGGGGAAAAAGTGGGTTAATATTTTTACTACGAATAAAATCAGCTTTTGCTGTGGCCTGTGCTCCTGGAAGGGGTCCCAACAGAGGGACGTACAGGATCTGGTTCTGGTTCCCAGGCTGGCAGCAGTGGGTACGGTGTTGCTTTCCCTGCTTATTCTTCCCAGTCACAGCTTTACCCCCTAATTCTCATTTTAAATAAATACATTTACAGTGGGCTGTGCCTCAGGCCTCCTCTGGAGAGCAGCAGAGCTAACAGGGAAAGCTCAGGGTGCCTCTGGACATGATCCAATTGTCTGCCATGGATTTGTGATGGAAATTGGCCTGGCCTGACAGCCCCTGGCTGGTGGCAGGGCTGGATGTGCTGCGTCTTCCCTGCTCTTCAAGATCCTTGCCCTGTGTGCAGCTGGCTGGCCACTGAGCAGAGAGGGCATGGAGAGCAGAAGGAATTATTCAAGAAGGTAACACAATTTATTTCAGTAAAAGGATTTCAAATGAGGTTCAGCAAGTGACAGGAAGAGAGGATGTAGCCTCGAGTTGCAGCAGGTAGGGTTTGGGTTGGACATCAGGAGGAATTCTTTCCTGGAAAGGGTGATCAGGCATTGCAAGGGGCTGCCCAGGGAAGTTGTGGAGTCCCCATCCCTGGAGGTGTCCAAGGAAGGACTGGATGTAGCACTCAGTGCTCTGGGCTGGGTGACAAGGTGGGGATCAGTCTCAGGTTGGACTTGGTGCTCTGGGATGTCTTTTCCAAGCTCAGGGATTCTGGGATCTATAAGGAAGTGGCTTGTAGCTTATTGGGAATGCACAAATGCTGCTGGTGCTGGGGAAGGCAGGAGGGAGAACCTGTGCCCAGCAGAGCCCCCTAACTGAAGGGGTTTTGAGGTGTTTCCAGATTGCTTTGAATGTGTGAAGGTTGTCCTGGAGCAGTTAAATCTCAGGTCAGCAGTTGATTTTATTTGCTTTGGGCACAGGAAGGACTGGACTGTGTCCTCCTGCCACAGGTGCTGCAGCTCTGCTATTTTCAAGCATCTTGGCTGTGCAAGGAGCTGTGGTAAATTCCTCATGCCAGTGCTGCCAGGAACTTGTTTTTAATTTGTTCCTTAATTGATCCCTTTTGCTCCATGAATCCTCTCTGGACTGTTTGCAGGAAAAGTCAGCTTGAGGTAGAAAAACTGGGCTCGTACTGAGGTGAGGCACTGCCGCTGTTTGGTGCAGAAACTCAAGGAAAGTAGAAGATGTAACAGGAAGATGGGCTGTGACATCTCGGATCCTGCCTCATGCTGCTTGGGGCAGAAGGGAACATGACTCCTCCAAGCTGTCCAAAACTGAAGTTCAGCAGAGGCTGATGTTTGTGAGGTTGCCCACAGTGTGAGGGAGCTGTTTATTTAGAAACCAAACAGATGTCTTGTGTTAAAATCTGTCTCTGAGGTAAAAGCTGCTGTGGAGGGTCTGGGCTGCAGTGGGACGCTTGGGCTTCCAGCCCCTCGACCCAGGGAACCACGGCTGTGCTGTGGGGCTGGGCTGTGTTTGCACAGCAAATCTTGCCTTGCTGTGCAAGGTCAAACCACGCCGAGAGGTGCAGGATGTGGGAGAGGGACCTGTGTTTGCACAGCACTCTGGGCAGAGCTATGGTTGTCCCTGTGGAGAAGCGGGGACCTGGGTGCTGTGGTTTCCCTCCCAAAAACCCCTCTGGAGCCCTGCTGGGAGGGGATTCTCAGCCGCTCTGTCCCACTGCCTGTTCCAGGGGAAGACAGGAGCTCTCGCCCCGCTTTTCGGGGCAGTGCATGTGGGGCAGAGGATGCGGTTTCTTGCCTGTGGGGCTTGTCCGTGAGGGGAAGGTAGGCTTTGATAACCCATGGGGAGATGGTGCTTCCCTCCCGCGCTGGGCTTTGAGTGATTTCAGTACAGGGTGACAGAGAATGAAAGTGCCAGCGAGTGCTGATTTCACCGTGTGGAGGTGCGCTGAGGCTCAGAGCTGCGGAGACGCCCGAGCAGCGTGTGGCTGGTTGCTCCATCCCTGTAGCTGAGCCTCCCCCCTGCGCAGCCCAGCACGATGTGTGTGTGTGTTACTCAGCCGCTCTGCCCCCTCGCCCCCCAGCCCCGCCGCGGGCTGCGGGCAGGGCTCGCTGCAGAGGAACACGGGTGACACCAGAGGGACCTGCTGCTTCCGCCATGTTCCCACGTGTGGGCGCCGAGCTGGTTTCTCTGCCAGGGTGGAGGTGAGAGCCCACAAAGCCGCACGGCTCCGCAGGCAGAGGGGACAGGGGACAGGCTCCCCGTGTCCTGCCGGCAGCTGCCCGCTCCTCACACACAGCTGGGCCGCCAGAGCGAGGCACCCGCTCCTCCTGGCCGCGGCCCCGCAGCAACAGGAGAAAGAGTTTTCTTTTCAATTTACACTACAATTCACAACTGTGAAGGAGAGACAAAAACATTCTTGAGCTGAGGGGACAATATTGCGCGGGGGAGGGCTGTGGGATTACTGCCGCGCGGCCCGGGGACGCCCCGCATGCACCTGCCGCCTGCTGAAAGGCTGATGCTGAGCAACCAGCAGCTGATGCTGAGGCCCAGTTGTCAGCCTGAATGGGGGGAAAAGGCTGCGGCAGCACTCGCGAAAGGGAATGGCAGCGGCCCAGCGCCGGCGGGGGCAGGGGGCTGCAGGAGCTCTGGGCAGACCTAGGGGTGAGGGGAGATGTCATTCCAAAGGCATCCAGGAGAAACGGGGTGATCGTGAACCCCTGAAGAGCACAAGCTCTGAGCTGTCACAATGAAAGGGGGAGGTGATGTCCCCCCAAACCTGAAACTTTGAGGCAGGACACCCTGCCCTTCTCCACTGACGTCCCCCAGGCAAGACAAAGGATTCTTTTCAGGAAGAATTTCCTCACGGAAAAGGTTGTCAGGCATTGGAAGAGGCTGCTCAGGGAGCTGGTGGAGTCCCCATCTGTGAAGGTGTCCAAGGAACAAGGATCTGGCCCTGGATGCTCTGGTGTGGGTGACAAGGTGGGGATCAGTCACAGGTTGGACTCAATGGTCTGGGACGTCTTTTCCAAGCTCAGTGATTGTGGGATTCTGTGATCCTGCTGCTCCCAGTCACAGCTTGCTCTGGCAGGGCCCATGACAGGCAGATGTGCTCTGCAGCACAAGGAGCACTTGGTGTTGTCACCCAGAGGTGCTGGTGCACCTTGATGTGAGCCCAGATCCCCAGGGCTGTAGAAGGAGCACTGAATTACCCTGCTCAGCACATACCCGTGGAGCATCGCCTCTGTTTGAGCCCTTCCCACATGGAGCAGGGCCGAGAGGGAACAAGATGTTTCTGGAGGGGTCTCAGTGGATTGAGGGGCTCAGCACAAGCACAGCCTCCTCCTGTGTGAGGCTGTCTGGTGTCAGAGCTGCCTGGAGGAGGATTTTCCAGCCCGGCGCTGCAGCTGCCTCCCAGAACAGAGGTGGGAGGGTGTTTTCCTGCAGCTGTTGGAGTGATGGAAATAGCCCGAATGCCCCGGGTGCCTGCAGGGCCAAGGGGGCTGGTACTGGATCAATGGCTCCATAGGCCAACCATCCCCTATGCTGGGGCTTTAGGAAATGCACAGCCTGTGTCCTCTCCATGCCCTGCTGCAGAGCTCAGAGCGTCTCTGGATGGAAAACAAGCCCAGTGTACATCTGAAGAAGCTAGAGAATCACAGGAAAGGAAAAAGCAGGAGCTGTATGGTGAGTCTGACCCAGAGGAGAAGAGCAAATGGTTATTTTTGCAGCCTGGTGGGGTCCCTGATGTGATTAAGTGGCCGGGTACTTGTGCTGGTATGAGGAGACGTGGCTGTGTCGAGGGGGTGACCTAGTCCTGTCCTCGCCGGGAAATCCAAAGGGGTGGTTTCTTTGGCTTGGGCACAGCTGAAGCTCCCAGCTCTGGGAGCTTCCCCCGGGCCCTGCTTCCCTGAGGAGTTGACAGCACACAGGCACTGAATGTGCCACTCAGGGCTGCTATTCCCAAGAGCTGTTTTTTCCAACACAGCTCCGCAGAGCTTCCCGATGGGACCGCGAGGGTGTGTGCAACTCAAGACGCGGATAAGGGCATTGTCTTTGCTGGATCTTTACAGGGACCATCCCCTGCTCTGGGAGCAGCGCTGGCCCTCACATCCCTGCTGAGCGTGGTGTCAGTTCCTCCCCAGGGCTCTCTGTGCCTGTGGGAGCAGCCACTATCCACCTGGGCCTTAGGACTGGTTGCTCCCCTGAGGAGATGGCTGCATCAAAGCACACAGAGGAACCCACCCTCTTGTATGATGACTCAACATGACTTGGAAAAACAGCCTCCACAGGCTGATTTTGTTATTAGAAACCCCCTTTCATCTCTGTTTTCCCTGTGGCAGCATCTCTTGGGAGTCATAGGCAGGATGGAGCCCTTTCTGCCTAGTGTCCTTTGCACACAGATTACAACCTCAGCACCCCTGAGCTCCCCAAAATTGCTGCTAGCAGCAATATGTGGGGTCCCTCCTGCTCTGCCCCCAACCCCAGGTCAGCCTGGAGGTGAACATCCTTGGAGTGATCCTCGGGCAGGAATCCTTTGCCTCCTGCTCTTCCCTTGATTTGCCTTTGCTCCTGAGCTGGGTGCGAAAGGAGGGAGGCTGCGCTCCAGCACAGTGCTCCTGCCAGGAGCTGTCAGCAGCCACAGGCTGACTGAAAAGCCAGAGCACGGCTGGTTTGAGTTGCAAAACAGCTGGTTTTAGTAAAATGTAAAAAATGCCATGAGTTCTGGCTGGTCCCACCTCTGAGCTGTTGTTTGTGAGGGCAGGGGTGACACTAACCCCCAAAACTCAGGTTCTGGGAGGGGCACAGGGCAGGATCAGCTGCAGTGTTCCTCAGGGATAGAGGGCTTATGGACCAGCAAGCTCTTGGGAGCCCAGGGAATAATCACCTCCATGGCAGCTGTGGCTTTGCCAATGGAATCTATTTTCCCCTGCTAGGTGAGCAGCTCACCCATCAGAAGGGACTGATCTGTGTTAAGTGGGAAAGGAACTTGCCCAGGGTCATCAGGATTGTCTGTAGCAGAGAAGTGCAAAATATCCTGTGGGCTTCTGAGTCACTGTCATTTTTGACTCATCTCGTGGTTAAAAAACACAGTTTGGTGCTGCTGGGGCTGGACTTGGTGTCCAACCGTCAATGATTCTTATGCCTTTCTCTGTGGAATTAAAAAGCTTTTTGATGCTTAACATATTGCCTCTGCAGGTACTTTCATATGGCATCTGTCTCCCCCCCCCAGCATCCTGGGATAACCCAAACAGGTTCATCTCTACTACAGGTGGACCAAGACCGAACCCAGCCACATTTTCCTCTCCCTGCCTGATATCAAGGTGAGATAAAGAGGCAGAAAATGCACAGAGCAGCCAAAAAGAAGAGGCTGAGCAAGGGCTGCTCACAGGAAGTCACTGCTCTCATCAGACCAGGGCCCTTAATTGCTGCATCTCTTCTGCCTGTGCCAAAAGAGATGATCCCAGGTGCCACCAATGGACAATGCTATTTAAATCAATTATCTCCCCATTTGGAGCCATCCAGTCTCTTCCTCCTTCACTGTACAGCCACGAGCTCCATCATTTATTCATCCTTGGCTGCATTTAAACATCTGCTCTGCTGCCATTTGACTTTGGCAGAGCATTAGCTTTAAAATTTCATGAAACATAGTGCAGGTGGCAAAATCAGAAATTAAGGATTATAATCATGGCAAAGCCAGGCTGGTGAGCTGGCCCCAGCTCTGATGGCTCAGGAGGAAAGATGCGAGAAGAGTTCCTGAGGATTTAATGCCCCGCCTGTGTGCAAGTCACATCTTTTTTTTCCCCATTCCACCAAAGGCTGGGGGGATTTTTACATCCTCCCTGCTCTCAGGTGGATGTTAAAGAATGAGGGGAACGTCTCACACTCAGCACTCTTCAGGTTTTGTTGCTCTGTTGCTGCCACAGAATTCCTGACTGGGCGTTTGTTTTTGAGGGATGATGTGTCCCCAGTCCCTGCTTTCACCATGGAGCCATAACCCTCTAAACCACATTGGTTATCTGCAGCACTTCCCTGTGTTTATAGCAAATAAAGAGAGGTTTGGAAAGGAATATCTGATTCAGCAATTCTCATCTACTAACCCAGTTTCCATTGGTGCTGAGTGGCATTGGAGGGACAGAGGAGTAAGAGGATGGCAGGGGGCAGGATAGGGAAGGGGAGGTTGGAGGGGGTTTAGAGAAACCTCTGTGCCTCAGGATCTGGTGCTGCTGATGCTAAAGAACTTCAGGATCCAGTGATTTCTGAGCCATCAGACATCCCGCCCCACAGAGGATGAGAGAGAACTCCCACCCCTCTTCCCAAATGTTAGGAAGACCAAAGGGATTACTCAGCACTTGGCTGTGCTTTGATACCTAAGAGTTTCTGAGTCTGGGGGTTTTTAGATCTTTTGAAGCATCTGGTGGATAAAGAGCCAGCATGGGTTTATCACACAGAGATCACATCAAACCCCTCTTCGATGATGAAACTGGGCAAGCAGATGAGGAAGAAGCCACAAATGGGACATATTCTGACTTTAGGAAGGTTTTAGGCCTGGTGTAACATTTTGGGAAGTAGGCTGTTTGGGCTGGACACAGACTCCACTGTGCAGCACAGCTTGCTGGAAGGTTCTATGCTGATGCCACCACTGAGCTCCAGTCTTGCCTATGCAGGGCTGCTCCCCACACCAGCACCCTGTTTGATCCCCTGCCTTCGATCTCCCTGGCTTAAGGACATTGGTTTAAAGAGAGGGACCAGTCAGTTCTCCAAATCCAGTCCCTGTGCAGCAGGAAGGATTTCCCTGGACACCACAAAACCTCACTGCTGGGTGGGGAGGCACCAGGTGGTCCAAGGCTGCACCGGCTTTGATGCACTGGAGAACACAACAGTGAGGTTTGGTATAGAGATGAGCCATGTATTCAGACCCAAATTTAGGGAAAAGGGTAGGGGTACATATGCACTGATGGGATTTTCAGGTTAAGGTTTGAAGCTTCAAGGAGAGGAGGAAGGAAGGAGCCATCTGTGGGTTTAAGGCCCTTGGTTTTATTGGGGTTTCTAGAAGGCAAACAAGTAGGGGAAAAAGGAAAGGGCATGACTTTCAATCAGTTTTATCTCCCCAGGTTTGCACAAGGCTCTCATTAGGACCCACCTTGTTCCCCATTTTAGCTTTGTAAGTTCATCCAGCTCTGAATGTCCCCAGGGAAAACGGAACTTTACACTGTAAGTGACACTCTTTAGCTTCTCAAATGAACTTGGAAAGATGCTTTTATGGGATGGGAGCTAGCTGGGACCTGCACCAACATCCTAAGCAGGCCAGTGCCCTGATTCCATGCTTTTTTGGGGATAAAAGCAGGGCTGGGGCAACACCTGACCGCAGTAATGTCAGGTTGTTACCCCATCACCCCTCGCTCCAAAATGCATCCTCAGCACTCCCAGAGGTTCTTTTCCAGGCAACTTTTATACTTCAGGTCTCCTCTAGATCCTGCCTGAGCCTGGGCAGAGGTTGTGGTCTACAAGGAAACCAGGTCCCTTGTAAGCACAGTGCTGTCACTTTGATGGAGTGATCCATAACTTCCCTTGCTAATTGTCAAAGCACAGGACTCAATCCAAGGCATGCTTCCCTTGGGAAAGTGGCTTCTCCTACCTGCACTGGCAGGAGAGCAGCCTCGGGAACGGAGAACATCGCATCATTCCCATGGCAACAGCCTGGGAGCCTGCAAAAGAATTATGACTTCGTTCCCCATTCTGGCAGGAGAAGAAGCCAGGCTTTATGGGATTAGGAAGATCCCAACTCAAACATCCAGGATATCACTGAAGGGAATAATGAATAGTAATAGGAGAGTAAATGGGGTTTGATCCAAGGCTCTGTCCAAACGGTGTGAACAACCCACCTTGTTTAAGTTTGGTTGGTTCCCAGGCTGAGAGTGAACCCTTTGGGGGATTCTGAGTTGGGACAGGAGCAAGACTCTGCCACAATTCAGACACTTCAGAGGAGTAAAATACATGTGAGGCCAAGAGTGATCGCTATCATCCAGGTTTTCCTGAATTTAAGTTCCCTTTACTCTGGTTACCTTCACGTCTCAGAAGAGCAGAATCTATCTTCCCACCCCAGGAATACTTTGGTGGAGTGCAAGTCCTCATGTGAGTATCTAATGAGAACATTTGGGTTAATGACTATTTCTGCAAGGGCTACAGCAGCCAGGACACTGGGATAAGCCTCTGGTTGAGTCCTGGGGTGTGGCTACATACAGCCATGGGCCACAAATTCTCCTCTGCAGAAGCTCTCCCATTGTCCTGCACCCTTGTCATCCCTCACCCCATCCCATGGGAAGACCCTGCCCATAGACATGTGGACAGGACCTTAACATCAAGGGCCATGGTGATCCTGCCTCTTTTCCAGCTTTCTGGGAATTGCTGTTTCTCCCCTGCTTAGGTGTGTCTGTGTTTCTCTGTGTTCACTCCACCACACCAGCATTTGCTCAATGATCCATCCCCTGCCAGCCCCATGCAGCCCACATCCCTCAAAACTCATCCTCCGCTTCAAAGTCTGAAGGAAATGGTGGACTGACCCTTCCTTTTCTCCTTTCCTTTTCCTCTCATTGTAATCAAATCTCTCATTGTAATCAAACAAAAAATAAGGAAAGGTATGGGAAGGGTGCAGCCTTTGCCCCAGCTAATTGCACGCCCTCCAGATTTGACTCCAACCCCAGCCCAGACGACTCTGCAGCAGCTCCAAATCCCTGAGCACTCCTGATTTACTTTCCACAACCCTGGACAAACCAGTCTCTGCTCCCGACTGTCCCTTTCCAAGTATTTGTTATTTTAAGCCAGCCCCTCAGGGATTCCATTTCTGCACAGAATGCAAGGATTTAGCCACGCAGCCCATGTTAATGCTAATAGGATTATCGTACAATCACCAAATCGTTTAGGTTGGATAAGACCTTTAAGACCATCGACTCCAACCATTCCCCCAGCAGTGCCAAGGCCACCTTTAACCACGTCCCCAAGAGGGAGATTTGCACAGGTGAACTCCAAACCTCCCTGTCAGGTGCCTGACTCATGGCCAGCAATGGATGGAGGTACAGCAGCTTCAGACTGGGGGTGTTCAGCCCAAACTCACCCCCAACCCCTGAGATTAGGCAGAGGTTAACAAGATGATGTAGTTATTTTCCCCCAACACCAAGACGTCACTGTTTTAAGGAGCACTTTGAAGCTTTTCTTGAAAAACCAACACAGAGGTTATTCCCTCCTTGCACTGCTCTGCCCTTCAGCTGCTGAAAATAAGGAGTGAAAAATAACCCTCAGGGCTGCAAACATCTCTGCGTGGGCCTCAGGGTGCTGGGCATCTTTGGGAGCTTGGGGACAAGGTAAGGGTAAAGCATCCAGCAGTGACACTTTACACATGGAAAAATAACTACATTAGGAATGGCTACAACTCACCTGGAGACTCCATGGGTGGCTTTCAATGGGCATCTACCTTTGCTCCCAACGCAGGTGGATGGGTTTGGATGCTCACTGGCTACCGAAAGTCTCCTCTGACTCCTGAACCAGGATTTCACCTGGCACACCTGAGTGTCCCTGTCCCTGTGCTGGCAGGAGCAGGGAGGAGCAGACATGTCCCTTCTACCAAGGAATGTCCCTGTCCCCATGTCTGTGTGCTGCCAGGAGCTCCCATCCACGTGGGGGACATGAAAAATGGGTGGAGATTTCCTGCTGATGCAGTTGTTTGCTATGGAAATGGAGATTGGCTGAGTAGGTGCCTTTGGGATTTCTTATTAGGGTTTTCCTGTGTTAATTCTGCACAAGGAGAGAAGTCACTGCGCAGAGTCGTGCACACAGCCAGGGGTTTGTTCCACTGATTTTCCCAAGCTGAGCACAGCTCAAGCACTGCCCCCAGCCCAACAGCCCTCGGTGGGTCACCACAGACCAATCCCGCAGCACAGATGGTCCTATAATTGCTGTTTGCTTTCCCATCCTGGGTTTCTGGGACATGTGTTTTGTGTTGTGATCCCTCCAGCCTCCCTGGTTTTGTGAATCACACTCTATAAAATAATGGCTGCCTTGGGAATGCAAGGCAGGACATTTACCCTTCCTGTGCATGGGAGTTTGTCACTGTCTGCCAGGACCAGCTCATCAAGCAGAGTCCTTGCTCTTAATCCTGATTTTGCAATACACTGAAGCACACACCTACATCCACCTCCATCTGTAACACTCAGGGATGTTCTTATCTCTCAGTCCTGTGATTTTCTGCTTTAATTTAATTCAGTCTCGTTTCCTGTCTTTGCTGGTTCCCACCAAGCTCTTCTTATTGTCCTTCTGCTTTTCCCTCCATCAATAAATTGTGTCTTATATATTCCTCACTAATGTGCTTTAAAGTGTTAAGGTGAGAGGTGAAATAAGAAATACAACACAACAATCCCCTTTCCTTTGATTGAACTTCCCTGACACTGCTGCTTCATAGACAATATCATTGGATATAAACAGCATCAACTTTTCTAAAACTAAAATAAATTAAATTATAAATTAAACCTTTGTTGCAGCAACAGCACTAAAAACCTGCAGATGATTCCCTAAGACACAAATACAGTAATCTGGATTTTTCTAGGTAGATAATGAGATCCTGTATGACACCTCCGTGCTGGCAGAGCCCTCTCCTCCAGCCCAAATCCCTCCCAGCTTCCTCTGATGGAAAAATGGGATTTCACCCAGCTAAAAACAAGCAAATGTTGATGTTTGAACAGAAATCTTGGAGAAAGCCTCCTGTGTGACCACAGCTGATTTGCTGCAGACCTGAACACTCACAGCCAATTTGCTTTTTTGGTGTAATAGAATTCCAAGGCAGTTCATGGAGCTCCACCAGGGATTCGTTTGGCCTGTGGTAGTTACTGGATCAGCCCTGGAAGGAGGAAGGAAAGGAGGGAATCACCAAAACTCATCTCTGCCCCCAGAGCCATTGCAGCACCAGCACCTTTTCTGTGGAGGCTGGTTTGGATTTCAGGATGTTTCTTGGTGGAGGAGATGCCTGGAAAAGGTGGGAACTGCGCTGGGTGCAACAGAGATGTGCTGAAATAGGGACCTTTAAACCTAGCCCTGTCCCTACAGCCAGAGAGGGACCATGTAAAGCCCCAGCTGTAGGGATCCAGGGGTGGGTTTATCCTCTGAAAGCAGCCATGAGGCAGTTTGGGAAAGCAGGGCTGGCCATCCTCCCCTTCCCAGATGTGCTAAGCTCTTCCCTGCAGCCAAGTCCTTCCCCAGGACTGGCTCAGGAACCAGTCGGAGCAGGATCCTCCTCACTGCTGCTTTTAGTGTGTGAGCTTACTCCGATTAAGGCTGTTGCTTAAGCTCCCATGCCTGTTTGCAAGTACCTGTGGAATGGGAGCTCCCCATCAGTTTGTGGGTGTGCAGGAAACTCTGGTGTTGCATTCCCAGGGATGCACTACCTCGCCACCTGGGTTAGAACAGGCACAGACACAGGGACTCAAGGTTCCTTTTCTCTGTCCTTGCACCACTGCTGGGGGATTTTTCCTCTTCTAGGATTTTTTGTGACTTTTTAAAATTCTCCACAGTTGCTCCCTAAGGTTGGAGAGCTCTGAGTGTGCCCTGGGATGTGCAGTGCAAACACCCTTCTCCCAGCCCAACCTGCAGTGAGATGCTGGAGCTCTTTCCTGTTCTCCTGTGGGACAAATTCAGCTTCTGCCCCTGAAACTGAGTCAAGAAATGCAAAGGTCCTTTTCCGCATTTTCCCTATGTGAATGGTGGAATCCCCTTTCCCCTTCTTTTCCCTTTAGCACTGGCTCAGCTGTGTGTGCCTCTCCCACCCCAACACCTGTGGAGATGAGGGGGGCAATGAGGAACAATCCCTTAATCCCTGCTGGTTCCTGGCCCAGCTCCCCCCACAGCCATAGGGCTTTACAACCCCTTTTACCAACAGGTAGCTCAGCCAGTTGCTGCTACAGCCCAGATTATGAGGTGGGGACACAGATCCCTGTTGGGCTGCTGTTTGGGCAATCCATAGCACTAGATGTCATCCCTTTCCCAGAAAAACAGGTCAGAGTTTGGGGTAGGAAGATCTCATGCCAGGGCTCTCGTTGTTTGGTATTCCCAGCTAATGAGGGGAAAAAATGTCCAAAGTGGCCACGCTGACAGGCTGAAGCCTGGCAGACGCAGCCATATTGTTCTGGAATCAGCAATTAGCTGCCCAGTTTTCTCCCTCATCCCTCTGGGAAAGGGATGAGGAAAGGCCCCACTTCAGAATAAATTAGTTTCTCAAAGGAGAGGGAGCTCTGCAGATGGCTCTGTTGTGCTTCCCACTCGTGTGCAGCTCTGGAGCACACAGTGCCCCATGCTCAACCTGTCTGTGCTCCAGATGTTCTCCTATTCTGAACACCTGGAAGGGAAGAGGTGGCCTCACCTCCACCTTCTTCTCCCCAAAAGCAGCTGTTAAATAATATTTATCATCAAACTTCAGCATCAATTTTGCCCAAGTGTTTCCCTCCAGAACACTGTGGCTTTGTTGCTGGAGTTGTAGGGGTGATTTAGAACTTCAGAATTCCCAGATTCTTCATTTTGCTGCTCCAGATATCACTCTGATTAGCAATGGGAGTCCAAGGGGATAGATTTGGGAAGTCACTTGAACACCTCTAACAACTGGAGCAAGTGCTCTGTGTTACACCAAAACTGAACTCGCTCTGGTCTCAGCAGTGCTGTGGTTTCCCTCCCATTTCTGTGGCTCACAGCAGAGGGAAGACCTCCCATAAACCACAACTTTTAGGGAGCACTTTGGCAGCAATATAAGCTGCCTTTGCATTCCAGGTGGGGAGCAGCTCTCCTCTGAGGAGAAACAACCTTTGTGCCTGTGGAGCAGCTCATGGTGATGCCTGCCTGCCTTAAATGGAGCCTGGAAAAGTCTCATCCAAAGGCAGCATTTCTGAAGAACAGCAGTGAAACGGGGTCATCACAGAATATCCTGAGGTGGAAGGGACCCACAAGGATAATCCAAGTCCAACTCCTAAACAATATCAGACTGTTTTTAAGGAGAGTTGACATACTGCACTTTGAGGGCTCCCAGGGGTGTAGCTGTTAAGGATATTTATTTTTCCCTGCTGCATCACCAACGACTGGTATCTGTTTCAAGAATCAGTGACTCCAAATAGCTGAATTTTCCCTCAATCTTTCCCTGTGTAACATCCAGATCCCGCAAAAATCATACCAGTGGTTGATCCTGCTCTGTTTACAAGATCCCTGTGGACCAAGGGAAGAATTATTTCAGCCTCCTGGGTTTCCTGCAGTTTAGACCCCTTGGGGTCTTGCCCTCATTGTGTGTATTTATCTCCTGGTGCCTCATGAGTTGCTTGTTCCATGTGCCAGTTCCTCCTCAGAGGCTTCCCAGGTTTAAGCAAAATAGGACAAATTGGTCACTGAATTGGTTACTGCACCCCAGGGCAGTGGTCATAGCCTCAAGGCTACCAAAGCTCAGGGAGCGTTTGGACAAGGCTCTCAGGAAGATGGTGGGATTTTGGGGCTGTCCTGTGCAGGATCAGGAGTGGGACTGGATGATCCAGCTCAGGAGATTCCATGATTCTATGGAAAAACCCCATTCTTCAACTGATGGAGAGGCTTCAGTGGTGAGGGCTGTGGTGCTGCCAAAGACACTGATTAAGTAACTTCCGAGGCTTTTTGGGTCTCCTTTAGGGTTTTAAACCCATCTTTGAGGAAAATATGGAGACTTCCAAATGTTCTGTTTGGGAAGAAGACACGATGGCTGCCCATGAAGACCAAGGGCACGGTGTATCCCGGTGGCGACGGGCTCTGTGGGGAAGGTCTGGGACATCTAAGAATTTCCTTTTGGCCTTTCCCCCCTGAAATAGAATGGGATATTTCTCCGGTGCCGGCTCACAGGGCCACTCAGCGGGAGGGAGTCCCAGACAAGGAAAGCCCGTGGCCTTCCCCACGCTCATCCCAAGGTGGCAATGATGGGCGCTCACCCCTCCGTGCCTTAGGGCTTCTCCTCCTTCCGCGGGGCTCCCAACTTTACCAGAGTTTGGATGGTTTAACTGCGGCTGCCCCGGGATGCTTCGGGCACAGCCCGGAGGTGCGAGGCGGTCCCGGGGCGCCTCTGAGGCGAACCGAGGCACCGAGGGCTTCTTGGGTGCCCCGGGCGGGGGGCAGCGATCCCGGTCCCCCCGGTCAGTCCGTGCCCCGGGCGGGGGCAGCGATCCCGGTCCCCCCGGTCAGTCC
>JAWWMP010000165.1:9567711-9597075 GCA_035047865.1 Dendrocincla tyrannina
GGCCCCGCCGAGCCCCCCGGCCCTCCGCCCCGGGAGCACAAAGGCGGCGGACGGGCACCCAGCGCAGCCGCGGGGCGCCCGGCCGCGGGGGCCGCTCGTCTCGGCATCCCCGGCTCGGGGGAGTCGCCGCTGCCCGCCGCTCCGCCGGGTGCCCGCGCAGGACCGGCGCTGCCCGGCCGGGAGTTGGCACAGGACGGCCTAGCTGGGGTCGCGGTTTTGGGGGTCCCCGGGCCGGGCCGGGGTCAGGAGCGCCTGGGCCGGGTGGCCGGCGTGGGGCCGGTGAGCCCGCCGAGGCCCCGGCGGCTCCCCGAGGTGATGCCGTGTGAGCGCCGTGTCCCTGCCGGGCAGGTGCCACCGAGCCTCTCCGGGGCACAGCGGAGCGGGTTTCGTTCCCGTCGTGGTTTTCCCCGCTCGCCGTGCGCTCCCCGTGGCCCCGGACACCTCTCCTTTCCTGCCGGCAGCCCCGGTGGCCGAGGGCTTGTTTCCTCTTCTTTTGTGTAGCGGTGGCTCCTAATGGAGGCAGCTCCGCTGGCTCCCTCTTTTCCAGCTGCTTCTACGAGGCGCAGGAGCCAGCACATGTGACTGGGCAGATCTCGGGAAGACGAGCAAGTCGTGCCCGGGCTGCGGCCCCGGCGCAGGGATCCCCGCACCCCAGCACGGGGAGCCCTCTCCCCCGCGGGCACAGCCCTGGAAACTTAAAAAAACGCGACCATTTGGGACCTATTCCGTTCGCCTCTCCCCCTCCCCTCCCTCTTTCCGCGAAACGCTTATCTGAAAGAGGTGGTGGTTGTGTTTTGTTTTAAGGAATACAGCTGCCCCTTGTGCTCCATCTGAAGTCATCATTGTGAGGAGCAGGCGAAGCTCAAAGCGAGAGGCTTTGCCGGGCTTTTGCTTGCCTGGTTAATTGATCTGTCCATCAGTTCGCCACAATTAGCGAGCGCTCGCTCCACGCTGAGGAGCTCGCTGGTGTTCTGAGGGGCTCATGGGGTGATTTGAGGGCTTCCAGCCCTCCTGGGTTGGGGGAAGGAGTGCCACGAGCTGCATGATAGACTGATGCTTTTGAAATCTTAATGTGATTTAAATATCAGCACACCGCTGATCGCTTCAGCAGAGATATCCTGCTCACATATTCATCCCGAGCCATCCTTCATGTTTGGCATGTCCTGGCTACCTGAAGCCTTCCCCAGGTTTCAGCTGGAGCTGTCTAAATATTTGCTGGCAATAGGAAACCTTGCATTACTCTGATTTTCCAGCACGTTTTGGGTTGAAACATTGATTTTTGCTTGTTTTCCTCGTGAATTCAGTGCAGCATTTCCATCAGAGCTCTCCAGCTGCTCTTCTGGAGCGGAGCAGAGAAGTGTAGCATCGCTGATAGGTGTAAAACCAGCTGGAAAACGTCAAACCTGCGGGGGAAAATAATTCCCTGAACTTTGAGGAGAGCAGATCCTTTCTGCATGTGCTGTTTGCTGGGGGTTGGTGGTGACAGTTGCACAGGACAATAAAATGTCACCTAAAAGTGTGGAGTTTGGGGGAAAAGCAGTCACAGCCTTGGGTCTTATAGCAGAAATATTATTTCTGTTACAAAGTAGCTCAGGCCTCTGAGGTTCTGTCATCCGGCTCAATAATTCAGTTTATCATTGGTGCTCTGTCCTTCTCGCCACTCACGTGCATCAGCGTTCTGTCTCCACTCTGTCAACCTTAGTATTTATTTGGCTTTTTAACTAGTACCACAGGACAGTTAGAGTTGGAAGGGACCTCTGGAGACCATCCCCACCTAGAGCAGGAGACAGGAACACATCCAGGTGGGTTTGGAATGCCTCTAGAGAGGGAGATTCCTTGACCCCATCCCAGGAAGCTGTTCCAGTTCTCTGCCACCCTCTGTGGAAAGCTCTTCTTCCTGTTGAGGTGGAACTTGTTGTATTTGAGGTTATGCAGGTTAATTTTGTGTGCTGTGATGGCATTAATCTCTGCTATGTCTGTCGGGGGCTCTGAGATGTGTGTGCTGGTTGAGTCTGGGGAGATCTGATTTAGGGAGCACCTGGCTGGCATTTGGGGGAAATCCACTCTTCAGCAAATGCTTTTCTAATGCTGCTACAGCACTGAAAATAAGCCCTTAGCAGCAAATCTGTCCAAAGTAAACAATTGAAAAATAATTAGGAATGGGAAGCAAAGGCAAGTTTGCTGCTTGGCATTGCGTTCAGACTGGGGGGGAAGTGAGTGAGTGTCAATACCTGGCACTGCAAAAACAGGAGGGTGTGCCCAGATGTGCAAATATCACATCCAAAAGGAGCTGTGTGGGGGTGTTTTTGCCCCATCTCCCAGTTGGTTGTCCCCATTTGGATATCAGAAGGAATTTCTTCATGGAAAGGGTTGTCAAGCACAGGGAGGGGCTGCCCAGGGAGGTGGTGGAGTCTTCATTTCTGGAATGACTGGATGGTGCACTCAGCGCTCTGCTCTGGGTGACCAGGTGGGAATCAGTCACAGGTTGGCCTCAGTGATCATGGAGCTCTTTCCAACCTCAGTGATTCTGGGATCTCCCTTAACCACATCAATCCACCCCATCGAAGTAGCAACAGAACAACCCCAGTGTCATACCCAACCAGCCAAACTAATTAAGTCACAACTCTCATGTTATTAATAATAAACGAGCAGTGGATCAGATAACTGGGAAATAAATAAAAAAACCCCAAAATCAAAAAAAAACACGCAAAAAAGAAACACCCCAAAGAAGTTATAAACCTAAAATAGCTGCAAACACAAGCTGTGGGCTGGCAAGGGCTGGGGTGGCTGGTGTGTGACAGCGAGGGACACATGGCAATCCCGAGGGATTTGCCCCATCCAAAGGGCTCTGCTTTGCTGTCCTTCTTCACCTCAGAAGGTGAGCTGCAGGTTACATTCCCAGCTGCAGATTTGGGGCAGTCTTCAGCTTTTTTTTTGCAGTGCAAAGGTTGGAAAAAAAATCACAGCTTCTGGATGCAGCCTGTGTTTAAAGGGCAAAAATAAAAAGGGGGATGTTTTGTGAAGGGTGCTCAGAAATTGTGCCCCATGTTTCAGCATGAGGACTGGGGGCTGTGAGTTCTTCAACAATGCTGTCCAGCATGGCAGCGCCTCTTTCATTCACACGAAAGACAAGGATTTTAATGGCAAAAAATATTAAAATTCATGGCCAGATTGTTGCTCTGAGTGAATAAATTATCTCTAACAAGACCATCACGATTTAACCCTCTTTTGCACTTGTGCTGGCACCTGATATTCTTTAAAAGGGGAAAACACTTAAATGTAATACTACTGGATTTATTTCTTAAGAGACAGAAAGAACTGAGGTTGTATGGGACAATGAATCCACAGGCCTTTGTCCATGTACTGCCCAGATTTACTATTTTAGCATGCAGCTTTATTGTAAATAAAACAGAATGAAGTAGAGTTACAGTGATACTTCACATGCAAATAAAAAACGCTTTCCATTAGAAGAACAGGACACTGGAAAACTTTATCCTGCCATAAAGTGAAATGAGGGACTGATGTTATTAAAGAGAAAACCCCAAGGATGTCATTAAGAAAAATAAATCTAAATCTGATTAAGAACTAATGCATTTGCCCTCTGTTCTCTGGCCTCACACACAGTATTTGTGCCACTGGAGTTTAATTGAACTTCTCCATGTTATTTTTTCACTTGACCTGTGTGTAAAATCAGAGTATGGGGAGCTGATGAGGTGTAAGAACTGCAGTCAGCTGAGGGAACAGAACCCCTTTGTAAAATCTCTGATCTCTCAATTTTGTTCTTTGGAAATTATACAATTGTTATTTGAGTTTGAATCCCTCAGCAGGGACAGCAGTGCTGCTCTGCTTCTGGAGAACAGCAGCTGAAAAGGAGGGTGGCTGGTTTCCCTTTTATCAGCCGGTTATTGGTATACATTGAACTTCATGACATGTTCCACAGAGGGTGAGTGGTTTATTAGCTCCACGTGGGTCAAAGATGGCATGAGGAATGCTCCAGATTTTTGCCTGGTTTCTGAGTGGTGCTTTTTGGCAATGCTGAGTTCTTGGTGATGGGGAAAGACACGACACAGCTTAAATTAAAAATGTGGGAATAAGCCATGTAACACCCTGTGAATCCACTGGCACTGGGCAGTCCCCTTCAGAGTCCAGCTGAGTGTGTAGCCAAATAAACTCCCGTTGCCTGGGAGGGATCTGTGTCAGCTCCCTGGGAGCGTGGCGTGCTCAGGGCTGGAGCCCTGCGCTTTTCCCACGTGGCAGGGCCGGGAATGCTGCTTTTATCACCCTTTTATAAAAGCTCTGCCTGAGATTATAGGTGGATAAAGGGTTGCATCTTATCGAGGGCTGCTTGGAATTGTTTTGGGTTGTAATTCTTCCTGTGCCGCTTAAAATTCTTGGTGCCTTTGGCCAGGAATTTGGGCGGTGTTCGCTGTCACACGTGCTCAGGCACCATGACAGGAGTCTGGTGGATCAGCCAGGTGTCAGCTCATCCCAGCAGCGTGCTGGGGACAGGGAGGGATCCCTGTGTGCCTTGTGTCTCTCCTTGCCCTTTCCAGAGGAGAGTGGTGCAGCCCAGGTGGAATTTTCCTCCTGCTGTATTCCCTGGGCACTGCCCTGTTGTGGATGGAAGCACTCCAGGCAGCAGCACGTGGAGCAAGTGGGATTTGTGTTAAACGTGGTGTGCTCAGGGATAAGATGATGCTGCCGGGTGCTGCGTTCCTCGTGTCCCAGTTCTCCTGAACAAAGGTGTCACTGAAGGCAAGGATGCTTTTTAGGTTTTTCCCCTTTGTGAGGCATATCCCAGGAGTGCTCCCCGGCACCCATTGTTCTTCCAGCAGGTTTCACCTTCTCAGCTTTGAAACTCTACAGCTCAGCAGCCTGGGTTGTTTTTTTGTTTTTTTTAAAAAGAAAGATCTTGGCATTTAGCAACTGCCTGTATCTCAGTATTTCAAATTATTTATGATGCTCTTAGGAACAAAAAGCAGGCGTGTTCCTCACATTGATTGGAATAAAACCCCCTTTGCTGGCAGCTGATTTTTCAGTGTCTGGATTATCATCCTTGCACGCCAGTGCTGGGGAAGCATCGAGATCCCGGGCATTGCTTCCTGCATACACCGTGCCTGGCCTTCTATTGTTCGTGCCTGTGGCCCGTGGAAAGCTTGGGAAGTCGGGAGCTTCAGCTGCCTTCCCACAGCACAGCATTATCCGCGGCTTGGCTTCATTGTGTCTCCCAGCGCCTGCGGAATACCTGGAATAGGCTTCACTTGACAGCAGGGAAGGAAAACGGGGAGTTCCAGGGGAAAAGAGGTGGTTGAGTTGAGCTCTGGAGGCTGGAGGGAGCATGGCCAAGCGGCCACAGAGCAGGTGGGTGCTGCTGGAGCCGGGAGCACCCTTGCATTCCCAATCCTTGGATCCTTGCCTGGAAGTTCGTTAAATTAATGTGTGTTTTAATGTAGCCCCTGGAACGGATCAGGACCCACATCCCTGGAATAGCTTTGGGGTTCTCTCTGTGTTAGGGCAGTGGGCAGGTTGAGTGCATTGTTTACTGTTGAGATTACATAAAAAGGACCAGGATTTGAGCAGGGGTGGAGAGGGGCATCCACTCATCTGCAGAGGGGCTATGGAGAGCACTTGGGTGCAGTGAGGAATAAGCTATAATAATCACATATTGCGAAACATGGAATGTTGGGAAGGAGAAGGAAAGTGGGAAGGTGCAGGCTTGTGGAGGGAACTAGTGGGCAACAGGAGATTTATTTTTAATTAAGAAAAAACTCTTCGAAAACAGAGGCAAGAGGCATGTTTGGGTTTGCCCTTTGTTCAGCTCAGCCAAAATCAGTGGAAGGATTCGAGGCTGGAGGTGCCTCAGAGTAAGGAGATGCAGAGCTCTCTCCAAGGTGAGCAGGATAGCAAAGGAAAAGGATTTGGCAGCTCCAGTCACGTGTAGACAGAGAAAAAGGAGATTTTCCTAAAATGCTGGCTAAACGCCAGGTGGCAGGACAGGTACAGAAATCCTGCCTTGAACAGGTAAATCCCAGCCTGGGAATTCCATAGATCTCAGCAGATTGCACAAGCAGCAGAAGTGAACCAGGTGTTGGGGGGTTTTATTCTTTAAAAATCCCTTAGTGACACCCACTCTGGCAAACCCCTAATTCCTGGAGGTGGTGCCAGCAGTAACCAGGCATGTGCTAGGCAGAGCACTTGGTGAGGGGGAATGTGCAATAACTGCTGGCTGCCCCCTTGTCCCCTGTGAGAGAGCCCTGGCAGCTCATCTTTCCCTTTCTCAGGTGCTGAATTTCATCAAAGATCTCTAGGAATGTAGTTTTTTGGGATTTCTCGTCCTCCCTGTGTTTTGGTTGGAAGGAGGTGAATCCTTTCCAATCCTGCTAGGACAGACAGTGTGATTGGGAATGCACTGTTTAGCCAGCCTATTAAAAAAAAAAAAGCCATTTTCATTTCTTCCTGCTTCCATTTTTTTCCCATATGAAAAAGAAGAGCCAGGGAATAATTCCCACTTGAGAACAAATGAGCAGCTTTGCTGAAAGTGCAGTGCTGGCACCTCTGGGGCTGTAAAGGTGTGGTACAAACCCTGCCCCAGTGGGTCAGCACCAGTTACAAGGAATGAAGTTCTGGGTGCGAGTGGCTTAATTCCAGTGCGGATGGAGCATCTCTGTCTGTGCTCAGCCCACGTGTGATCTGCAGCAGTTCTGCTGCCTGAAACCACTAATGAGCTTAAGAACTTCCCTGTTTTCTCAGTGCTTAACAAAAATTAAATCCTTCCCTCCCAGCACAAGTTGTCGCGTGCTTGGCTGGTGCTTTCAGGCAGAACAATGGGTGAGCACTGACCTTCCCGAGGTGCCACCTCGGAGCTCTTACTGAATAATTAGGTGATCCTTAACCTTCCCACAAGGTTTAGGAGGTGGGGTTTGTATTGATAATGTGACGTATCCCAAGACTCAGCCTTGAATTTCAGGCTAAACTCCATCTGTCCACTAAGTGAATGTCAATCCAATTTAAGCTTGCATATGTTTCCAAGGAAACCATGGGAGGCAGTGGGGAGAAAAGGATTGTGGAGGGGCAGGAAGGAAAGCACAGCAGCAGCATTTTGGCTTTTCAGTGCTTAAATATGATTAAAATCCAGTTTGCTTTAAGAACCCTCCCCAGAGCAGTGCTTTGAGGGTCAGATGGTTTGTCTTGGAGCAGCCTTTGTTGCATGTAAATGAAACATTAAAATAAAAAAAAGGGAAGGTAGTTTCAGGTGCTGTCCCTGAAGATCTTTGCACTTTCCAATATAGATCACAGAATCCCAGGATCATTTAGATTGGAAAAATCCTCCAAGAACATTGAGTCCAGCCTGTGCCCAATCCCCACCTTGTCACCCGGCCCAGAGCACAGAGTGCCATGTCCAGTCATTCCTTGAACACCTCCAGGGATGGGGACTACACCACCTCCCTGGGCAGCCCCTTCCAATGCTTAAAATCATGGGTTTGGATAGTGAGGTCCTCCTAATTTTGTGTCAGGCTCGAAAACTCATGGAGCTCCATGAAAACTTGTGCAGCCCCTCAGCTGAACAAAGCAAGCGGTGAATGGACTCAGAGGAGTCTTTGTATCCATATTTAGTCTTCTCAAAAAGTATAAATGAGAAGATGTTATAAACGTTTGGGTAAGTTTAAGATCAGAATTAGTGCTTGGTTTCTGTTCAGAAGAAATGAGGATTTCCTCCCCCTCCCCTGATTTACAGGAATTCACCTCTAACTGAGAGTTTAAATCCTGCAGAAGCCAGGACTATTAAGTCTGCCTGGCTTTCCAGAGAAAGTGTAGTTCTACCTGTTAATACAGCTGTTAAATAAAGTGTTTATCTCGGTTATTAAACTAATGAGGATCTCGTTTTGGAGATCTAAAATGGTATATTATCTATCATTTTAGTTTAAGGAATGCTACTGGCTTCAAATGTTTTAGTGTGACCAATAGCTGGAATTCTATCTGGGGGTATCCTGCATGGATTTCAATCTCCTGGTGCCTTGTAACTGCAATCCGAGGCACAAACTCCTCAGCTCAGGGCTCTTTGCAGCTCTTCTTCAGGATCAGATCCTCTTTGGGTCAAATCTCCCAAGATTTGGACCACCAGCAGCAAAACTGGCTGTGGGGAGGTGTGTGCTGGGCGCAGGCACTGGGAGTGCTCCTTGGCTGTGGGATAACAAGGGAGTTCTGGCTGTTGAGAAGGGGCTTTGCAGCACATTGCTCCTTATCAGCTGTTTACCCAACCATGCTGGACAAGCCTGGGAAAGCAGAGCTGGCTGCAGCTTGCTTGCATCTTCCAGCAGGTCCTGGAAACTTCCTACCAGTTCCTTCGCCTTGTAGCTGTGAGAGGCTCCTGCTGCTACTTTGGCTCTGTTTCAGCTGGCAGCTCAGGAGTCCCTCTGGGATCACCTCTCTGGTAACTTTTACTATGGTCTGGCTCCACGTGTTGTCTCCTTACACCCTGCTCCTTGGAGCCTGCAGCTCATCTTTTACCTTCATGCTCCTGTGTCAGTGACTGGGATGTGTGAGGGTGTTTTCCCCTTCTCCATCCCTCTTTTTGATGTGTTGAACATCTCAATGTGCAATTAATGTTCTCAAATCCTGTAGCTGATAATCAAGGGCATAGTTCTGAGTGTCTTTTGTTTCCCTACTTGACAGTGCTAGAAGTTCCACAAAAATTTTGCTCTTTTCTTCCCTGTTAGGGATATTCTCCTTGAAGGAAGAAGAAGCATGTGGCAGGGGGGTTTTTGAAGTATCAGAGCATCCCTTGTGCACAACAATTGCTGTAGCACTTGTAGGAATCTTCTCCCCAGTACTCAGCACACTTGGATGTTTTGAAACCACAGCCTGACTTCAAGGAACCTTCCTTATTGGAGGTACCCCTGGCATTTCCATAAAACTAGACTGCACTCTTTAAAAGCTTTGTGCTTCCCAAGAGTAAGTTGTAATTAGGCTCCTTTTCCAGGGATCTGGTGGTTTATCCTCTGGAGTTCCCGCTGGTTCCATGGTGACCTGCACTGATGTGGGAAGGGACATGTTCAACCCCCCCAGAATTCAAGTCGGGGCTCTTGAGACTGAATCTGTGACTTAGTCATTGTTCTTAACTATTCCTGATTTTTTTAGTCTCTTTTTCCTCCCAGCTGTGCAAGATGGAACAAAATCCAAATAATATTTTGGTGTGATGGAGTTGATATGGCCCAGCTTATTGAAAATTTCCTACCACAGCCCTGGCTGTGAGAGATGGGTGTGTTTAATCACTGCCTCTCCAACCAGCTGAGTGTTGTCATGCACGTGTGGGTCCATAAATGCACCTTAATGAGTGGATATAAACCAAATTGCCCCCAGCATGGGCCACAAACCCTGTCCAGTCTATTTAAAGGTGATATTTGTTGCCATGACTGATCAAAACTGGGGCACAAGCAAATGTGTCTGTTTAAATACACATCTAATGATGTGGGTAAGGAATGAAAGAGCTGGGGCAGCTCCTAATGGGAGTTAAATGAGCTCTCCTGGAAGCAGTGTTCCAGTGAGTGGGATTCTCCTTGTCAGAGAGAGTAGAGTGGCTGAATTGCCTGTGTTTGGCTTGTGGTTCGTGGTATTTTAACATGTAACAACACCCAGCTCCAGCTGGGGAGTTTTCTGTCCCCAGATTCCTGATGCCAGCACCAGGTCACTGGAAACTCTGCTTGGGACCTGTGGCAACGCTGAGCCCCTCCACTTCCTAGGATTAAATCATCCTATTTGATCCACGTTTCAGTGATTCTTTGCTAACATCACCTTAGGAATTAAGGAACCTGCTGTCCTTTGAGGCCTCAGCACCATACCTTGGGCTGACCTAATGCATGAAACTAGTTGAGTTGTGAAATTTTAAGTGGAACCTCTTTGCTTACCTTGTGAGTTACTCATTTGTAAATACTGTCTCTGGTATTAATGAGAGAGAGGAAATGTGTAAAGCAAATTTAGTTAGGCTTGGCAGTTCTGCCTTGATCATAATCATCTCACTAGAAGACATGTGAATATACACCTGTAAGTGTGATGGTGATTGATGCTGTATTTTGTGAAGGAAAAAGAGAATTGTCTATTTTAAAGCCAGAGTTTAAACATCTGGACTTTTATTCCAGAAGTTTCCAAGCCATTCTGTGATTCATAGAATGACAGAATTATTTTAGTTGCAAAGGACTTAAAAATCATCTTGTTCCACCCCCTTATGTGGGCAGGGACACCTTCCACTAGCCCAGGTTGCTCCAAGCCCTGTCCATCTTGGCCTGGAACACTTTGAGGGGTGGAGCAGCCACAGCTTCTCTGGGCAGCCTGTGCCACGGCCTGCCCACCCTCACTGGGAGCAATTGGATTTTTTAATTCTAAGTTCAAATCCAGCAGAGTTGGCTCCAGATTTAAGCTCTGCTCAGGGTTCAGTGCAGGGCTGTGGTTTACATGACACTGGGGAAGGAGAGGGTTTGGTTCCAGGTATTCCAGTGGGAATGCAAGAGTTAATGTAAAGTCTTTCCTTGACTTGATTCCAGTTTGGGATTGAAGCTCTCAAATGGACAAGTGCTCAGCGTAAGTCGTCCTGTGTCACCTTTGCTCTCATCTGGGGCCATGTGGGGTTAATTCTGGTGTTTCAAGTGATGGTTGGAAAGTGAGAATAAAAAAGTAGAAAGTCTGTTTTCTTTTGCGATGTCTGTTAAACTTTGAATAGAAAGAGGAATCAAAACCTTTGACGCAGGAAACGTGAAATCCCAGAGAGCTGTTCTGCTGCATGGACAACTTGTAACCCAGCTGGGGGTGAAGTGACACGCTACTACTTTTAAAATCACATAGAAACAAAAGGTATTTCCAGATGAAAGCTGATACTGTCTGAAGGACTTAATCTAAAACTGAAAATAATCCAGATTGGAGTTCGAGTCTGAAGAAGGAGCTCTGGTCAGTGTGTTTCAGCTGGGGGTGAGTCAGAACACAAGAATCCTTGAAAATACTACATGAACTTGTTCTTTAACTGAGCCTTGTTTTGCCTGCTTGGGGTTAAGGCTTCTGTAGATTTAAGCTGAGGTTATAAACATATGTGTCAGTTAAATTTTAAAATCCAGGCTGTCCTCTGCACTCCTCTCAGAGATGGTAACTCCTGGAATCCAGACCTGGAGCTGTAGTGCCAAGGATTTTGTCACTGAGGTGGGGCACAGACAGTTCTGAGGAAATTCTGAGGTGGGGAAAATAAGATGACGATTATTTAAAGGGGAAAAAAAAGCTCTGAAGTTGCATTTTGGTTTAGAATTCAGGATGATTTGTTAAATGTTATATTGAAGGAATGCCTTGCCCTTCCCTGAATTTCCCTGAATTGTTTATTTTCTCCCCTAAAGCAACTTTTGAGCTTGCTGAGTAGGAGCATGTTACCTTTGGATCCCAAGACAGTTCCTAGTGAAAAGCGAGTGACTGGAGACCTTTGTGGGGAGAAAATGTACCAGAGAGAGGAGAAGGGAAATCTGGATCCAGGGATAGGATGGCAGCAACAGCTCTGTGACATGGAGAGGAGCTGGCAGGGATGCACCTGACCTTGGAATTCCCACAGGCAGCACAGTTTGCAGCCACACATGTAGTACATAGAATCATGGCACAGCCTGAATTATTTAGGCTGAGCAGCTTGAAGGAGGCTCCTAAAGCAGTCATGAAAGTATGTGAGTGTAATGTTTAGAAGAACTTTAATATTTACTACAGAAAAACTTCACACCTTGCTCTTCAAAATAAAGCCTTGGGAATAATCTGTTATTCCATTTTGTCCACGGAACAGGAAGGGTGCCAGAGCTATCTGAGCAAAGTGACATGTGATTGATACTTTACCAGACTTAGCCTTCTGCTGCCGAGGAATGTAGTTTGCATTTTGCATATATGAAAAAGCAGATGAGCAGGGCTTGTGTGGGTTAGGTTTTTTTTAAACCTTGATTAACTTGATTGGCAAAGCTTGTGTTCCTTCTATAAACACAATTGTAAAAGCTGTCCCAGAATATTTTTGACTCAACTTTTCAGATTACTTGTAGGCATTTTCTAGTGTGCTGTTTGTGTAGCTGTCACATGGCAGCTTTTTACAGAGCCTATTTAAACTTGAAACAGGCAATTCTGTGTAAATGGGTGGTATTTAATGTATCTGGTATTTTACAGACTTACAGAATCCTGGATTGGTTTGGATTGGAAGGGATTTTAAGTGTCATCCAGTCCCACCCCCTGTCATGGGCAGGGACACCTTCCACTAGCCCAGGTTGCTCCAAGCCCCATCCAGCCTGGCCTTGGACACTTCCAGGGATGGAGCAGTCACAGCTTCTCTGGGCACCCTGTGCCAGGGCCTCACCACAGGGAAGAATTTCTTCCCAATATCCAGTCTAACCCTGCTCTGGTACAATGGTCAGGGCTGTGGTGTTGAGTGAGAGAAACCAGCCCTTTCAACAGCCTAATGAGCTCTGTATAAACAGTTTTCTCTGGAGCATGTGGATGATGGAATTTTCAGTGGGTCTCTGGAGAAAAATCCGGGCTGGACCCAGGGAAGACAAATTGCAGGCTCTAACAATGACAGATTTTCTGAGCATTTGAGATGGAAGTGATGTTTCCACTTTCACAGGACGTGCACGGTGTTTGGGTCATTCAGCCTGGGATTCCTGATGCTGCAAAGATTTATCTGGATTGCCCAGAGTCCTGGGAGGCTTCCTCCATGCAACACGTTCCTTAGAGCACTGGGAATTATTCTCCTGTTAAAGCAGCAGGGAGAAAGGAGCGAATCCTCCAGATACTCACAGTTGTAGGGCTGTTGTCACAGCATAAGCTGTTTCAGTGGAAGTGGATAGACAGGATTCAAGTAGACCGGGCTGGGAGCTGGCGGAACGATGCCATGCATGGAGAGGAGGTTGGTGTTGTCGTAACTCTTTGTGTATCACTGCAGTGCCAAATGGATTAGGAGCTTTAAAAAGCTTTAATTTCTGTGTTTTTGGCACCGTCTCCTTGGAACGCACCTCTCCATAGTGGAGCTCTGGAGAGGAAATGGGGCTTGAAGGGGTAGTCCCAGACTAGTTTCTTTAATTTCCCTTGCAATCAAGTGCTGGAGAGGGAGAGACAGATGCTGCAGCTGCATGATTACAGAATGTGCAGCTGTTATCACACTTGCTCCTTTTCCTGCTAATGAGGCATCAACTCTCTCCTGAGTTTGCTCTCTGGGTTGTGGTTTTATTCTAGCAGAAAATTGGGAGTGTTTTGAATGTTTCTTTATCCTGATCTTGTTTAGGTTCAACAGCTGTGAAGGCAGTTTTTCAGAACTGTTTGAGGTTTAGTCCAGTTTGAGGAAGGAGTTGCCCGAGGATGGCTGCCCAGAGAAGCTGTGGCTGCCCCATCCCTGGAAGTGTCCAAGGCCAGGTTGGACAGGACTTGGAGCAACCTGGGCCAGTGGAAGGTGTTCCTGCCCATGACAGGGGGTTGAAATGGGATGAGCGTGAAGGTCTCTACCACCCCAGAACATTCTGGGATTGTATGATAAGGGACAGCAATTCTAACTAGCTTTAAAATTCCTGGTAGGCTCTGGATGCAGCTGCTAGGAACTTTCATTTCCAACAGTGTCTTGCCATCATTAATCCAGTTACTCAGCTATGAGCAGTAAACGGCTGGTTGTGGCTTCAGTACCTTCACTTTCAGGTCCTCACATTATCTTGTGCTTTCTTGGAGACTTCTGAGCACAGTCGGCTTTTCTTTGCTTTGTGAAGCAGTACAAAGGTGGAGAGAGGATGAACAGCTCTGCCACTCTCCCTCCCCAGCTGGCAGGAGCACAATACTCACCGGAGGGAAGCTTGACAGGGCTCTGATATGAGGGATGATGCACTTGCCTGTCAGGTGGCTGAGTTTTGAGCAGCCTTCAAAGGTTCTGTGTCTGTGTTATGCTCAGGGGAGAGACGGGATTGTTGGATCACAGCTGAGCTGGCAACAGGAGCATCCCCTTTCCAAAGCATCCCATGCCCTGCAAATGGCTGGGGAAGTGTGGAAAGACTTCTGGGAAGTCCACATGCTGAGGATGGGTTTTGTTCCATGGGTGCTGGCAGTCATTTATAGAATCCTGGAATGGTCTGGGTGGGAAGGGACCTTAACACTCCTCCCACTCCTCCCCCTGCCACAGGCAGGGACACCTTCCACCAGCCCAGGTTGCTCCAAGCCCTGTCCAACCTGGTCTTGGACACAGCTTCTCTGGGCAGCCTGTGCCAGGGCCTGCCCACCCTCACAGGGAAGGACTTTCCTGATATTCCATCTCACCCTGCCCTCTCAGTGGGAAGCCATTTCCCCTTGTCCTCTCACTCCAGGCCCTTGTCCAGAGCCCCTCTCCATCTTTTCTGTTGGCCTCTTCAGGTACTGGTAGGGGCAGTTTGGTCACCGCAGAGCTTCTCTTTTCCAGCTTGAACAATCCCAAATTCTCTTAAACTCCTTCCCTCAACCTCTCCCAGCCTTTTTCTAACTTCAGAGCAGTCATGATTTGAACAAAGTCACATCTATAGTGCCCAGTTTTTAATGGATATTCCAACTCATTTGGGCACTAAGCCCTCAGGATGTTGTGGTGACAGGTTGGGTCGGGCTCCTGCCTGTGGAAACCTGAGGAGAATGAGGTGGCTGATGCTGAGTTAAGAAAAAACATGGCTGTTTATTTTGGGGTTTTCACCTCTGCCAGAGGCTTAGCCTCTCATTAAGGACAACAGAAACCAGGATGAGAGTTGCAAGGAAACCACTGGTCCATACAGCCTGGGAAGAGCTGCCTTCCGCAGGGCATGGATCTGCAGAATGCCTGGTGTGCCAGTGCCAAACCCTCCTCTGCCTGAGCCAGTTTTTAAATTACAGTCCTCTTCCCAACTCTGGAGGTGGCATGTACTCCATTTGGCTTCTTGTGCAAGAAGAATTCCGGTTTTGGAGGAAGTTCTCTCTGACTTGATCCTCCTAATTCCCTAATTTCTGATCAGAAAAACACACATCTGCATAAATGCTTCCTCCCCACCGAGCTCTCCTGTCGTTGCTCCAGCCACTGGAAATCTCCTGTGTTTAACAGGTTAGAAGGCCTTAGTCACCCCAAAACACTCCAGGAAGGGCCTGACATCCCGAAAAGCACCGTGCAAACCCCAGTGGGTTTCAATCCCCGAATTTCCCTTAGTTAACACATATATCAGCAAGTCAATTAAAACACATCGGGCTTATTTCAAATAGATAATCTAATTATCAGCTTGATTAAGCCATATCAAATGAACAGTTCTTGTAATTTGGGAGCTTTGTTCTAATCACTGCCAAAGCAGTAGGAGCTTTAATTAAAAGCCTCAAAAGTGGCAGACCAGTGTCAATTGAAGGGAGTTCCAGCCCAAATCCTGATTGCAGGGATGAGTAAACCTCTCCTAGGTGGACGCTGCTACAAAGATCAGCTCTTTAGTGCCAATAAATGGAATTTGACTGTTTCCTAAATACCATTAAATTCCAGTAATTGTCCTTTTTTGCTGTTTTTGATGCTCAGAGACAGACTTAATTAAATCTATTCCACTATCACTCATTTAGACTGACATTTTCAATGTTTATGGATTGGTGTCACCCACTCATATCCTGTCTTAGCGTTGGACCTGCAGCTTCTTATGCTCCTTCAGACTGCAAAATTCCTGAATTCCTTAATTAAAAATCAGGTTTGGTTTGCTGGATAACTCAGGAAGCCCAGGTTTCTTTTTCCTTCCATGAATGTATCTTTTAGGGCCTCTCTGCCTGATGTGATTTGGTGTTTAATGTCCACAACTTTTATAAAACACAACTACAGGGAACAACAGGAGCAGTGTGCAGCCAGGTCCCAACCTGCACAGGGATTTGCATGGATTTAATTTATTAATGTTGGCAGATCTCTGTTTAATAGCCCAAGTTTGGGTTTTTTTCACCTGAGTAGGTGGACTTTTTGTTTTTCTTCTGCCTATTTGTCTCGGAAAATGACTCTGGAAAAGCCTGCCTGTATCAACATGCAGGAAATCACAGACTGGGGTTTATTTCTGCTCCGTGCCCTGGACCAGCATTCAGCTTTTGGACATTTGATGGGAATTTGTAACATGCTAGGAACAGCACCAGTGTAAGAGGGAGCTGGGTGAACAGCTCCCTGCTCTTCCCAGCTGCTGTGGCATTTGCCATCACCACCTTGCTTTTAATTACTATCATGTTCCGTGGCCTGATACTAAACCACATCTTTTTGCATCCTGTCTCTTAATTGGCATAACTGGCCATCACCCAAAGAGGCTCTGCTTCCCCAAATGTTCCCTAAATGGCAGTGGGTGCTGTGTGAGGAGATGGGTCCCTCTCGGCAACATTAATGGCTGTTTTCTCCTGTCCGTTCCCAGGATTGGACATTGATCCTATGACGCATGCCCGGAAGAAACAGCTTTTCCTTCTGAAACATCCAGCTGGTTCTCCTGGCCAGGCCTCGTCCCCGGTGGGCAGCAGGAGGATGGACAGGGACGGAGATGCTTCCGAGGCTCCCAAGTGCCCTGGGGGCTTTGTGGGGACTCACAAAAGCAAGAGCCTGCGCGAGGTGCGGAAGACATACCCGCTGCGGAGGCGCCTGCTCCCCTCGGTGAACAAAAAGACCTGCAAGGTGCTGCTCACCCGGCTGGAGGATGTGGCCGGGTCTCTGTCCAAACAGAGCCAGAGCTGTAAAAAAAAGCACCTTCCCAGCTGGATGGAGGGTTTGTTCTCCGAACAAGTTCAGCCTGTGGCAGTGGGGAAGAGTGATTCGCCTGGGGAGAATTGTACAGGGACTTACCCAGGGCCAGAGCAGGACCTTGATGCTGCTCCATCAGAGCCCAGGAAGCGCCGCCTGGCCTCGCTGAATGCCGAGGCTGTGAACAACCTGCTCTTCGAACGGGACGATGGCCTGTTATCCGGCAGGCGCTTCCGCAGGGACTCTGGGAAACCTGCCGGGGACTGTGCCCTGAAGGGCTTGCAGTGCAAAGCTGGGGACAGCTGGCCTGCGCTGGAAAAACCAGCTGTGAAAACTGGCAAAGGAAAGATCCGGCACGAGCCCAGTCAGAAATGCAATAGCTGTGAGCATTCGCTGGACGAGGTCTTTGATGATGGGACGAAGAGGGAGGACGGAGCCATCTCCTACCATCCCACCCCAAAGAGACTGGCCAGCCTCAACGCTGTGGCCTTCCTGAAGCTGACCCACGAGAAAGACCAGCCCCTGAAGCAGCGGAGTAAATCGGATGGAGAGAGCAAGCCTGAGAACCACTGTTCAAAATCCACACTCAAATGGGCCAAAGCTGGTAGGAAGAACTGTGTCAAATCCAAGAAGGAAGCGGCTAGCTTAAAAATGGATGGGCAGTATGGCTGGCAAGGCCAGGCTCTGGGCACCTTTGGGAAAGGGGAGCAGCGAGACTCTTCCAGGCTCTGTGGGACAACAGAGCCTGTCCCCTATGAGTCTCTGTCTGGCTCCTATGCAAGCACAGAGGGCTTCTACCACAGACTGCCTTTGCTCATGGGAGGACAAGCTGCCATGAAACCTGAGTATGGAAGACCTGGAGAGAAATCTCCGACCCCCAAACAGGAATTTCATCAGCCTTCCTTTCCTGTGCAGCAGTTCCCTCCCTTGCCTGTGCCTGGGAATCATGTGGATTGTGGATGTCTCTATGAATCCTCGGACGTGACTCCATTGAACGGGTTTTACATTTATTATGGCCAAAGTGGATACAGTGGCTACTCCCCCTGCTCCATTTATCCCAAGGATGAGCTGTCGCAGGCCGCGACCTGCGAGGGGCTGCTGGTGTCTCCCGGTTCCCTGCCATCGGGTGCCCACTTCCAGCCCCTGCACTGGTGCAGCTCCCCATACTGCTGCGGGGAGGGAGCAGCCCTGAGCAGCTACAGTGTCTGTGGAGTCGTGCACGTGCCCGAGGGCCGGATGGGTAGCGTGCATGCGGGACGGAACAGCTTCCCCTACAAAATGCCTTTTGCAGCAGGTAAGGTGCCAAGTGCAGGCAAATCCCAGTCAGCGTTCCTGGGAGAAGAGGGCTGGCTCAGCACTGGGTCTGGTTTCCAGGAGGCGAGTTCCCTCCGCGGTCAGTGTCTTGGCTCTGAACACACCTCCCACCCACCTCCCGTTCCCTCTTAGCCTGAAGGGTTTTTCCCACTGAAAGGTCTTACTGGTGTGGAAAGCAGAGAATCAGTAAAAGGATTCGGTCAGGGAGAAGGTGACTCATGGCTTGTCATGCTGGAGCTAACACTGAGCTTTGATCTGTATAAAAGCAGCAGGGTTTAGTTCCTACATGCTCCGGGACGCTCCTCACCATCCTGCTGTGCCACTCCGAGCACACCAGCATGAGTTACTCCTCCCATGCCAAAATCTTGCTCTGGGGGCTGAACATCATCACAGACTGTGAATAAGCAGGTGCTGCCTTTGCTGTTAAACTCCTAGGGTGCCAGCTGGGAGGATGCAGGCTTTTTGGATTCCATGGATCAGAGCTGGCAGGGCTGTGTAGGGAGTTTCACTGGTGGGGTCTAAATGCCAGGCGCAGTGTTCGGGAATTTTTGCTCCCACCTTTGCTCCCAGTGTGTGACAATGAAGCCCTGAGATGAGGAGGTGTTAGGGTTCCTGGTGAGTCCTTACCTGCCTGGCTCTCCTCTGTCCCCTGCCTGTCTTTTAGACTTCTGCTTTACCTTGGAGCTTTGCCTCTGCTAGTGAAAAATAGCTTTTTAAATATTTAAAAGTGTTATGTTGTATGGGGGTTATCAGACACCATCACTTTGTCCAAAGCCATGAGGCTGGACAGTGCTGCAAGCAAGTCATTCTGCAGAGAAGGCTGCTCCTCTCTCTGCTGGAAGTGTCAGTGCCAGATCTTCCTGCAACCCATGCATCCCAGCCAAGGGCTGGCAGGGCTTACCCACTGAAAACAGATTTTCAGGTAGGTGGATGGAGTTTTGGTCGAGTGAGGCTTTGTCATCCTCCATTGTCAGAAGCTGCTGAAACTCTGGAGCCTTTGATTGAGGTGTAATTTCCATTCTCCTGAAATATCCCCTCTGTCATGGTGCTGCTTTGTACAGCAGCAGCCAGACAGGGTTCACTGGTGGCATCAGAGCTCTTGAAAGTGGACTGCTCACAAGACAAGCAGCTCAGCAGTGTGTTCTTGCCTGACAGTTTCTGTGTAGAGCCCTGAGGTCATACCAGTCTACTTTGTTCCTCACATTTTGCACGCTGGTGCCTCTGATTTTGTGCAGCCAGAAGGATGCAGATGGAGCGTTTCCTGGAGCTCAGCCCTCCCTGTGGACTGGTGGTTCCTCATGGTGCTGGCAGCGGCAGCAGCAGTTCCAGGAGTCAGTATTTACTCGTGTGTCACCCCACTGCTGTGATTTCCTTCCTGTGAGCAACTTGGATTTAAAATCCTACAACACCGGGATGGTTGAGGCTTTGGCTTGTGGATTGAAGCCTGTAAGGAGGTCTCTGAAAAAGTTAACAGGGACTCATGCTAAGCGGTTGATTTTTATATAATTGTGCACCTCTGAAATATTTTCCTGCCCTAGAGTAGGGTATTTGAGTGAACTGAAGGAGCACTTTGGCTGCAAGCAGCAGGCTCCCATCGGAGAGGAGCGGGCTGAGGGACCTTGGCTTGATGTGCCGTGTGTTACACATGTCTGATATGGTGTGTTCCAGGTGTTCCTGTGGAAATATCAGTGTCTGTGTGGTACAGATCAGGGGGCTGGGCTGTGATCTTGGGCAGTGTGGGAGCAGGGTGGTGGGGATGAGGTGGGACAGGCTGTGAGAGCTGCTGCAGTAGATATTCTTGTGAAACTTCATTCTGCTTTACCCCAAGCTTAAAAATTGCTTTTGTAAGCAAAATACCCAAGAGATGATTTCCTGCTCTGTGGTCTTGTGCCTGCCAATACCCATATCCCAATGTCTGGGTGCTCCTGGGGCTTCCTGTGGCATTTGCCAGGCTGGTGAGAATGATGATGGTCTGTAGCATCCCTAACACACCTCTATTGCAGCCCCTTGAGGAGTGTCAGGTGGGAGGCAGGAGGCAACAACTTCCCTTTTCTCCGAGGGCTCTCAGCAGATTTTTGGCTGGAGCTGGGTGACTTTGGATGGATTTTTGCCTTCAGGTTTATAAGCAGCTCTGCTGCGACATGGTCTGGTCTGAGGCATCTCCTGGAGCCTGCCTGGAACTGCCCTTTGGTCACCCCAAAAAGCACACTCAGGTTTAGGGAACTGGGTGTCACACATTCATCCTGGAGCTTTTTTCCTGCTGACAGGAGGTAATTCCAATCTGATTGACTCTTCCATTGACCTGGGCTGAGGGTTGTTTGTGACTCCCGAGCAGAGCAAGGTGCTCTGGGATGTTCCAAGAGGCAGCATCAGCTGAATTCCAACCTGTTCCTGTGTCTGCTGCAGGGACACAGTTTTGCTGAGAGTGCAGCATCTTGCAGTTGCGTTCCACCTGGTTTCATCTTTCTGGACTTAATGTGGAGAATTGTCTCAATTTTCCCTGATTAGTAGAATTTGGCTTTTTGGAAGAAGCTGGCTGCTGCTGCGACTTAATCCTTCCCATCATTCCCATAAGCCTTTTATTTCTTTTATACATATTGACAGGCTGGAACTGCTTTGGACACTGGCCAGCCTTGTGTGTATTCCTGGCTGGTGTTCCCTGGGATTCAGCTGGGTTTGTCGTGGTGCAGTGTCACTGGCGGAGCACTGGAGAACGCAGGCTCGGGAACGGCTTTGCTGTTAGGATCCAGTGACAGTGCAAAATGGAATTACAGCATGGAGAGTCTCTACAGCTGTAATGCAATACAGGGAATTTCAGGGGAATGCAGCAGTGCTTTGGGACACTCTTGGTTGTGTGGTTTGCTTTATGTTTGAGATGAGATCTGAGTCTCTTTTCTTCCCTTTCATCAGAAGGCTGCAAGTCTCTGGACCAGCTGAACCTCACAATCCCAGTGGCAGGACACCCTGCCTCTCCTGCCCACCCGCTCTCAGGATGTCCCGTTCCCAGTGTGCCGCCGGCTGCAGAACCCGTCCCTCACCTGCAGACCCCCAACTCTGACCCTCAGACCATGGCCCGAGAATGTCCACAGAGCTCCAAGCCTCCCAGTGGCTCTAAGTCGGGGCTGCGGAACACGCCAGGCTGCCTGCACGCCTCCAACAGCAAAGTGGCCGGGGGCCATTCCCACCCCAAACAGCAGCGGATCAGCAGGCGGAGGGCGACCAACGGCTGGATCCCCGTGGGCACGGCCTGTGAGAAGGCTGTCTACGTCGTGGTAGGTGTGGAGTGCTGGGTCTGGGGGATTTGTGTGCCCTCAGGGACTGAGGGCGTGAAGGCTGGAGGGGTCTGGGCCTGGCTTTGGGCCAGAGATGGTCACTAGGTGCCATCCGGAACCTCTTGGAGAAATTCCCAGTGGGAGCAGAGCTGCTGCTGGCTTTGTTCCCTCAGGGGCTCTGGTGTTGCCTTGCACAGCGTGGCAGGGGTTTGGAAAGGGAGGAGAGCCTGCTGCTCCCCTGCTGATCTCAGCTGGAATGTTGAGCTGTCAGATTCTCGTGGCTCTGGCATGTACCAGGGTGGCACCTGTGGCATGTGGGAGTCCTTCCTACAGGGATCATCCTCCTTCCTTCTGGGTAGGGCGAACCTGTCTGAGAAGGTGAGGGATGTTTTACCCTCATAAGGGGCAGGTCTCAAGGCAGGGGATTCTCACTGATGGGTCTGTAGCCCCACAGGAATATCCCAGAGCACACAGAACTGAGACCTGGCTCCCAGATGGAATTCTTCTAGCACCAAAAATCTCCTTTCTTGTACTTGACACAGTGGCACAGCTGGTTGCTCCTCCAGGGGTTTCATGTCTGTACTTTACCATTTGTTGTGTTTGGTGGGAAAGACTGGCTCCTGTAAGATGGGAGATTTCCTGCCAGGGAATTCAATTAACTCCAGTGAAGTCCATTTCAGTTGAGGGCAAAGGCAATATCCTTCATCTTATTAAGATGTAAGAGCTTGAAATGCGGCTCCACGTGGTGTCTGGGAAGGTGGGACGAGTTGTGGATATGTGGTAAATGCCAGCAGGAGGGAGAGCCATGGGCCAGGCGAGGTCTGTGCTGCTGCTTGGTGTGGTGGCACAACCTTGGGCTGCTGAGAGCATCAGCCAGAGCAGGTTGTGGAGCTTCAGTGCTTGGGGCTGAGTGCAGGTGCCAGGATGAAGCTGTGAGGGGCAAGGACTGGCCTTGTGCATCCATCCCGTGGGCTGTGACACCCCAGAGTAGCAGCATGGCCTGAATCTCCTTAAGATGCTTCCAGTCCTACCTGGGAGATATGGCAGGAGGTTAAACCATCCTGCTCGGGTGTTCTGAAATGAAATTCAGAGGAGAAACAAACTAAAACCCCTCCGTTCATAGTCCCAAAAGTGATTTTTTTGTACTGTCAAGAGGGTACAAAGGAAGATTTAGTAATCCCACTAAAGAAAGCTTTGTGTCACAGTCTCCCTGCCACTCCTTGCCCTGTTTCTGTCAAATATTTATTTGTTTTCCTACAATGTTTGTGTCAGAGAAACAAACACACAGCATTCAAAACACACCTAGTTTTCCATGCCTTTGAATGGGAAGGAAGAGCAGACTTCCAGGTAGGCAGATGAAAAGGTGATTTTCCTGAAGATTGTGGGTTTTCATGCAGAATGGAAGGAGCAAATGTGTTTTAATTTGAAACAAGAGTACTCATTTCAGCCATAAGGTCTTCTGTGAGAAGGACTGTCCTGCTGGTGAGCTGCTCCTCACTCTGAGCACAATGTAGAAGTAGTTGGGTTTTGGTTTATTTGGAAGCAATGGCCACACATGGCCTGGAGGACTTGGATGCTGGTCCTTGGTGACTTCCCTTTACCTGTGAATGCCCAACCCATTGAAAAAGTAACTCGTTTGACCTGATCTTTGGTGGTATGAACCGACCTGGTGGGAATAGAGATGCCACGTCTTATGCTGTGTGACTTCTCCTGGAGATCTGTTGGAAGCACTGAGCAGGCTTAGGCACTCTTGGAATTCACAGCAGGAAAAAGGAGCCTTGGACTGGGGGAGCAAACCCCAGACTCACTCTCTGCCTGTTGACTGGAGTAGTCCTGGTTTGTGTGTTGCAGAACGAGCCCGAGCCGGCCGTGCGCAAGAGCTACCAGGCCGTGGAGAGGGATGGGGAGATCATCCGGGTGCGCGACACCGTCCTCCTCAAATCGGGGCCCCGCAAGAAATCCATGCCCTACGTCGCCAAGATATCAGCACTGTGGGAGGACCCCAAGACAGGTACTGTGCCCCAAGAGCCTGTGCTGCCTCTGTGCTCCACAGAGAGGGCTGGAAGCAGAGAAGGGATGGATCTGGGGAGAGCTGCAGGCTTGGGAGGGTACCCAGGTGATGGAGAGGAGATGAGCTCCGTGGATTCCATTTGGATTGTTCCAGGAACTGAAATGCTGCTTAATCACTATCAGTCTGGGACTGATAATGGAAATCTTCCTGGATATGAAAACACGTTATGTCTGCCAAGTGTCTATCTTAGCAGCAATTTCCCTTATTATTTTATTTCAGCAAAGTCTGGGGAAGTGCTCTTTGCTCCAATCCAACATCTGGGCTGGGAGCTGCTGGGAGCTGCTGGGAACAGGGATTGCTCCACAGCAGCTCCTGGTGGAGAGATGGTGATGGGCATAGTGGGGGTTTATGGAGAGGTCTGGTGTCTGACTGGCAATACCTGAGCCAAGGAGGCTTGTCAAGGACAAGTCTTGCTTAAAAAGAAAAAAAAACCCAAAAATTTCTGTTCAAAAGACATAAATCCAGGTGTGGCAAGACCTATCCCAGTCGTGTCATCACAGCCACAATTCTAGCCTGAACTTAGAAGTCAGTGCTGCAAATTTCTACCTTTGGATGAGCATCTCTTCCAGCTTGTGTGGTGAATGGATTCTTTTTCCTGGTGAAAACGTTTGATTTTTGAATTCTTCGAGGGGCTTTTTGTTCCTAACTGACCCCTTTGGGATGTTGTGACCTAAGTAGGAGGAGGTGAAGGTGTAGTGGAAAAGCAACATGACCCACTCCAGGCAGCTCCTTGCTGTAACAAAAGGACACTGAGTTCAGCATGAAATATTTATCACTCACAGCTGCCTCTCCCTGAGCGCTGTGGGCATGAAAGGGATGAAGCAGCAGGGGGAAGCTGGGAACTGGGGGAAAAATGCTCCAAGAAAACTGAGGCTTGACATGTTTGAATGGCTGTTTGTTGCAGGGGAGCTGATGATGAGCCTCCTGTGGTATTACAGACCAGAGCACACTCAGGGAGGCCGCAATCCCAGTATGCACCAGGTGAGTCTGGATCTGGGCTGAGGGTATTCCAGGATGGCTGTATTCCTGTGGGAATAGGGGATCACCCTGAGCATCTCCCTGCATTCCTGGGTGGCCTCACACTGAGTATCACAGAGCTGTCTCTTGGCTGTGCTACAGCTCTTGCCAGATGTGTGGAGTGGTGGTGTCCTGTGGATGAGCTTTTCCCCAAAATTTATTGTCCTGTGGAGAAACTCTGGGCTCTAATGGAAACTGCTGTATTCCTTACATGGTCACCTCGGCTGAGTTTTAGTGTTTCTCCCTTTAATCTGAGAAAATTTCACATATTAAATGTAAAGTCATTTTGGCTGTTACCTTAGGAGTAAGGAAAAGTGAGTTTATACTGAATCAAGATCAAATGCTGTTCCAAAAGGATGTTCTAATTCCCACAGAGCTCAGTCAGAAGCTCCTTCTGCCATTTTGCAGGACACTGGGGTGCCTGTATCATGTGCTGCCTTTTAAAAAATCCCTTAATCTTCTTCTAGAACTCCAAAAGCGTGTTAGTTTTGTGCAGAAACGTGGGTGCATCATCCTTGCCCTATGGTGAGAACTAAAGTGTGACCCAAGAATGCCATGCCAGGATTATGGAGTTGCTTTCTAAAGGAAAAACATGTGAATCACTTGACTTCAAGCCTTGCTCTGCTTTGCATGGGCTTGTGTTGGGTGACATAACAAGCTGGTTTCAACCCAATTTTAAATACTTGGTGCTTTTTTCATTCTTATTCCTTTTTTAAATAAAAAGGGAGGAAAGGGAAGCAAGCAGGGAATTATATCTGGTGAGTTTCTAAACCAAACTGTGGTACTTTATAAATGAAGGGTGAGTGTATCCAGTTGCATTTTAGTCCAGGGAGAATTCTAGGAGGAATTAAGCCAGGTTTCTGCAAACCTGCTTAATTACACAGGCCTTGAAATGAGAGAGAGCTTGGGCTGAGGGCTAGGCTGGGCTTGCCAGAGGTGACTCAGGGACTTTTGATTTAAGAAGTAAAATAAAACCCCAAGGTGCAAAAGGAAGGTGTGGCATTCCCAGTGTCCCAGATCAAGTCTGTTCCAAAATGGTCACTCTTTTGTGAGTTTTCCAGCCACCTTCCTTGGAGCTGGGAGCAGAAATGGAGCCTGCGGGGAATCCTTATTCCCAGAGATGATCTCTGCTAATCTAACCACACTTGGAATTCTTTCCAGTGGCCCCATCCAGGTTGCCCCATATTTAAACAATCCTATCTGCTGCCAAGCCAAGTTCCCTAAATTACTCTGGGAGAAAAATGAAGGGAAGTTTGCCCAGAGAAGCTGTGGCTGCCCCATCCCCGGGAGTGTCCAAGGCCAGGTTGGACAGGGCTTGGAGCAACCTGGGCTAGTGGAAGGTGTCCCTGTCCATGGCAGAGGGGTGGAATGAGATGGGCCCTAAGGTTCCTCCCAGCCCAGACCATTCCAGGGTTCTATTCCATGATGCTCAAAAAAGCTATTGCTGCTTTTCTCCCTAAACTAGCCTTTTTAATTGAATTGGGATGAGGAAAAGATTGGACAAGAAGGGTTTCTTTTAGCTTTGAGACAGAGATGGATTAGGGAATCCAGGAGGAATTCTGAGAGGTGCAGCTGACTGTGGCCTTGCTGCCGAAGAGCTTTGTAACACTGGAAATACACGGGGGATTTGGGCACTTGGCCTCACAGAGTGTGCTGGGCAGAGATAATGGTGGGAGACTCTGCTTTGCTCAAGTATTTCTGCATAAAATTCTGGTGCACAAGAACACCGGGAAAGTGCCTGGATTATGTGAAATCTTTGCTCTAAAGAGTATTTACCGTGGGCATGCTTTGATGACTCCCCGGTGAGGTGATGGGGGAAGGTGTGAGGCTGGTCCTGTCCAGCTGCGTGAGCTCTTCCTTCCTTCCTTCCTTCCTTCCCTCCTGCAGAATGAGATCTTTGCGTCCCGGCACCAGGACGAGAACAGCGTCGCCTGCATCGAGGAGAAGTGCTATGTGCTGACCTTCGCAGAGTACTGCAGGTAGGTGGAGCTCTGGACCTGCTGCTCTTCCAAAACCTCCCCTGCCTCCAGCTCCTCTCTTTGCGTATCCAGCCGTCCCGACTGTCCCAGCCCTGCAGGCTGTGGTGGGGTGGAGCTGGGGGGCTGGCACTCGCTCTGCCGCAGGCTGACTTCTCCCACTCCAGGTTCTTCATGTGTGCGGTTTGTGCAGAATCTTGGAATCATTTGGGTTGGAAAAGCCTGCGGAGACCGAGTCGAACTATTCCCCCACCATTAACCCATGTCCCCCAGTGCCACACCCACATGGCTTTTAAATCCCTCCAGGGATGGGGACTCCCCCAGTGCCCTGGGCAGCCTGTGCCAGGGCTGGACAGCCCTTTCCCTAAAGGAATTTTCCCAATATGCAACATAAACCTCCCCTGGCACAGCTTGAGGCAGTTTCCTCTTGTTCTGTCACTTGTTCCCTGGGAGCAGAGCCCGACCCCCACCTGGCTCCACCCTCTTGTCAGGCAGTTGGAGAGAGTGAAAAGATCCCCCTGAGCCTCCTTTTCTCCAGGCTGAGCCTCCCCAGCTCCCTCAGCTGCTCTGGGTGCTCCAGACCCTTCCCCAGCCTCTTGGACTCCTGTCTAGGGGCTCCCAAACACCGGTGCTTGTATGTGAACAGTAAAAACAAGAGGGGCTAATCATCGTAATCTTTGGTGCTGTACAACATCCACCAGGATGAAAATAGAAACTTGTGCTGCTTCCTGCAGAGTGAATGGAAAGCAGGAGTTCTGAGCAAAGTTTTGTTCTCCTTCACATTCCTCCCTTTCCCCTTATCCTTGGGAGCCACAGTTGTAGCTTCCAGCAGGTCACAGGCAGCAGGAGAGGGAATGAGTTCATGGTCTTCAGCACAGGAAGGACATGGACCTGTGGAGTGAGTCCAGAGGAGGCCACCAAGGTGATCAGAGGGATGGAACACCTCTGCTGTGAGGAAAGGCTTGAGATAATTGACACTGTTCAGCCTGGAGAAAAAAAAGCTTTGGGGTGACCTAATTACCCCTTCAGTACCTGAAGGAGCTAACAGAAAAATGAAGAGAGACTATTTACAATAGTCTGGAGGGACAGAACAAGGGGGAATGGCTCCAAACTGCCAGAGGGAAGGGTGAGATTGGATATTAGGAAAAAATTCTTCCCTGTGAGGGTGGGCAGGCCCTGGCACAGGTTGCCTGGAGAAGCTGTGGCTGCTGCATCCCTGGAAGTGTCCAAGGCCAGGTTGGATGAGGCTTGGAGCAACCTGGGCTAGTGGAAGGTGTCCCTGCCCATGGCAGGGGGTGGAACGAGATGAGCTTTAACCATTCCAGGATTTGCTGATAACTCTTGCGATGTGATTGTCCTGCAGATTTTGTGCCTTGGCAAAGCGTCGAGTCGAAGGGATCCCAGGCAGGAAAACCATCATGGTTCCTCCCTCAGAGGAGTATTCCACCCCTCTGCACCGCAAGGTGCCTGAGGACACGGACCCCGAGCTGGTTTTCCTCTGTCGTCACGTCTACGACTTCAGGCACGGGCGCATCCTGAAGAACCCCCAGTAGGACCATCCTTCTGTCAGAGTGTGGTGGGAACAAGCTGATGGTCTGGGACACCTGGGCACTCCCAACTCCCCTTGTGCTGCTGCAGATGGGAGCGCCCAGCGCTCCGTCCTGGGACTCGAGAGCATGCGAGGAGTGGAGCCTGTGGAGAGAAGACAGCAGTTGAAAGCACAGCACTTCGTTTAAAAGCATAAATGAAAATATATACATATAAAATAAATATATGTATATAGATATAGGGATTTGCATATGTAAATCTATATCTATATATGTATCTAGAGATGCATCTATTGGGAAGGTTTGCAGGGGATAAAAGGCAGGAAGCAATGCAGAGCCATGACTGGGAGAGGTGGGAAGGTGCAGGAGGGGTTGTCACGATGCAGCATTGAGTCCATCTGGGACAGGTCAGTGGGTTTCAGTGGAAACTGAAACCAGTTCCTCGGCAGAGTACAGGAGAGTCTCCTTTGTCCTGCAGGACAGACTGAGGATTCCCACTGGGTAAGAGCTTCTTCAAAATACAGCTTTGGGAGCTGCCTGGATGCAGAGTTGCCTTGTGTTGTGCTTGGATAGGTGTTGCTCCATCAGGGGAAGAGATGACCCCTGTCCTCCCTCATCTTTCTCCTCCCTCACATTGCTGCTCCAGGATTCGTCACCTGGGCTGGGGCTTGGAGCCGAGGGAGCTGCCAGGGTCACAGGTTAGAGCTGGGTCTGTTCCACATGTTCTGACTGTGCCCAGAGGATGTCATGCCCCATTCCCAAAGCCCAGAGCTCAGCAGCACATGTTGCTTGGAAGGTTGGAGCTCTCAAAGTGGGCTTTTTCCCAGTGAGAACCTCTTCTCTTCTAAGTGTTGCTCTCCCTCTGATGGCTCGGGGGGCCATGGGTTTTCTCTTCCTTTCCAGTTTGTTTCCTGTAATGTCCTTTACAGGCCCTGCTTATCCCCATGTGTCTGCAGTGGGAAGAAGCCAGAGGGGGAAGTGTCAAACCCTTCTGTGTTTTTGGCTTTTTAAAATCTCCCCTCCTCCCTGTGTGACTGTCCTGATCCTGGGCCTGCTGTTAAAGCCATTGGCAGCCTCCCCACTCCAAACTCATCCTGGTGTCTGAGCAAGCTCACCAAAGTGGCTTTGTGGCTCCTAAAGGACCTGAGCATCGGGAAAGGTTTGCATGGACCATGCAGCCCGAGCCCCGCAGGTCCTGCCTCTTGCCTTACCTGTACAGATTCCGGACAGCCCTTAGATCCCAGACAGCTCTTGGATTCCAGACAGCCTTTAGCTTATCTCCACACAAACTTGGAGTTAATCCTAAAGCAAACCAAAGGACAGTGTCGCGTCTCGAGGAGTCACTGCCCAAAGCTGGGAGCCCAGCCTGAGATTGCACTACCGGACAGAAGGAGAACCAAGCCCGCGTCACCCAATTCCTGCTGGCTGGAGCTGCCCACTGAAATGAGGGACCTGCATTTTCCCA
>JAWWMP010000165.1:9597175-9609360 GCA_035047865.1 Dendrocincla tyrannina
GAAATGAGGGATCTGCATTTTCCCAGTCTTTTGGGGCTTCTAAACTGCTGTTCCATGGTGAAAGTGTCCATTCTGCTTTAATACTGACTGTTCTGTCAGTGGAAGCTGCATTCCCTGTATTCCTTGGGGATGCAGGGCTGGTCACCTTGCTCCGACAGCCACCTGCCTGCCCAGCCTGGAGAGAGAACCCCACAACATCCAATCCCTTACCTGGAATAGTTCAGGAATGCAGGAGTTCTCCAGAGATCTGCTCTACATACCAAAGAGGGGAACATGTCCGGAGACGATGGTTTGAGGGGATAACAAACCTGGAACCCACCACGTCTCCCTGCTGCTGGTGGGTGATTCCTGCTGGAAAATTCCTGGTTATTCCCTCCTGCATAACCCAGGGAGAACACCCAGCTCTGGGAGGTGGAATCCCAGGTGTGCAAGCAAGAATTGGTGGGTGAAATATCTTCTCTCACTTATACCTCAAAATACTGCTGGTGTCCAAGAGGTCGCCTGGATCTCTCCTTAACAATTCACTTGGCTTTGGGGGTCTCTTGGAATGATTTGGGGGAGCTGTGCTGAGATGGGAGGTGGCATCACTTTGGGGACACTCAGATGAAGGGGTGCAAGGAGGTGTTGGAGAACGTGGTCTCTGCTGCTTCTGGGGAGGCTGTGGAATGGTTTTCTCCTGTCACTGGCAGGAAGGAGATGGGAGAAGCAGAGCTGCTCCTGCCCATGGCATGGAGGGAACGGGCAGAGCAGTGAGGAGGGAGTGGAGCAGCTGCACCCCAGGGTGGATGGGAGGGGATGGAAAGCCCTAAATCCATGTCTGGCTCCATGGGGACTCCTTTGCCCCCCCCAGCCTGAAGCAGGTGAACTGCCATGGCCATTTCCCTCTGGCAGCACCATCGGACATGGAATGCTGCGAGACCCACCAGCTGGGAGAACCTGAGCACTGCTGCAGTCAGGGCCTTGGAACCTCTGAAATTCCTCCTTTTGCCCCCTCTCCCCTTGCTCCCACACTGTCCTGGCTCCTTTCCAGGTAGCAGAGAAATTATCCTTGCCCGAGTTCTGGAACAGGCTTCGACCCGGTTCTGGAGATGACAAACCTGACTCTTCTCATGCTGAATCTGCTTCAGGCCATGGACATTGAGGTTCACGTGGTTGCTGATGCTGTTGTGCAAACGGCATGTAAAAGAATTGAAATGTCTTATCCCTAATGAAAAGATTTCCTGCTTTTTTAATCTATTAGATATGGAAATATTTTTTGAAACTGAAAAAAATGCAGTCGGTAGAATTTAAATCGAAGCGTAATACATGTAAAATATATTTTAGTTGATAATTTTGTAAAATGCACTTTTTTGTGTCTCTTCCCTGGTTTCCCAGATCTGTATTTCAGTGTTTACAGATGGAATGAGAACATTCCCTATCCCCTCCTTCTGTGAGAAAAATATATTAGAAGTAATTCTTAAAAAATAAATTTGAAAAATCGTATTGATTTAGAAAACAAACCAGTGCTGGGCTGTTCTTCCCATCCCTGCGTGAACTACCCACCTGGACCTGGTGGTTGCAGGAGTTAGGAGAGCTTGGGAACAGAGTTGGGTGCTTGGAGTGAGTGATCTGTTGGGTTTTTCTTGGAAATTGGTAGCAAGCGCCAGCACGGTGGGCAGGGATTGACTTACTTTTTCTTAATCTGCTCTTGAGAGCTGCTCTCAGTAGAATATTTGAGTTTTCTCAGGCAGGGAAGGTGGTGGTGGCAAAGCTTGTCTCAACTAGGCTTTAGGAACTCTGAAGAAAGCATTTGTGAATGTTGCTGTAGAAAAGCATCGTTTGAAGCGCTGTCTCCATCAGCTCCTGCCATCTGAGTGCTCCGGCCTCGTGGCACCAAGTGCCACATGCATCCCAAGGATGAGCATTCTGTACAGACATCCCAAACGGCCTGGAGGATTCCAAGTGGGAAAAGAGCAGAGAGGAGTCAGATAAGCTGCTTGAAATGGCGCAGCAAGGAGCAGGATAATGGGATCGGGATTATCTGATGGGAATGTCTGCAGCTACAGCCAGATGGGAGCTGTCTAGGGGTGCTCATGGCCAGCCACAGGAGGTTCCTGCATACACTCACCCCCAGGGAGAGCAGCTCTCGTGGCCCTGGATGGTGAGTACCCCAGAGAATTCATCCCAAAACCACGGGGACCTTGCTTGGGGCTCAGAGCCCTTCCTGTGACCAGGCTATGCTGACTGTCCATATGTGGGTGGGGAGGTGACATGGCCCTTGGAATTGACTATTCCTATAAATAATGCCATGAGTGGACCCTTGGGCACCTGGTGAGGGAGGTGATAACCTCTGGGAACAAAATGAGCAGAAGGAAAGAGTAATGTTCAACATGGAATTGGCTCCTAATTCCAGAGAATGGAGTGAGGGCATGTGTGGCTTGTGGGGTGGGGCTGGGAACTGCATCCATAACGTGCCTTGGATCCTGTCTGCATCCAGAATTTGCAGCATCTTTCACTCCCAGGTCACCTGGAGCAGGAGATTCTGATGTGGTCCCGTGGGGTGAGCTAGGGCTGCTCCAGAACTGCCTCCGTCCCTGTCCCGTGTCAGCCCTGCCAGCATCACACCTGTTCTCAAATTCCTGCTTGGATTTTTTCATGGGCTTAGCCATTTTGCTACATCCCTGTTTTTTCCTTCCTGCACCCAGCCTTGTCACAGCACAGCTCCTTGTAGGGAGCTGCCAGCAGAGGTACAAACCTGGAGAGGAAACCACCATGGTGATGAAGTGAATTAAACTGGGAATTATCCTCCCAAGGGGAGGAAGGAGTTTGTCCAGCAACATTTATGATTGTGAACAAGTGTGAGGTCACTGAGCACGATATTCCTGACCCCGTGGCCTGGGATTTCTGCTGAAGAACCAATTTGAGATTTTCCAGTTGGATTTAATGTGACTTGTCTGTCCTGAGGCATCAGTGATGATGTGGGTGCCAGGAATGGACCCTGTGCCCTGTGCCTGCCCCACAGTCAGATCCAGTGATTCTCCAAGTGTGGACGTTTCCTTGGAGGGGTCCCATGGAAAGAAAACCAAGGAAAAGCTTTTCCTTCCCAGCTCTTCCCAGATGATGTGCCATCACCAAACGGATAATCTGTGGCAGGCTGAAAAGTTGGGATTAATGTCAAACAAAATTGGATTTACTGTTGAAATCTGCCACCCGAGGGAGCCATGTGGAGCCGTATCTCACTCTCCTGTATCCGATGTTCAGCAAATTGCTCCTGTATTGTGGCTGATGCTGCCATGAATGTCCTGCTGCCACCTTGGCAGAGTCCTGCTGGCTGTGGGTTGTCCTTGAAGTGCCATGGTGCATCAGGAAGGCTTGGGCTCACCCAGCTGGGAAGCAGGAAGTGTGTGGCCACTGGAATTCCACCCGGCTTTGGCCAGCTGGGGATCCCGTGGTGGCTCCGTGGCTGGTTTCCATCACCAGCAGTGGTTCGAGTTCCTGGCAGAGCCAATCTGCTGTGTCACATCTCCCTTACTTCCATATGCAGTGTCTGGGGGTGATGGAACATTGCCAGCCTTGAGTGAATTGCAGGGAGAAGGAGGCACTTGGGGCACTGGGAAGGAGCTTCAGGGCTGTGGGCACCTCCGGAGGCTTCGGATGAGGTTTGGGCACTGGGATGAGCACACTGGGAGGGTGGGAGATGTTCCAGGTGCAGGGGCTTCCCCACCTCGCTGCCCACATCTCCCAGCCAAGCAGATCCAGAGCAGCATCCAGGACTGGCTGGAGTGTCTTCTCACCTGGAGCGAAAGCCACAAGCTCCTGGTTGCACTTAAGTGCTGCTTTAATGCTGCTAATTATAATTGAATCTAATTGTGCCAGAATCCATTGGAGCCAAGGGGCAGGAGCAGCTTGGACCATCCCATTAAGGGGATGGAGCGCTCCAGCACTAGTCTGGCTCCATCCCTGGTGATGGGTGAGCCATGCTGAGCTCTGAGGAGGGTTTGTGCCATCACCAGGGGCAGGACCAGCCCTGGCACAGCCAGTGCCACACACTGGGAGAAGGGATTTCACATCCTTGCATTAACCCAGGAGCTCCAGAGACCTGAGCATGGGCAATTCCCTGTTTTACTTGCCAAGGTTGGCGTTTAAGAGGAGATAAGGGATAAACACTCACTAATCCCTGTATGCCCTGTATGCCAGTGTTGGCTCTGCTGCTCCAAATGCACTGGCAGCACAGCAGGCCCCCCGCTCTGCTGGCACAGGATCCATCCATGGGAAAGCAGCCGCAGCCTCGTGCAGCCGCTCTTGGATCTGCTCCTGCACTACCTGTGTGACTTGAAGCTGAATAAAAATGAAGTTGAGCTTTTCACATTCCCCTCCAGCTGCTGCCTCTGCCGTGGCTGTATCCCTGTGACTGCATCCCTGTGCCCAAAACCTTGGAATCCAGGAGCAGCAGGAGCCACAGGTCACCTGCATGGCACTGTTTTTCCAGAAACATCCAGCTGAGCATTCCTGGAGGCTGCTTCCTATGCTAAAAGCCATAAGCAGAAAGGTAATTCCCATTGGAGAAAGGAGGTGTGCTGGGGGACCACGTGGTGGGGACTGGCTAGGGTTGCACCGCTTCAGCCTCCTGCAAACTTCCAAAATCCAGGTAAATCAGCCCTTTTATACATGAATTTCTCTTAAGTTTCAAACACCAGTCTGGAGCATGGATTTAGAGCTCTGCAGGGCCCCTTGATTTAACACCCCTCCCTATGCAGAACTTTGGGGACGGCCACCACCAAGGGCAGGAGGCAGTGGGAGAGACTGAAGACAGAGGTAGGAAAAGAGGAAAACAGTGGGCCTGAAGTCAGGGGGACGGAGGAGGAATCAGGTGAGTACTGCCAGTCGCACTAGGAAAGGCATCTGGATGCTGTCCATGTGTTCCATGTGAGAGAGGACCCACTGGTGCAGTGTGAAGTCGTCGTGCTTGGTGCCAGCCTTGGGGTTGCAATTAATAATGGGAGATGGTGATTAATAATCAGCAATGGTGATTAATACCAGGAGGTGCCATAATGGGGGTACCTGAACTGGGATGAAGCTCAGGGCCTGGTCTGGACTGAGGGGCTGCCAGTGCAGCGTTGCTATAGGGATCCGATGGCTTCTCTGTCAGAGCCTCCAGTGAGAGCAGTTAATCCAGTTTTAAAAGGAAAGGGTATTTAATAAAGAGAACCATTTAAAGTGGATTTACAAGACACACTGAATGGAGGCACCATTTATTCCATGGCTTTGTATTTAATTTTAATATCTCTATAAACCTCTCCAGAGTGTTCTGCAAAAACAAGCTGGAGCCAGAGCAGTTCAATCGCCCAGTGATTCTTAAAAGCAAATCAATTTAACAAGGCTTGAAAAAACTGAACCTCCATGAACATCTTTCCAACCTTGGAGTGGCAGGAGCACTGGAATATCCGTACTAGAAAACAACAAACAAGCTGCTCTGGTGGAGAGGGATTTTTGGAAGGATATGGAGCAAGAGCTCGGGAAAGGGGCTGGGAGTGTCCGGCTCTCCCACAGAGAGAGCCAGGCTGTTCGGGGTTTTCTTTGTTGCTCTGCTTTCTCTGCACTCATAAATAATGTAATTTATATAAGAGCTTCATCAATAATCCAGCTTTTTCCCTCGCTGTGCTCACTGCCTTTCCCATGCTGCTGCCTGAGCAGGGATATGGCAACTGTAGGAAGCCCACAGGAAAGCCAGGATGGGGATGAGTGCACCTGGCAGTATTTAGCACTCCATAAATGAGAAAAACCCAGGAACTCAGCCAGATTTCCCACAAGGAAGCGGTTTGTGACTGTTCCCAGAGAGTTTCTGCTTCCCGTGCTGGGTATGTCATGGATTTGGAAGTATCAAGTGCTCTGGAAAAGAGCTGGTGAGAAAACTCCCTCCTTCCTCTGCAGCAGATACACTCTCCTGCTTCTCAGCACCTGGCTCAGAGCAAATTCCCTGGGATTCCCTTGTCCCTGGAACATCCCATTTTTATCTCCCTCTTAATACATAGGGATTGAGCCACATGAAACTGGCTCCAGTCTCCCATTTTCTGGGTGGTCCCTATACCCAGATTTAAGGAACAGAGCAGGTGCCTTTGGCAATCCCATCCTGGTCAACCCATGCAGTGGTTTGTGCTCTCAGATGTTCCCTCACCTCTTAATCCCTTTTTCCCTCATACACAAATGACTTCCTGACAGGACCAGCATCCTCTGCTGTCCCTGGACCAAGGAGATGGATTTCTCAAGCAGGGGACTCTGGATTGCTCAGCATGAGGGTGATTTAGCAATTAACTGCCTTTCCCTGTCCCAGGCTGAGAGATGTGGGGTTGGATTTGTACATCAGATATTTACTCTATAAAAAGGGAATTATAGGGCATGTTAACGAGTAAGGTTGAGTTTTGTGCTCACCTCCCTGTGAGATGAAATCTGGGACACCCCGTGGGAATTGAAAGGGATCTCCCTGTCTCAGGAACGTGATGTCCCCTGACAGCAGCCCCAGGGATGCACGTGGGTTTGGAAACTGGGATCCAGGCAGGCAGCAGCCCCCCGTTTCCAGGGGCAAGGACAGACCCCTTGCTCACAACTCATTTTTTTCCTAATATTTGAGCAAATTTTCTTGTAATTTAACTTTCCCAATGAGTTTTTTTTCATAATCTGGAAATAATGCAGCACTTTTGAATGGATTGAGACAGGGAAAAAAAGCCCTTTCGATGGCTTTTCTGCAGAAAGCCTCACTGCTCCACAGTCTGGAGCGAGAGGAGGCACAAACCAACTGATTTATTTCATTCTTCCTGATGTTTATTTTAAATTAATCCTGTTGGGGCAGATGTCAGAATTCTTGCTGGAGTCGTTTCTGTTCTTTGATCTAATTACCAATGGCTCATGTTTTATAATAACTCATTTTTTTAATAATTAATGTTTCATGAGGGATGGGATTCGTTTGCCCTTTGCCTTTCCCTAGATCCTGAGTATGCCCCTCATTTTTCTTCCCTAGGTCCTGAGTTTCCTCCTTCATTTTTCTCCCATTTTATTTTCCAAACCACCTGTATGCTGATACGTATAAGACTTGAAAACATTAGGAACAACTTTCCAAATATGCTGCATTTAAAGAAAATTTCAGATTAGTTGTACATGTTTGTTCATTAAAAGCACCAGTAGGATCCTGCTGTGCACACAGAAGGAATTTATCAAGGAAAAATGAGTGTGCACATCAGTACTAATAAAGCAGGAATGAGGCTGCTGTCATTCATTGACTCAGGATTTCCAGCTGGCATTTACAGTGGGCTTGATGCTAAACCCTCAGACTTTCTTTGGAAAGTGCCTCTGGAATACTCAGGAAAATGCTTTTTAGGGACTACACAATAAATAACATGCTGCCCTTGTATGGCCTGAAGGCACAAAACTTCCTATAAAATCCAGGCTACACATGGAAAACCAGATCTAAAAAAAATCAGAATATTGGGAAGTTTTCACAGATACCACAATTGAAGGTCGAACTTGATGGTCTCAAAGATCTTTTCCAAACTAAATGAGTCTGGGATTCTGTGAGCCAGCCAGCCTGGGCTCCACACAGATGGCACAGCTCCTTCAATGCCTGACTGTCCTCTCAAGGATGAATTTCTCCCTATTTCCAGCCAGATCCCGTCTCTTTCAGCTTAGTCCCCAAACCTCCCAGGACCCATCCACCACCAGTCTCCAACATCACCCTCAAACAATTTTCCTGGGGCAAAGCATGTCCTTCACAGGCTGTTTGTAGTTCCTGACACATGGAAGTATGTTATAAACCTAAGCAGGGCTCAGGCAAATGGGTCCTTGTCAGTCCCTTCCAGCTTTTCTTTCCTCTTGGGACAATGATTTCTGGTGTCAGGGATGAGATGCTGCAGGTTTTGAAGGTAGTGGAGCAGATTCAGTCCTCATCCTACTGCCTGTGAAACCACAAAAACATGACTTGGACAGATTCCAGCAGGAACCTCACACGCACACACAGGTTCATTACAGCCCTGCAGGAGCCACCTGGGAGCTTCAGGAAACTCTGTATAAAGAGCAGGGGATAGATCTGGAATGAGCTGGAGACTTGGAGACTTTCCTGCGACACAGGTTTGAGCTGTGCTGAATTTAGTGTGTGTTTGTAGGGAAAACTGGTGGTAAAGCCCCAGCTGGCTCCAACTCCGACAGTGTTGGTGTGTGAATTCAGTAACTCTGGGCTGAGAGGGATCAGCGGGATCAGGGACGGGTCAGTGGGAGGGTAAAGGGTAGAACAAGGGAGTTCTGGTTGTTACGGACTCAAAATTGGATGCACTCAGCTTGGGATGGGCTTTGCATGTCAGCCTGGGATTTTTTGGGAGCAGGAAAATACCAGGAAAGCTCTGACTGAGGCACAGCCACCAAATGCCGTCCCTGTTGCTCTGGCACTTGCAGTATTCCTGAATATTGCTGACCTCAGTCCGACCTCCTGCCCAGCTGGAGCATGTGGAGTGTGTTCCCTGGGAGGATGTGTATCCGTGCAGTGCCTGCCAGCCGTGCTGGCTCCCTGCCCCACAGCCTCTGCACCATGTCCCATTTTCTGTGCATCCCTTGGGGACCGGGATGTGCTCCTGTCCCCCTCCGTGCATCCTCATCCCAGATCCAGGGGGGAAGAGCTGTCACGGCATCTGCTGAGCGTCTGGTGCCTGGTGGTTCTTCTGGCACAGAGGAGCTGAACCTCCTGGGATGGCTCCATTCCAAAGCAATTCCAGCGTCATGCCCAGTGGAGCAGGAAGAGTGGAACAGAGCTCAGAGTGAGGAGCTGAGCTCGGAGCAAGGTCTTTGCAAGTTCAGTGAACTGCATATCAATGAATTTAAAACCAGATCCTTCAGCACAAAGTTTTCCTTGAGAACAGGGATTTTTGTGTTCTGACCAAGCTGATCTTGACTGTCTCCTCGGAATTATTCAGCATGTTCATCGAGAGTGTCTGACTTTGTTTAAAAAGACTTTTTCCCCTAGAGATAAGAAACGCTGCCTTGGTCATGAGCTGATCGTGGAGCAGCTTCTGTGCTTATCCCCTTGGATAAGAGGCTTTATTATACCAAATTACAGGGTAATCTGTGGACACGAAGCCACAGCATCAGATCTCTCCTTCCTTTGCTTCCTTTTTACTTTTTGATCTGAAGCTGCTCAGACCCATCCAGGGGGTCTCCTTGGCACCATCCTGGTGCTTGTCTGAAAAGTTACCATCAGCCCAAACTGTTGGTTTGGGTTTTTTTCAAGAAACCTTCTTTTTCTGGCTCAGCTTCCAAGGGCCTCACATATTCTTCCTTTTTGCAGTGCCTCAGCCCAAAAATGAATGTCTGACCTCAGCCCAAAGGGCAGCAGAGCCTTGGCAGGGCACTTGTGATGACATCAGTATCCAGCTTCACTCCGAGCAGGAAGGACAGGAGTGTCCCTCAGTCTCTCCCTCTGTCCTCTCTGGGAATTGGCCCTTTGCTTGTCAGACTGATAAATATTCCTGATTTCTGACAGCCCAAGTGAGTTCTGCAGCCTCTCTTAAACCTGAGTGTGCATAAATGCTGCTGGGAGACTGGCTTAGTGTAATGCAGATGATAGTATAATGTGAAATAATAATAATGTATCTGAATGTTTTTCTGCTTGTGTGAGTAAACAGGGATGAAAATGTCCAGAGATTTACTCCTCCATGGGGTGGAGGGTGTGGTGCTCTTAAAGTGAACATTGGGGTTTGGAAGCATTGTGAAAGGGGCTGTGAGTTTAAAAAAATCCTTTTATACCTGTAAGTGGGAATTGTAGGGATGAGGCTTGGCAGAGCATCTCCTGGGAAGGGCTGTGTGGGTTTCTCTTCTCCCTCGTAAGAGAGAACCAAACCCTTCCATCATTGTGGTTTGTTGTATAAACAAACCACAGAAGCCTGAAGATTTGTTTCCTCTGTGACATTTTATTTGCTAAAGGTACCTTTTCTGAAGAAATGGATCTGTCTGGGAAATATGTTCTGGTAGTTTTGCACACTCTGAAAGTTAGGTGGCTTTTAACTGCTTTGAAAATCAAATTACTGCTCACTCTGGGAGTTAATTAGGCACACTGGGTGTAAGCACAATTAATTTTCCTCAATGACATGGGGTTTAACCCTGAAAACCACCCCTGAGCCATGTATTTGCTTGGCTGTGCTGTTTCCAAAGGGACTCTTCATCTTACCTGTACTTTTCAGACCAGTCCTTAAATCCAACGCCCTTTGGAAAATAGCCCAACTGACCTCATGGGCAGTCTCCTGTTTCTGTTTCCAGAACCACTCTGTTATCATATGCAACTGCTCCTGACCTAGAGGTATTTGGGGGGGGAGTAGAAACAGAGAAGGATGAGAGTGCCAGACTAATAATTGGCTGCTTTGGAGTTTGCTGCAATGAGGCTTTTCCAAGAAGGCTTGATTTCTGCCTCAGTGATTATACATGTTGGCACAACCTTAGTTTGGGCTGGTGTTGAGATCAGATCAAGACCTGCCCTCTGCAATCAGAGCAGGAATCTGGTAACAGCTCATGTGTGCAGCTTTTCCGGTGGCAGGGTAGGATATCCATGTCTTCCTAGAGCTAATGCTGTATTTACATCCAAATAAAACTGGGAAATGTGAAATAATATAGCTGCAGGCTCTGGCACTGCACTCCAAGGGGCTTTGTTTTCCTTGGCTGACAAAACGCTCTTGGCTTTTGATCAAAGGGGAGTAAGTGGAAGCTGGTTTCCTCTTGATGTTAAAAAAGCTCCTGACAGAGTCCCTGCAAGGCTGGTTGAGAGCCCAGGCCCCTTGGTACGCTTGGAAAAATCATGGAAGGAAAATAGGGAGAACAATGGCAGTGTGGGATGATTTCTGCTCTGGAAAGGGCCAGATGAGGAAATGGCATCCTGATGGCCTGCTTAAGTCTTTGGCTTAAGCAGAGGTGGTGGAACAGCTGGAGTCAAGGAGGTAGTATGGGGAAAATGCCTGCGAAGTGTTGGAAAATCCTGTCCTTTGGCTCTCAGGTGGTGCTACAGCATTCTCAGCTCAGCAGGTAACTGGTGATTGCTCCTCCTCCAGATGCTAAACCTGTGCGGGAATTACAGATTTAGAGAATAATATAAAGTGTGGCACAATGACTAATTATGGCTGGTTTGGCCTGGTACTGCAAAAACCACCTCTTACCCCGGGGTGCTGGGGAGGATCCCGTGGGTGGCTCTGGGCTCACTCCAGGGGGATGGTTAGTGGGAGTCAGCCCCATGAGGAGCGGCTGAGGGAGCTGGGGAGCCTCAACCTGGAGAAAAAGAGGTTCAGGGGGGACCTTCTTTCCCTGATAGGAGGGTGGACCCAGGGGGGTGGGCCTGGCTCCGTCCCTAGGGAAAAAGTGACAGGATGAGAGGATGTGGCTTCAAGCTATGCCAGGGGAGGATCAGCTTGAACATCGGGAGGAATTTCTTCATGGAAAGGGTAGTCAGGCATTGTAAGGGGCTGCCCAGGAACAGGGTAGCATCCCCATCCCTGGAGGAGTCCAAGGAAGGGCTGGATGTGGCACTCAGTGCTCTGGGCTGTGTGAGAAGGTGAGGATCAGCTGGACTCGATGATCTTGGAGCTCTTTTCCAAACTAAATAATCCTGGGATTCTGTGATTTAAGGGCTGGAGACCCTCTGCTCTGGAGACAAGCTGGGAGAGCTGGGGGTGTTCAGCCTGGAGAAGACTCCAGGGAAACCTTGGAGCCCCCTCCAGTGCCTAAAGAGGCTCGAAGAGAGCTGGAGGGGGGCTTTGGACAAGGGCCGGGAGGGACAGGACAGGGGGGAGTGGCTTCAAACTCAAAGAGGGGGCATTTAGGATAGATACCGGGAAGAAATCCTTCCCTGCGAGGGTGGGCAGGCGCTGGCACAGCTCTCCCAGAGGAGCTGTGGCTGCCCCGTCCCTGGAGGTGTCCCGGGCCAGGCTGGACGGGGCTGGGACCCGCCTGGTCCAGACCAAGCTCTGGACGGTGCTTAAACCCCTCCCACCCCAAATATTCCGGCATTAGTAACTCCCCGTCTCCCCGACCCGGCCCCGGTCGGGGCGGGCACAGCGAGGGGCGGACACAGCGAGGGGCGGGCCCTCCTTCCTCCTCCTCCTCCTCCACCCTCGCCGTCATCGCCGGCCGGCCGGGCCGGACCCGCAGGTCCCCGCTGCACGCCCCGGTGCGCCCCGTCCCCGCCG
>JAWWMP010000165.1:9616156-9700832 GCA_035047865.1 Dendrocincla tyrannina
ATCCATCCATCCATCCATCCATCCATCCATCCATCCATCCATCCATCCATCCATCCATCCATCCACCCATCCATCCCCTGGGTGCCCTAGGGGCAACACCAAGCCATGACACACATTGTGTGCATGGTACATGTGGAAGGGAGTTTCCTTTTCTGCCTCTGTGCAGCACCAGGGCATTGTGCAAACAAGCAGATGCACCTGCTCCAAGCCCAGTGCAGGGATCAGCAACTGGGAAGCCCAAAGGCTTTTCCCAACTCTGCATTGCTTAGCAAGGTATCAGCGAAGTATGCCACAAATAAGACTGACTGCTCTTGTAGCTCCTCTCTCCTGTGCTTCTGTTTGACAGGGACGACCAGGACCTGTGGGGCCTCCAGGACCAGATGTGAGTAGGACAGGACTGGGATTCTGCTTTTCTGGCTTGATCTGTGCTCCTCCCCTCGTATGTGATGGCTCCCGTGGTGGGGGACACTGTTGGGGAGCCTCCTGCTCCTGGTTTCAGTGTTGGCTGCCCCCCATTACCATCCCAGCGAGTTTCCCTGGCCAGATTTCCTTCATGCCAGTCCATCACCAGCCAGTCCCGACTTGCACATCACTCATTTCCAGATCAAGACCTGCTTTGGGCACACAAAACAGCAGCAGGGGTGATGGGCAGCCAGGAAACCACCTTCACTGTTAATCAAATGTTTCTTCTCCTCTGCTTTCAGGAATGTGAAATCTTGGACATCATCATGAAGATGTGCTGTGAGTATCCCTGTATCTCTCCTCCACCCTGCTTGGGGCTGTGCTAAGTGGGAGGGAGGATATTTCCCTGTCCCCTCCATCAAGAAGGGCCATCCCCAGGCAGTGGAATGCCATCCAAGGGCACCACTCCCCTTCCATGAGGCACAACTAAGTCCCCTTGACCCCAGGACCTCCAGCTCCATCTCTAGAGTAGCTCATACAGCTATGTTTCACTTGTACCTGCTGTAGAATGGTTTCTCTGTGGCTCTCTACAAGGAAAATGTGAGCAAAGTTGTGTAAAATCCTTGAGTGGCCCATTTTGCAATTTTTTCTTTTTTTGTTATATATCAGGGTCTAATTTTCCCTCCTGGGAAAGGGAGGTGTGTTTTGGAGTGTTCTGCCATGGGGAAAAGCAGCACACTCATGTGCTGCAGAGGGTTCCTGGCCCATGGCCAGTAATGAAGTGCTGGGAGGACACAGGGTACTTGGGGAACTGAGTTTGAGCTCTATACTCTGGTGACTTTCTTAATCCCTCCAGAATTACCTATTACTTTATTTAAGTAAGAACACATAAGCATGTGCAGAAACAGCTCTGCTGTGTGTTGTGCTCCAGGGCAGGGCATCCCAGCCTGAAACAGAAGAGACATCTGGGTATTTCAAACAGGAGGGAAACTTCCATGAGCTTAAATTAGCCGGGTCAGGTGCCTCTGGGTTTGCAGAAACACAAACCTGCAGTCTGTATTAGGGTGTGAAAAACTCTTTTGTCAAGCATTTTAACGTTCTCTCTTTCTCTCCCTTCTCCTCTAGCTTGCTGTGGTGAGTGTTACTTGGCAAAGTCACTCTGCAAACATTTGCTAGACCTTCTTCTTGCTTGCACCCCTCCCCTTCCCTGCTCCTTGCCTTCTGCTGTGGAGATGTTGTGAGAGACCTCGAGGGAGAACCAGGCATGAGCTGGGCAGGCGAGGGCAGTAAGCAGTCCCTGAGGGTGCCACACAAATTCAGAGCCTAATGTGGCTGAGTCCTACAACTGGAAAACTGTTGTCAAGGTGCCCTGTGCCAGCAGGGTGGATTTTCTCCACCCTTTTTGCAGTTGGGATGTCTGCTCAGAGCACACTGTGGTTCCGGCTCTGCCCTCTTCCTTCCAAATCCTGTGCTGGTCAGCCTAGGAATGTGCTGTGTTTTTTCCCTGTTGCTGTCCCAATAAGTTGGGTTTGCAGTCCAAAAGCTTGAAGGAAGAGCCAAGGGCACATGATGTCCTTCAGCCATGGGAAAGAGGGGAGCAAGCTGAGTCAGCCTCCTCCAGCCCACCAGTGTCACCTCTGTCCTCCTGGGCTGGGTGAATGGAAGAAGTGAGAAAGCTTATGAGGAAATGGGTTGTGGAATAATTACTGGGTGATTTAAGGGTACTCACAGCCTGGAAATACCATATGTCTTATAAGGGAGGAAATGCAGATGGAAAAATTCATAAACTGACTCTCAAGCCTCTTATGCAGCTATTTTGCTGCACTGATTTACCCCATGCTTTGTGGCTGGGTAGGGCATGGGCACCCACCTGGCCAGGGCTAACAGCAGGCTGCTTCCTTTGGTGATGCCTCCCTTCAAAACATGTCCCCCCACTCCTGTGCCTTGCTGCAGAGTGCACCTGTGGTCCCGTCGACCTCCTCTTTGTGTTGGACAGCTCGGAGAGCATTGGCCTGCAGAACTTCCAGATTGCCAAGGACTTCATCATCAAAGTCATTGACCGCCTGAGCAAGGACGAGCGAGTCAAGGTGAGTTTTGCACCAAGTGCCACAATACTGGTGTGCACTCATTTATTGTATACAGCAAGCAGGAAGATAGGGAGATGCCTCGACTCCAAAAACCCTCCACAAGGCTTGGCTTCAGACTGGGAGTGGGTCTTGATTCTTCCCAAATTCATAAAGTGGTGGAGGTTAGACAGCAGTTTGTCCCAAAATATTGACATGTGTCTGTGCAAATGGACTCTACCTGATGTGACTGGGAACAGTTCCTCCATGTCCCAGATGGCTCACCAAGCATTCAGTCAGCCTGATTAGTCTCTGATCAGTCAGTGTCTCAGTCTCTTCCTTGTCCTGATGCTCATTCCAGGTGTCTGGAGTAGAGATGTCTTGGAAGTCTCTGATGTCCAGCCCCCCAGGCACCTCTATTTGCCCCCCATACTTGGGTTTAGGTTACCAGTTAAGCACATTACTAAAAATTTTGCAGCCCGAAACCAGCAATACTGTCCCTGACTGAAAGTGAGTCTTTCAGTCTGAAGAGGGACACGCAAATGCTTTGCTCTCCTAACTCTTCTCTGGTAACCTGCTGTGTGTAGGAAATTTCATTTACCTCTGTGATTTTGAAGGGATGCTTGGGATCTGGAGTTTCCCTAAGGTATAACCAGCCACATCTAAAGCACACAGTCTCTAAAGACACCATGACTTGCTGTTGAACACTTGTGTGGGCATACATGGGGTTTTTGGGTGGCAAAAAGCTGGTAAGAAGCAGAAATGCTGGAACTGGGCAGCAAACCCACCGTGCAGGAAGAAAGTCAGAAGTTTTGAAAACAGACCTTCTCATAGAACCATCGAATCTCCTGAGCTGGAAGGGACCTAAAGGTGTCATCGAGTCCAACTCCTGACTCTCTGCACATAGGGCAACCCCAAGAATCCCACCATGTGCCTGAGAGTCCAATGGCTTTTGTTGAGACCACTGAGCCAAGAGACCTAGATTTGGGTCTTCTTTCACTGACTGACTCACCAAATTGGTCCCCACATGCATCCACTCCTGTTGGGGCTCTGTCTGCTTGGAATAAAGCAGAGGAGAAGCATCAAAGCCTGCCATGAAGGCATTCAGGACAAACCATTAGCAGCACTCTGAGTCTTGGGGTTCCCCTGAGGTATCTGACTCTTACTAGATCATGTTTTGTCCAACAGTTTGAACCTGGGGAGTCCCGTGTGGGCGTTGTGCAGTACAGCCATGACAACACGCAGGAGCTGGTGGCCATGGGGGATGCCAACATAGACAACATCGGGGCACTCAAACAGTGAGTCTGTGGGGTCTCAGCACATCACACAGGGATCTGACCCAGGCACACCTGCTCACCTCCCATCCTCCATCTGCAGGCCAGCAGCTCCTGCAACTGCAGTGGTGCTAAATGGTCTCTGGTGAAAGGTAGCAGCTGGTGGAATCCTAGGTGGTGCTGAGGCCAAGGAGCTTGCCAGTTTTCCACCCAAATCTCCATGCAGGGTGTTACCCTGGTCTCAAGCATGTTTGAGATATATGTTCTGTCTCCTCCCGTACCCACAGCTCGCAGGCTCACTGGTGTCTCTCCTTGCAGGGCAGTCAAGAACCTGAACTGGATAGCTGGGGGAACCTACACTGGAGAAGCCCTGCAGTTCACCAAGGACAACCTGCTGCGGAGGTTCACCTCCGACAAGCGCGTCGCCATCGTCATCACAGACGGGCGCTCCGACACGCTGCGGGACCCCACCCCACTCAACTCCCTGTGCGATGTCACCCCGGTAAGGGCATGGGGGGACCTGCCACACAGCAGCTGTGCATCACAGTGCACAGGCTCTCTGGGTGTCTCCATGTCCCTGCCACCCAAGGCTAGGGCAGGGGACACGGGTGTCACTAGAAGCACTCTCACAATGTGAAATGCACTTGCGGTTGTGAATGCATTAGATGATGAGTCCACCCAGTGATAGACTCTTAACTTCCCTGCAGGTGGTTTCCCTTGGGATAGGTGACATATTCCGGAACCCTCCAAATCCAGATCACCTGAATGACATCGCTTGTTTGGGCAGACCGACCATGCCAGGACTGTCCATTCAAAGGGACAACTATGCTGAGCTCCTGGATGACACCTTCCTGCAGAACATCACCTCATACGTCTGCCAAGGTGGGTGAAAGGTGGTGGCTGGAGGCAATGAGGAAGGTAGTGAGGATTGCCTCAGGCAGGGGGTGAGGGATGCAGGATTCCCCCCCTTGACTCCCCTTAGTCATGCTCTTTATGCAGGTGTTGAGGGAAGAGAACAGAGATCAAATTTAGTTCAATAAGGAACAGGGATATCTTGTGTCTCAGAACACTTTGCAGTCAGGTCCACATCCTCACCTGCTGCAGGACATCTCTGTCCACAGCATTTTTCAAGCACACTTACAGCCTTTGTAAAGTGCCTTGCACAAGTGACCAAGGTGAGCATCTATCCCTTCTGTGTCTCCGTGGGATAAGTGGTTTTCCAGAGTGAGCTGGTGACATTAATCTCTCTAATTTTCTTTAACAGAAAAGAAATGTCCCGACTACACCTGCCCAAGTGAGTATTGATTGCTCGTGCCACGCTGAAAGGTTGTGGGTGCTGTGGTGGGGGAAGAGGGAGTTTGTGTTTGTGGGGACCTGTGGCTTGGACCTCTATTGCAATGGGGAGACTCCTGGGCTTGGAGAGGTGAGCAAGATCTCTCAGGCACTCTCAGGGTCTCTCACACATGCCAGTCCAAAGCACTTGGAGGAAAGGCTAGATGGCTGCTTCTCCTGCACCTCAAACCTGCAAGGTGCTGTCACAGAGGAAGCTGTGACAGATTGTAACCCTCCCAGGCTTTCGTGGATGCAGGTAATGAGGTCAGTTGCTCTCTGGTGCTAGGAGCATGAGGAAAAACCATCCAGGGATATTGGAGAAAGGTGCTTGAAAAGTGAATACAGGGAGGATTTTAATGGAGTACACCTCCAAGTCAGAAGCATATGCAGTCCTCAGACTCTCCATGGAAAGAACTCAGCAAGGGAGATGAAGTGGTTCCCCAGACACACAAGGGGAGCCACTGTTTTTAAACAAGAGTCACTAGATTATCTAAGCCAAATAAACACCTGGGAATGCAGCCTGTCCTAAACCAAACAAAAGAAGGAATGAAAGGGTAAAAGGACAAGTGTAGGACAGCACTGGGGTAGGGGAAACAAAGCTAGCAAGTGTAGGGATTTCCCGGGTCTGGTAAGGCAGGAAGCTTATGAGACAGCCAGTGACTTCATCAGCTTCCTGTGGAAGGGGCAGGAGGAGAAGAGCAATGTAATGAGCCTTGGACCTTTCCCCTTGCAGTCACCTTCACCAGTCCAGCGGACATCACACTGCTGGTGGACAGCTCCACCAGCGTGGGGAGCAAGAACTTCGAGACCACCAAGAAGTTTGTGAAGCGGCTGGCGGGGCGGTTCCTGGAGGCTGGCAAGCCCGCTGACGACTCCGTGCGCGTCTCAGTGGTCCAGTACAGCGGCAGAAACCAGCAGAGAGTGGAAGCCCAGTTCCAGCACAACTACACAGTCATTGCCAAAGCCATTGACAACATGGAGTTCATGAATGACGCCACAGACGTCAACGCCGCCCTGCAGTACATCACGGGGCTGTACCAGCGGTCCTCCCGCGCCGGCGCCAAGAAGAGGGTGCTGGTGTTTTCTGATGGACACTCCCAGGGGATCACTGCGAGGGCCATTGAGAGGGCTGTGCAGGAGGCCCAGCAGGCTGGCATTGAGATCTACGTGCTGGCAGTGGGCAGCCAAGCCAACGAGCCCAACATCCGCGTCCTGGTCACAGGGAAGAGCGCAGATTACGACGTGGTCTACGGGGAGCGCCACCTCTTCCGTGTGCCCGACTATACCTCTCTGCTCCGTGGTGTCTTCTACCAAACTGTCTCCAGGAAGATAGCTGTTGACTGAGCATCTGGGTGCGTTTTTCTGCCAAGGCCATAGCTTTTTCTGTCTTGCCTAAAAAGGAAAACCAACAAAACAAAACAAAACAAAAGTTTAACAGTATTCTTGACCAACCTGAGGAATTTGCATCTATGCAGATAACCATAGTGCCACAGCCTGGCTCTACATGGTCTCCTTCCTTCTCCCCCTGTTTCATCACCTGTGTCTCTTCTCTCTTAGCCTCAAACTTCCCTCGCTGCCCGTGACTGCCCTCCCTCCCCACAGCAGGAAAACACAAGCACACTTAGAAATAAGCCATGAGAACACAAATACCAACCTCATCCCATTGTGTCAAGAAAGAACCAGGATGAGGAATTTTGTACCACTAAGAACTAGCCTGGTCTCTTAAGGCTGATTATGCTCTTTTCATATACTTTTATTTTATTGTTCTTTTCCTTCTCTCTTTCATACATCAGTTGAGCCATTGCCCAGCTCACAATGATCCTAACCTAACGCTGTGCTTCAAGTGAAATAGTCACACTTCAGCAAGCTTTGAGAGGGGATTGTTGTCATAGCTGGAAAGTTTGGTTCCTATCTCCCAAGCCTGGGGAGGAGGGAGGGCTGGACTGCATTACCCAAGCTGTGCAGAAGCATCTCTGCCCTCCAGTGCCATGGGATGGGACACTGACTTCCCAGGGCTGGGGTAGAGCTGGGTGGTGGAGCATCCCTTGGCACTGATACTCCTATTCAGGGCAGGGAGGCTGAGCACTGACCAAAGGAAAGGTGGGCAGCAGCCATTGGGGAGGGGGGAAACCCCAAAAGAAGCTACATAACTGCACTCTTTCACTTACTGATCTCATGGTTCTACAGTGAAACCAGGAACCTCATGAATAACCTGATGCCTTGTGTCATGGTTCAAGCTCCATTCTGGAAAATCTCTCTGAGCCCAGTTAGTGGGATTTTTTTTTAATTTTTTTTTCCCCCCCCAAAAGAGCCAAGCTGACTAATTCCCAGTGAGCTCTCTGAGAGTACTGTTTCTATAGGACCACCTAGGAGTTAGGCACCTGGGCCCTAGGGAAACCCACTAACTGTACTATATATTGAATTAAGGCCTCATCCTCAGTCCAGCAAAGTCAAGGGAAAGGCTGCCATCATCTCCCAGGGTCTTTGTCTCACACCCTACGGATATACTGACAAAGGTGCTATCACTTACGTGGGGAACGTGTGCTCTTGGTGTTTACACAGTTGTTTCCAGGACCACACTGAAGATGTGGTTAGGCTGGGTGAGATTTTGTTTCAGTGCTTCCATTGGTGCTCATGCTATGAATTCATGCACTTCCAAGAAATCAACAGTGATTGCCAGGTATCGGCACCCCAAACTCTCTACTCTGTATCCAAAACCCCATTGTATGAGTTAGTTTTATTTTATGCCTGTGTTTTACTGAAATTGTCCACTTTGGAAATTTGTCAAATAAATTGTTTTCCACAGTTTCATTGGAAGTTTGTCTGACTTGAATTTCAAGGGCTCAAATGTTCAAAAAGTCACTCAGTAAAATAGAGGTTGCTGGGATCTGGGAGGACTCCAGCAGAATTTCTCACAGAAAACTGAGGGATAGAAGCAAAGAGATAGATTGGTTTTGCATCACATGTCTGGCTGTTTGAAATACACTGTGAATCCTCTTCATCTATTAAATGGTGCATAAAAATTTACAAGAAGAGCACTTAGCTCTTAGAGGATGGAAAATGCTTGCACAGCTTCTGTTTGCCTTCTGGTTGCAAAAAAAAAAAAACACAAAAAAACAAAGCAAAAGCCCAAACCCTGCACAGCTGCATTTGCTTATTGTTTATATTCAGTGTCTCTCCTTAGTACCTCATTTCCTGGGCAGGTAGGGATGGTGCTCTGGAAACAGGGCTAGTGATGGAGGTATCAAACACCTCATCCAGCTTCATCAAGCTCAGTGCTCCCCGAATATTGGTTTTACATCCTAAGATAGCTCTGAAAGGTCTTTGGGGAAGCTCCCAAGCCACACCTGTACAACCCAGGGACTTGTTGCAACCTTTAATTGTGGATTCATGCAAAGTCACTTGTTCCCCAGACAGTGGGGACATTCAACAGGACAGTCATGTCCTGTTTCTGTAAAGGGAGGCACTGCCTTGCTCCTGCCTTGTCTCATGTCCTCCTCTTAGTCATGCTGTCTCCAGGATGTCTCAGTTGAGATGCTTGTTGGGCTCCCTGCAGCGCTGGGGACACCTCACTCACAGCTGGAAAGTCTGAGGAGCATCCCTGGGGAGGCTCTGTGTGTGGCTGCTGTTTGTATCAGATATCCCGCTCTCCTCTCCATGGAAGGTAGGAAAAAATGCATTCACATCTGCCCTAAGAAAACGGCTGTTGTTACAGCTCAAGAAATACCTATTATTGGCTTGCCACAGTCCTTGGAATGAGTCAAGGAATGTGACAGGGACAAACCCCTTGGTTACACCCTCATGGCTAGGGCTGCCCAGCCAGCAGGACGTGCTGCTGCCAGCAACAAGGGGTGGGAAAAGGGGGCTTCTGCTCATTCCCTCTCACACCCCAGCTGGGCTATGTCCAATGCAGGAATGTAAAAGGCACCTGGGGAAAGATCTCTGTCTTTGGGCTGATTTACAGCTCTTCTGCTAAAAGGTGGTAGGAGGGATCTTTCCTGCTTCTGTTCATTTTCCCCCTCCACCCCTAACCATGCCCAGCATTTTCCCTCTGCAGAAAGGAAAAGAAAGTTCCAAACCAGCAAAAAAAGTGGGTTCCCAAGCCCTCAGTTCTGGAGTGTTTATCAGTTTTCTCCACGAGAAAAAAAATTCAAGTGTTCCCTTTAAATTTCAGTTTGCTCAGAAGAAACTATTTTAACCAGAGCCGGGTGGCAAGCTGGCTTTCCCAGAAGACAGGGACCAGCAGGAATTTTTCAGCAGCGCCCAGCTCCTTGTGTTTAGGACTGTTGCCTTGTCTCTCCCCACTCCTGTGCACTGTTCAGGCAGGACTTCAGGGCCTTGTCAGGTGTTTGGGTCAAGGTCAGCCTCAGTATGCTGGACTCATTTTGTCTTCCATTTCTGGTTGTATTCACTCTCCTCTTTTCAGTCTCAATTTTTGTGCTTCCATTACAGGGAAGGTCAAAAATGCCTCTGCCTGCGGGCCTGCTTTGTTAAACTTCAGATGTTCTCCAGATGTTCAGTGAGGGGATTTATGTAACAACAACAGAATTTGGGCCACATTTCTGCGTTTTCCTCTGGCTAAATACTCCTCATTTGAGGCAACGCTGATTCACAGCCCTTCATGGGAAGGTGATGGCTGGGGAAGGAGGGGATCACTGAGGCCGCTTCACCATTGTGGTAGGAACCCTAAAATGCATACCCAGCTCATCTGGAATGATTTTGAACTCTGTATTTAAGAGCCTTTCCTGTGCCCACAGTTATCCCAAGGAGCAGAGCTCCATTGCCTTGCCTCTCATAGCTGTGACAGCCAAATAACTGAGTGTTCAAATGCCTCTTGCTCTCCTGTGGTTTGGGGTTTGCTTTAGCTCTTATTCCTGAGCGTGTTTTACTTTATGTTTTCTGTTATTTTGTCTAATTGCATGGCTTTTCCCCTTAACAGAAATAGTATTGTATAAGGAGAAAAAAATCATGGTGTACATAAGCTTGTGGACAAGCAGCAAAGACTGTAACCTATTAAGAAATGCAGAAATATGGGGTTGCCACACATAATTAATTCTGAGCAAACTCAAGACCATGGAGGAAGACCTTTTTCCCTCTACCCCAGTACACACTGTCATCATCATCCTCCTTCCCTAGGGAAAGGATTTAGGAAGCTGATGGCCTCCCATAATGTTGCATGGGAGGAGGGAGCATCGCCAAAGCACGGTGCAGCTCTAGGAGACTTGAATTTAACAGTTTTAGTTTTCACGGATTCCCACCTATGATTAGGTAAATTAGATTTTAGGGACCTATATAACAATGAGATTAAATAAGTTGTTATAGTCTGGACAGGCAAAGAAGACTTTAATTAGATCAACAACTAATTTTTTATATCTACGCTTAAGGGTGTCTTCCTTGGTTGCCCTTAGCTAAAGCCTATGGGCAAACAATGCACTACCAGGGTCTTGCCCCTCAAAATTTCCCCTCACTGTCTGTTGGGAGTTCACGCTGGGTCCACAGTGTCTGTTCTCCGTGTTTTTCCACCGAAAGCACATTTTTCATCAGCACAGCCCCTGGGACCTGCGGCAGCAGAGAGATCTGGAGTACCTATGGCAGGAGGGTGGCTGCAGCCAGGTGGGCCACCAAGAAGCTGAGATGTGCTTCTGAACACAGTAATGGGTACTGTTTAATTCCTTTTTTGTTGCTTTTCCCGTTCCTTTTTGTTTCTTGCAGGTGTGGTCATCCCTGTGACACAGGGTGGCCACAGAGCTGCTCACAGGAGCACCCTGAGACAATGACATGGCTCTTCCAGTGAGGACTGGGAATGCATGGAGTGACTTATCCCCCTGAAATATTGCTGCAGCCCTTCCATCTGCCCCAGGCTTTGCTGGAGCAGTGCTCTCCCCATCCCATCCATCACTACAGAAACCAGCAGGAAACACTTCCCTGCTTTGTCATCCCTGTGAAAATGTCGGAGTTCAACATCCAAGCTGCTGAACCAAAAAACCAGATGCAGCTGGGGTGTCTCTTCTTGATGATAATATATTAAAAAGTGGAAAGAGAAAGAAATAACAGAACCTGCAGGCAAAGCAGACACTTCCTACCCCTTACCTCATGCATCTGGAGAAAAATTTCTTTATTTTTTTCTTCCCTTCTGGTTATGGCACCTTATAAAATCATAGAATCATAGAATGGTTTTGGTTGGAAGAGACCTTAAAGATCATCTCATTCCACCCCCTGCCATGGGCAGGAACACTTTCCATTAGATCAGGTTGCTCCAAGCCTCATCCAGCCTGGACCTGAACACTTCCAGGGATGGGGTGTCAACAACTCTTCTTCTTCTTCTTTGTTCTGGGTGCCTACAAAGGTCTTGGGAGACAAACTCTTTCTTGAGATTAATTTTCTAGCGGGGAAAAACCATGCAAGAAGCTTTGGGGGCCATCTATTTTGACGGTGTCATCTGACTGAACTGCACAAAGCTGTACCAGTCCTGGTACAGTCACAGACTTCAGGCTCTGCCTAAAAACTTTTTTCTATTTTTTTTTTCCCCCACAATCTATTGGCCACATAAAAGATGCTGCCTCATTGAATTCGGGTTTCTTTATTTACTGAAATATCACAAATAAGGAATGAAGATGTCATTAAGACCATTTTCTACCTTAAAGGTATATTTTACTCCACACAGAGATCATATTCCTTCTTCCTGTACAGAATCATTTTTCAGCTGAGGTATCTTGTGTTTTCTTTTTTCTCTCATGGCCTGAAAGCCCCATTTTTGTCCACAGTGTCAGAAACCTGCCAGAGCACTCCAAGGTAATGGCAAAAAGTCCAGAGGCCTGTTCCCAGCCATGGCACCTATGGAAAAGGGCCTCATAGCAGATGTGCTCATCACAGCAGCAATCTGGAAAAACTCCAGACTGGTAAAAGGGTCTGATGACAGTGGAGGCCCCCTTATTCCTTGGTCCTGGGTCCTGTTTAGGGCTGGTTTTGTATGGCATCAGACAGCTTGCACGGCCAGCCTTTCTCTTCCATTAGTTATACAATTATTATTTCATTTTGAGTCCTCTACTCATCATAAAGGTATTGTAGGGACATGGCAAAGCCATTCTGTGGGGTACATTAAAAACTCAAACTAGACTTGAGGCAAAAGAACCAGGAGACATTTGTTTTGCACAGTTGTCCTTGAGACTAGAAAGGGATTAATGTACAAATTGCACACAGGCAGCTTTGAAACACCCTTTGAGGAAGGAAACCTCTGTTTTGCATGTGGATCAGTAGGACACAGTTGGAATTATCCTCAAGCTTATGCCAGCCAGCAGCAAATAATTTTTGAAGCTGAAATTTGAAATCTGACCTGTTATCCTGGAAAATATGAGCCTCGGAGAGCTCCCAGTCACAGAGGCAAGGCCAGAAGATACTTGACAAGAAGAAATAAATAGCATCCTTCTGCAGAATCAAGCTGAGATGGAGAGACAGCCTGCCAGACCTCGCGGTACCCACATCCCTCAGATGTGCACTGTGATGTGACCTTCCTGGAAGAGATTGGAGCAAACTGGGCTAGTGGAAGGTGTCCCTGAGCATGGCAGGGGGTGGAACTGAATGAGCTTTAAGGTCCCTTCCAACCTAAACCATTCTGTGATTCTATGAAAATCCAGTCCTTTCTCAGGGTGATCTTGGGGTCGTCTCTGCATCTGCTTCATTTTTCCCTTTGGTTGAGGATGCTCCTCTTGGCTTCCAGGTTGAAAATCACTAGAAGTAGGTAATTTCACTGTTAATCCCTGCTGGCATATTAAACCTCAGATGCTGGTGAACACCAAAAAGGGAATTCTGTCATGTCAAAAATACATCTCTTGCAGTCAGGCTTATCTGAATCAGATAGCAGGTACCCAGCCCAGCTCCATGACCTCGTACTGCATTCAAGGCACATCAAGGCCAGCCATGGAGGGCAGCCAGCAGTTTCAAGACATGTCCTGCAATATGTATTTGCAATCTGTAAAAGATCCATTTGCCTCTGTTGCTACTGCCCTGGTCCTGGCCTGAGACAGCTGCTGGGGAGAGGCAGTGGAAGGACAGGCTGTGGGCAGCACGGGTCTGACTACCCTGTTTTGGAAGCAGGCTTTGCCACATGGCACAAACCTGATGTAATGAGACCCTAAAGATCCTTAAATATGATTCTAAAGTTGCCCTTGAAGTTTTTCTCTTTGTCTCTTCTGTCCCAACAACCAAATCCCATTCCCCACAATTTTTTGTGGCTTAAGAGAAAGTAAGCAGGGCAGGAATAAGCAGAAATAATCTAGATCCCACAGTTTTTCACTGCTCCAAAAGCAGGGGGAAAAAGCATATCTGTCAGAGCCTGGATGGTGTTTCTTTGCTGGCTTAGCTCTAGAAAGCAGTTCAAACCTTCATAAACATGGATATTAGCTCAAAGCCCTTGCCTATAGCTTCTGAAATCCCTGCAAATCCCTCCCATGCCCTATAAGAATCCAAACCCTCAGGAGCCACAAATTGTTTGCTCCTTCATCTGAGTCGTGCTTATTTATGCATAAATGGGAAATTCAACCCAGATTATTTCTCTGGATTTCTGGTGATAAAATTATCCCTGCATATAAAATATTGTTTTGGTTAACATGAGAGCTATGTGCAGTTACATACAGTATTTGCCACGGGACTTGAAGTACTTGAGATTTTTCAAAGGCAGCTTGTGAAAACAGCACACTGCGTTTCTAGGACAAGCCTGTCCCGGATAAATCCCAGGCCATGAGCAGCAGACTGCAGTTTTTTCTGGCTCCAAGAGCCTAGTGTGGAAGCACTGGGCACGTACTGAACAGGACACAGCCGAGGGCGGCTGGATGCATCCCATCTGGAGCTCCACAGCTCCTTTGAAAAGTGTGTCAAAAGGGGTCTGGCATGCAGGGGAAATGAGAACATGTGGCAGATTACTGTGCCTGGAACCAGCCGTCCCAACAGCAGCCCAGGATGTGACTTGAAGCACCGCGGGGTCCTGCTGAGAGTGCCATGTACTGCTAGGCAGGACCAGACTGGCCTGGCACAGATTTCTCTCTGGAGCATCCTTGGGTTTCACAGAGACTGGAGAATGTACAAAGAAAGGCCACCATAAGGAGGGTCGTGCAGGGTCTAAAAGGGAAGTTGTATGAAGAGCAGCTGAGGGCACTTGGGTTCTTGAGCCTGGAGAAGAGGAGACTGAGGGAAGAGTCATCAGGGTTTGCAGCTTCCTCACGAGGGGCAGCATCAATCTGTGTGTTCAGTGATAGGATCCAAGGGAACAGTTGTAGCTGAATCAGGAGAGGTTTAGGATAGGTAGAAAGAAAAGGTTCTTCCCCCAGAGGGTGGTCGGGCACTGACCAGGCTCCCCAGGGCAGTGGTCACAACCCCAAGCCTGCCAGAGCTCCAGGAGCATTTGGACAGTGCTCTCAGGCACATGGTGGGATTGTTGGAGTGTCCTGTGCAGGTCCAGGATTTGGACTTGATGATCCTGACGGGTCCCTTTCAACCGTGGATGTTCTATTATTCTATGACTCTGATTCTATCAACCCCAAACTGAGTGGCTCTACTCATCATCACAGGAGGATTTGGGATTTCCTGGAGATTCAGGGGTCCTTGGTTTCACATTCTGTGTTTTTTGCAGAGCCTGGGAAGTCCCTTCTTGATGTGGCAAGACATGGCCAGAAACTGCTCTGACGATAGATGCTCCATGACTGAATAGTGAGTCAACAATGGCATTACTTATGCAGAATCCAGGCATGGCCACATCTCAGGATCTATTTCGTATACTTTCAACAAGGTAGTTGACAAAGATATTTGAGTAATATTTCTTGTTTGTGATGTCTAGTGGGTTATTAGGTAAAGACAAGAGCTGGAAAAATATTTTGGGAGCTATTTAGTTGGTGATGTATTGCAAAACAAAGATATTAAGAGCTTGCCTGAGACCAAAGCTGGAGGAGGCGTGGGAACTGAACCTCTCTCCCTTGATTCCTGTAGGCAAGAGATTCCACAAAAACCCTCTTCATAGCAGGGGCAAGAAGTGAACCTGTGTGGAGCAAAGTTGTCCAGAATGGTATCAGACAAATCAGAAGGTGACAAACTGGTCTGTACAAGTCAAGTTTCTCTCCACCAGTTACAAAGAGCATAATGCTGACTGTTCCAGAGGCTCCTTATGATCCCAAGAGTACATATCACCCTTCAGGTCTTGTAGAGTGTTATGTATTACACAGACATACTAGGAAGGAATCCTTCCCTGTGAGGGTGGGCAGGCCCTGGCACAGGTTGCCCAGAGAAGCTGTGGCTGCCCCATCCCTGGAAGTGTCCAAGGGCAGGTTGGATGGGGCTTGGAGCACCCTGGGCTAGTGGAAGGTGTCCCTGCCCATGGCAGGGGATGGAATGAGATGACCTCTAAGGGCCCTCTCAATCCAAAGCATTCTGAGATTACACGATTCTGTGATTTTTATGCAATTTTTCATAAGTTTGCATAGTCGAATCAAACCTGTGACTACTTGTCCCCAGTTTTTTTCAGTCCCATGGTCTTGATAGCCAAATTATAAGCATGTGTTCACTGTGCAGTTGTGAAATTGAAATTGAAATGCACACTTGACCCACAAACACTGTTTTATTTGTTGCACTTAAATTAATGACTGTTTGTTCAACACTGGATGGGACATATGTGCTACATCAATTTATTACTATGCATGTTTTTTCCAGGAAATTTGAATCAAAGTGGTCCAAAAAGACCCTTGAATTCTATTAAAACCCTTGAAATGCAGTCTTAAATGTTAATTATTCAATGAATCAGAGCCTGATAGGTTTTACTGATCCCTTAAGAGAAATGTAGTAATCAAGTGATTTTAATAGGAAAAGAGGTAATAGGCACAAACTGAAACACACAAAATTCCACTTGAATACAAGGAAACACTTCTTTTTACAGTGAGAGTGGTCTGACCCCAGAACTCGTTGCCCAGAGATGTTGTGTGATCTCCAGCTGTGGAGACACTCAAAATCAGGCTGGACATTGTCCTGGGCAGCCTGCTCTGTCTGACCCTTCTCGGGCCTGGGGTTTGGACTGGATGGTGCCTGCCAGCCTCAAGTGTTCAGCTGCAATCCTGCTGGTCCCCATGTCACCAGAGGCAACAGAAAGTCCTCCCGCAGAGTCCTGGGTTAGTCAGGGTTTCAGGGGAAAGCAGTCTGCAATTCCAAGGCAATACATGAGACAGAAGAAAATTAAAGAGGGACCTCCTCCGCTCTTGAGCACATCACCTTGGCTCAGAAAGGACCTGGAAAGTGTGGGGTAAGGTTTATAAACTCAGAAATGGTTCCTGATGTTTTATTTCAAGGTAATCCTGCTGGATTTGGGATCACCCCTCCTTCAGAGCACCCAGAGACAGGCTTCAGGAGCTGGGTACCCCCTTGCTGACTATCTCCAGTGTCTTTGTGTTTCGGGTCACCAAGCTCTACCTGGGAATAGCAGAGGAGTTGCAGGGGGTGGGGGAGGGTGTCTGCATGGCTTTTGTCTGTGTGAAAGAGCAGCAGTTACAGAAAGTGCAGAAACTTGTGCCGATTTTGCTGCTTAGTCATCCTGCAGTAACTGTGACTTGGCAGCTGGTCTTACCCTGTTCCTTACAAACGTTTCCATTTATGGCTGGGAGTTTTTATTTCCCTTTGCCTCCTATCACCACACAGCTGGAAAGGCTCCAAAAGCGAGAAGCCATGGGTTTACACCAGGAGAAACCAGCTGTGCATATTCATACCTTACATTTCAAGTCTCTCTTAGAGGAACACACCACCAAGGGTGCTCCAGGGACTCATTAGGGATCATTTTGGCCAGAAGCAGGTGCTGTGCCTGCCTGGTGGCAGGAGCACAGATGTCATTGTGGTTGTCAATATTTTCCTTGCCCAGGGCTCAGATATGCTGTGAAGGAGAAAGCTGCAGCCATATGACCTGGCTGTCCCTGAGAGCAGCTGGGTGCTGTGCCTGGTCCCACCAGGGACATCAGAGAAGGGATGGCCATGAGAGCAGATGCTGGAGACCCTCAGGGCTGTGTCCATCCTCTCCCCAGAGCTGTAACTCCCGAGTGCTCCTTTCTGTCCTCTGGGAGGAGAAGATCTGGTCACAGAGGCCCAACATGTGGAATCCAGGTTCCCTCCATGCATTACAGATGTGCAGGTTTACGATGCGCTCCGCTCGGGCAAGCCAATGGAAAAAAGCATTCCTGGCTTATGAAGAGCTTTAGGGCAGATAAAGCAGAGCCATGACCCGAGCTGGAAAAGGGATGTGCCTGCTGTGAGCTTATTGCCGTGGCTAGAGCTGGAGCCTTTGAGGGAATGGCACTAGGATGCTGCACCCCATCTTGCTCTCACAACTTGTCTATGCCCCTTCCCCATGTCCTGCTCACATGGAGAACAAGGAAAAATGGGCTGAGAACAACTGAGGAAAAAAATCAATATATTCCCTCAGCCAGGGCATCAGATTGAAAAAAACCCTGATCTTTCATTTAAGGCCAGATTCCAGACAGGTACTGAAAACCCCATGCTTTTTGCACTTGCTTCATGTATTTTTGTGGAAATTTAGCGTGTGGCTCAGTGAAACCTGAACTGACAAAGCAGAGTTGGCTGCAGGTGAAGTGGGACTGCCCTCTCATCCCCCTTTATTTTAGAGAAAGGGTACACAGATGGAAACACTGACCTGGCAGCCTTTTTATCAGGCTACAGATAACCTTATCATGTCTGAATTGTTTCCTTTCAAACCTTTGGCTGAGTTCTGGGTATTCTGTAGAAACAAGGGATTTCTGGAGAAACCTTCTGAAAACAGAGCATTGATTTTTTCCAGCCAAAAATGCCTAATCTTTGCCAGAGCTGATTCCTCCACAATTAAAGCATTCAGCTCTTATGAACAGGGAGTCACCGTGGGAAGGACAAACGTGGTGTTATTACCAGGACCTGCTGAGGAAGTCCTGTCTACAGCTCTTGTTATGACAAGGATTCAAGAAAAGAAGATGGGAGCCATTTAAAACCATTATTTCACAGCATAGCATCCCTCACCCCATGTCTCAGGACACAGAGATGTGAGTTATCCATTTCCCAAGGCTTGAGTGCTACGCAGTCCTTTCTCCACCCAAGCAGGGGAAACAAGAGAAAAGCTCAGAGAGGTGTGAGATCCCCACAGTGCTCTCCCCAAATGAGAAGCCAGATGGGATGGGTCCTGCTCCAAGCTGCAGGAGAAGCTTCTGTCAAACTGTTCTGATGGCCTGGATCTGGGACCTTTGCCCCCCAGGGATGAAAATTCCAACCAATTATTTATGGGGTCCAAGGAGCTGCTGATGGGTCACTAGTGGAGGTTTCAGGCTGGAAGGCAGCACTGAAGCTGCCCCTAAAGCTGCTGCAGGAGCAGATGGAGAGAGGGAACTGACCTCCCACCACCAGAAGGGGACCGCAACACTTGATACAGGAAAATAGGGATATGCTGCTGCAGTGGCTATGAGGGAGCTGGGATGCTGGAGCTGGTGGGATGCAGCTGATGGCTCATGAAAGCAGGCTGCTGGGACACATGGTGTCCTGTGCAGGGCAGGAAATCTTGGGGAGGGACAAGTGGAGGGATATGTGGAGCAGTGGGTCAATCCTGCTGTTCTGAGGGACAGCCTGACAGAGTTACAGGGCATGGAGACTGCAATAGGTGAATATTCAAGTGCTAGATGTGTTCTGGGATGTCTGTTCTGCACAGGGAAGGGATGGAGGTTATTACAGTGCAAACCCTGTACAGGGCCTCCATAGGGGCACGGGGTGGAGATTGCCACCTATATGTGTTTGAACTTGTAACATCTTCTTAATTTTGGTGTTTTGTAGGGTGAGGAGGTTATCATGTCCCCCTCAAATTCATCTGTGAGGAAAGGTAGCACCTGTAGAATGTGTCTGTTAAGGCTGTGATGATGTTAAAAGACTTTGTAATGAATGTGTATTCAAACTTCTATCCAAATGACAGCTCTTACATTTGTGTTTTCCTGAAATGTGGACTTTGGGCTGCAGGACAGCAACTCTGGCAACAGACTCTCAAGTCAGCATGATGCTGTTGAAACCGGGGCTGGGGCTGCTTGTGGGTGTCAGCAGCACAGCGGTAGCAAACCCAGACTGTCATCTTTACTGGCACTTCTGGTTCAGGTCCTCTCTGGTGTGCTCCAGCCAGAGGGGAGGGAGCCCAAGCAGATTTTCTTGATGGTTGCAGCATCCACACTCAGGGCTGCTGAGGGGCAAATACAGACCTGGCACCTCCCTTGCTCCAACACCTCTTCCCAAAGGTTTCAAGAGCAAAACCCCAGACCAGAGGCAACCTTGCTGTTCACTCCCAGGGACAAATCAGGACAGAGGCTTTTCCAAAACCAGCTGCTGACTCCTGCTGCCAGCCCCCAGTCCTCCCCAAGGAGATGACTCTCTACTGCGGTCTCTCAATGGGATCCATGTGTTCCTGATGAGAGGTCTGGAAAACTTAATCATCCCGGGTCTGGGATTTTCTGTGTAGCACTCCTACAGCCTTCAATTATCTGGATTCCCCAAAAGGGATGTGGGAGGCTGATTTCCCCACAAGTCTTTCAGTGGCTCCTGCAAGTCCTTCCTTCCCCAATCCCTTTTCCAGCACTGCAGAATCACAGAATATGTCAAGTTGGAAGGGACCCACAGGGATCATCGAGTCCAACTCCTGTCCCTTCACAGGACCATCCCCAAGAGTCACACCATGTGCCTGAGAACATTGTCCAAATGCCTCTTGACCTCTGTCAGCCTTGGTGCTGTGACCACCCTCTGGGTGAAGAACCTTTTTCTAATATCCAACCTACACCTTCCCTGGCACATCAGGCCATTCCCTTGGGTTCTGTCAGTGGCCACCACGGAGAGCAGTGCCTCCTCCCTCTCTTCCCCTCGTGAGGAAGTTGTAGAATGTGATGAGGTCTCTGAGTCTTCTATTCCTTCACCCTTTCTCACTGGTCCTCTCCTTGTGCCTCCCCAAGGGTGGGCTCTGCCAGATCATGTCTCACTTACGGACACCTTTTATTTCTTTGTGTCCGACAGAGACGCGCTGAGCAGACAGGACAGGATTCTGCCTTGGAGGCAGCGAGGTGTGCAAAGGCCACTGGGCTGCTCTTAGGGATGTTCACGTTTGCCTGAGCTCACACACAGTTCACCTGCTAAGCCTTGAAGCTTCTTCTGTGAGCAGGTGAGCCTGCCACAATCACCACCACGGTTTTAGGAAAGGCACAAATTATTCTTTATGACTTCACAGCAAAGTGTGTTTTTCTAGTTACACTGCTGTGTGAAGAGGCACCCGGGGAGATAACACCAACCCCTTTGGGACTCCTTAGATGGCCAGGGTGGTGCAGGGGAAATCTCAATGTAAAATGAAATTCTGGTTTCTATACCTAAGAAAATAGTTACTAAAGGGATAAATAATGCATGATTTCTTACTCATTTCTGTGTCTCTCTTTGTATTTTTGTCTTTGTAGATGGAGGCTTTCAGAGATTGTATGGAGGAGGAACACAAGGGAGGGTGAAGATATGTAGGTAAAACAACTGTAGGTGAAAAGAAGAGCTGCAGGTAAAATAAAAACTGTAGGTAGCAGAAGGACTGTATGTAAAAGAATCGTATGTAAAAGAACAATATGTTAAAGACAGTGAGTCTTTAACATGCCTCTACTTTCCTCTCCCCACTCTTCATTTTGTTTATCACACACTGAAGCTGGAAAATCTCAAGCCTCTTTGGACTGGAGATAAGCATTCCAGTTCCACTGGCAGCCTTGAGGAAAACAAGTATAAACAGAAGATGTTATTTATTGTGTGTATGTGATCAAAATGCTTTAATTTGATGTTGGAGGTTGGGCTCACGTTAATGCTTAAATGAAGAACACACATTCAGTTACCCTGGTAAAAAGGGAGGTTTTATCTCTGGCAAAAATATTTTGACTTCCTTGTGACCCTGATCTCTTGGCTTGATTTAAGGTACCATCAAAAAGGAATCCAAAGAAGGATGGAATATAGCTCTCCTAACTTGCTCTGCAGAGTATTTGTTTTGTCTCAGGGGAATTGCAGTTTAATACTTTAATAATGCAACTTTTTGTTTGTTTGTTTGTTTTTTTGTGTTTACTTTGCAGTAGGACCTTTGAAACCAACTCACATAAGAATCTTTTTCTAAACACTTATTGTGTATCTAATTACATGACATTTCTTACATGCCCAAAACTGCTATTCAAACTTTCATGACACTTGGTGCAAACACCATTTTCCTTCTCAGTTCACCTGATGGGAGAGGGGAACTTTCTTGCCATGTTGTGTTTGGCCAGAAGGACAATTCATTACAGAATTAAACATTTCTTGAGCATCAGAACAGCCACAAACGGGACGAGGGCCTTGTTTAGCACTGGAGCAAGAATTCCAGCATGTGTTGTAAGGGAAGGGGAGGTGTTAAGTGTCATGCCAAAAGCACAAGCAACACTCTGCTCTACGTGACCCGGGAGCTGAGCCGAAGAGCTGCTCAGGGTTCCCTGGATTCACATCAAATACGTGAGAAGCAGCAGCCATGGAGCAGTGGAATGGCTCAGCAACCAGAGGAACAGCAGCTGGGTGGATGCCCACCACGCGCCCCTACCAGGGTGTCTGGATTGCTCCCTGCAGCCTCCACCTCAGCAGAGGGAAGCGAGTTCCTGGAAGGGCTCAGCACATAAAATCAGCCCAAGGGCTGGAGACACATTGGGATTTTGCTTCCTGACCTGATGGTTGAGGTGTATGCAGATTTCAGAGGCCTCTGTCACTCCAGTTCAGAGGCACATCCGTGTGCCTGTGGTATGTATACACTGTTAGCAAGACTTGAATCAGCTGCAAAATTTTGGTTTCTCAAGTTATTTTGCAAATCACTACGGTTGCAAATCTGTGCCAAATTTTTGCCAATTATTATTAGTTTGACCTGTGAAAAATTTGTCCCCATATTCAGGTCATGAAAGGGATGGAATCCCTTGCTCCAGGACCGCACTGGTCTTCCACAGAGTTTGGGGAAATGTTCTTAGCAAGACACAGCTCCCTACCACTGCAGAAGCTCAGTTCTGAGCCCTCCCACCTCCTGGGTGGGGGGTGAGGATTAGGAGTTTCCAAAAACCTCAATTTAACTCTTTCTCCTGATGAGCATCTTTAGTTGCAAGTTGCAGCCTTGAAATCACAGATTTCCATTTAAGACCTGAATCACAGGTCCCTAAAGACAGTAAACCCCCTCTCTTTGGTCTCAGTGTTGAGGTTTTTATCACATTTCCTTTCTAATTCCTTTTAAAAGGTCCCATTGAAAAGGGAATTACACATAATCTGCCCTAAGGATTCAGCTCCATACAAGGGCTGACATTGGAAACATTCGTTTAAGACCCGAGGGCAGAATAGCGTGATTACAGGACAAAGCTGGGATTAATGACACGATTAGCATTTCAAATAAATCAGCTCAATTACTAAACACTGAGGTGTCCTTGCCAGGCCACCAGACTCCTTAGGGAAGTCACTGGAACCCGGGCCAGCCCCCTTCCAGCCCAGCAGTCCACACCACTATACCCCCCCATTCAGAGAAAAAGCCCTTTTTTCTCAATCTGCTCCCTGTCAGCCCCCTCTTTTCCCAGGAAAAAGCACTAATTAATTCCTTACCTTTCTATTTATACCCATTAGTCATTGCAAAAGTGTCCCCCAGTAGATTTACAGTTCAATATAATGAGTGTGTCTAGAGGGAATATTATTCATGCAGTTAGCTGAAATCTAACAGAGAAAGTCTCTATTTTATTTGTAACCTTAGCCAGAGTAGTCATTTCGGGGGGGTGTGCAGTACCTCCAGGCTCCAGCAAATGTTTAGATAGGAAGGAAAATGAAATTTCTTTCTTAGGTCTGTACATGGCGTTAAGGACCGTGGGTGGGGTGGGATGTGACTAAGTTCAAAAATGTACTTTTTTTTTCTTTTTTTTTTTTTTCTTTTTGAACCATCACTAATATAAGGCTAGGGAGGGGAATGAGGTTTCCTCTATAAACTATGTGGGTTTTTTCCTCTTAATTTCATGGAAACACCACTGCAAGTTTTTCCTTCTCGTTTCTCTGGTGACAAGAAAATAAAACAAATGCAGCTGGGTCGTTCTGCTCTCCTTCTATTGCACCACGAAGCCCCAAAGACACAAACTGTGTGTTTTAACCCTTTTCCCTACGCAGACCTGCAAAACTAGAGATGGTTTGAAATCTCCACAAAGATATCCTGCGATTATCCAGCAGGATGTACTCCTGACCACGGAGGCATCAGCCACCACTCTGAGGTCCTGCCCTGCCAGGAAGCTGGAATGCAGCTGCTTCGCTATGCAAAGGCTCTTCTCAATGAGTCAACAAGTTTTGGGACTCAACAGTCTTGACTGGCTGCCTGGAAAAAATGTGCTGCAAGAGGTGAAAGCATCAAAAAGCACGGGTTGGGAAACTGGGAAAAGGGGAAGTATTCTGGGAGAAAGGGTTGCAGCCCCTGCTTTCCCCACTCTGCCTGCTCTCTGGTCACCCATTTTTCACAGGATCACAGAATATCCTGCATTGAAAAGGACCCACAAGGATCATCCAGTCCAACTCCTGGCCCTGCACAGGTCACCCCAACAATCCCCCCATGTGCCTGAGAACATTGCCCAAACACTCCTTGAGCCCTATCAGCCTTGGGGCTGTGACCACTGCCCTGGGGAGCCTGTTCAGTGCCCAACCACCCTCTGGGGGAAGAACCTTCTCCTAATTTTCAACCTGAACCTCAATTTTTCGCTTGTTGTGTTCACATATGATCTTGTGTTGGTGCCACTTGGCATCTCTGGGAGAACCCTGGGCACCCTCACTTCCCCTGGTGCTGAAATGCCCGACACAGCTCTTCCAACCAATGAATGGTGGCAAGGAGAACCAGAAATGGTCTACTGGAAGCCCTGGGATTCCACCCTGTCAGGAGGGATCACCCTGCAGGAAAGGTGAGACACCATAGGAAAGCTGACTCCAGACAACAAGCTTGGACTGTGCACCTGAAGGTAAAAGGTTAATATGTTCATAAATTAATTTGAAGACCCAAAGAAGTTGTGCAGCTTGTCACGGTAGCCCTGGAGCATCCTCAAGCCAGAGTCCCCAAACCCATCCTGAGAAGGGAAATCTCAAGCAGAGGGGAAATAAACCTCGGAACAAGGGTCTCCACACTAGTGGGGTCTAAAAAAACTGTTTCAGAAGGATTACTAGAAATAATGGAGAAGGAGGCTTTCTCACAACTGTATCTAAACAATGTGGAGTCCTGGGATGTCTCATCCTCTAAGGATCTTGAGCTCTAGTGAAAAAACCGCAGAGAAAACACGCAATACAGGCGCGGGCCTGGCAAGGCTTCAAAAGTGCTGTAGGTTGGGAAAACCTTGGGGCTGCTGATAATAAAATCCTAGAAACTCTAAACAGTCCTTCCTCATGTGGTAGCAAACAACAGTAAACGAGCATGTAAATGTTGTGTATAAAAACTGGGTGCTAAGTAAATAAGAACTGCAAGAGGACAGGGGACTTAAAAGTTACCACTACGATATTAAAATAGGAAAAAGCATGCAAAGCATCAGATTGCACTTATGTGTTCCTGAGGACTTTCTAAACATCCTGGAGCAGTTGACTTTAATGGCCTAAATCCCAGGAAATGCTGCTAAAATATGGTATCAAATGAACATTTGCTTTTTTCTTCAGGAAGATTCCCCTTTGTGCCTCATTTTACCGCAATTTGAGAATGTCAAGCTCAGTGGGGGCTGTTGCTCATGTGCATGACCTGGGTTATTCTAGAAAAATAAGTGTGTTATCTTTTTTTTATATATATATATATATTTTTTTTAATAGATGTCTTCTCCTGGGCACTGGTGACGATGTGCAAGACCTGACTTGGATGCCTTGGAGTCAGCCAAGTCTGTGGTGAGAGGATGGCCCAGCACAGGGAATGGTGTAGTAGGACTCTGCTGGAGCCCACCTGATGAAGAGGAGGAGGTGGATGAAGTTCACTTCAGGAGAAATTCTTCCAGCCACAGGCCTGGGAGAGCAGTGTGGCTGGGCACAACCACCCCAAGATGTTCCTGGAATGGTCTGAAGGCAGTTTCCTGGTGGAGCCGCTGAACTAACCAGCTAGGAGAGATGATATTTTGGAACCATTACACAAACACAGAGAAGAACTGGCTGAAAAGGGGAAGGATGGAGGCAGCCCTGGCCACAGGGTGTGTAAGGCTGTGGCACTAAAGGCGGTGAGAGAAGTCAGCAAGGCAAAGAGCAGAATTACAGCCCTGAACCTCGGAGGAGCAGGGGGGTTTGCCTGTTGTGGTGAAGGAATGCAAACACATTGTACAAACTGATTTAGGAAGTCACGTCCCTGGAAATGTTCAAGACCAGGCTGGACAGGGCTTGGAGCAACCTGGTCTCGTGAAAGGTGTCCCTGGGGGGTGGAATGAGATGAGCTTTAAGATCCCTGCCAACCCAAACCATTCCTTGGGTGATTAGGAAGAAAGAATTTCAGAAAATGGCAGCTATAAAAGGGTGTAAAATCCATCCTTCTGTTTGTCAGCAGTGAAAATGCTGAGAATACCAAGCACATACTTACAAATACTTGAAAACCAGCGTTCATTGTTTTCACTAAGCATTTAACAATCTTGGCTTCGTTTTTGGTTCTCTGCTCCCATTTAGAAAATGAAGATGACTGCATAATGTCAGGATCGCATGAAGGGTGGATGCAGTCACAGACAGACACAAAGAAACTACAGTAGCTGTTTTCCAGAGAACCCATAAAGCTGCTTCAGATGTACGTACGTGGTTTAAAATGAGAAGATCACATTTTATGGGGGCCTGCAAGTCAGATGGGGGGAAAAAAGAAAGGCAGCAGATATACAGTTTACAAAAGAACAAACAAACAATCCCATGAATCACATTTAGGTTTACAAGGGAAGGTAAATGAACTAGTAGCCATCTGTGCCTTACTTTACACTCTATACAATCATAGAGGAAAGCAGACAGTCCAGCTTCTTTATTTCTTTCTACTCTTCGTCTTTTTCCATTTCCTCTCTCTCCATTTAAAATGTAAATGAATACTAAATATTTGTTCAGTAGATAGTGTGTTCTGTGAGCAGCAATAATAATTTGTGGGTCAGACAGACCCTCAACATAGCGGGTTAGCAACTAATCCATATGCATGCACATTCTCTGCAAAAATCTTTCCATGAAATTTGCAGTTCCACTGAAAGGAGAATAAAAAAATAAAAAAAAAAGGGGGGGGAATTTATTTTAGGATTAGGAAGAGGAGATAAAGAGAGGACAGAGATAGTGGATGGGGCTCCCATAAGTGGAGGGGAGTGATTGCTTTCCTGAAGATAAATATATATATATATGCATATGAAGGCATATGATAGATATATAGATAGAGGTATATAGTTATACATATAGATGAGATATATATTTATATTTTTACATATATATATAGCTATGTATAAAAGAGCATCACCGCACACAGAAAGATATGTCTTTGCTCATCTCAATTCCCTTTACCAAGAAGAAAGAAGATGCTCCATAAAATTTTGATGCTGTCTCAAAAAGTTCCTGCCCTACATCTTCCAGAGCTTCTTCTCAGCCCATTCTTAAGGAAAAAACCTCAATTACAGAGAACTACCTCAGACCTTTAATGCAAGTGGTTATAAAAGAAGATTGTAAAAAAGCCCAGCTTATCCAGAAAAAAACCCCAGCATATTTTGAGGTTATTTTGTCCCAGTTTCTGTGCAAACAAGAAAAATTGCCACTTCATTGTCCCTGCTCAATGTAAGACATGAGCTCATCAAATGTGGCCACCTGTGGCAGAGGTGCTAAGATTATAATATTCCCACAGATGTCATGAAAATGGATGTCCAGACAGGTGAGAAACACCGAGTTTGCCTTTTTTATGGAGGGAAAATATGCAGTAGGGGGGCGTTCTGTAAAATATACGGGAATCATCACAGAGACAAGGCATTATGTCGCTTCAAGCTGCAAGGAAAGGTTTTGTTTTGACATGAGAAAGTTCAAGAAGCACACATAGAAAGTTAAAGGTCTGTAGGTCGTTTGCTCAAGAAACTGCAGAGAAAAGACAACCCTCACCAGTCTGGGAGGAGGAAGAGAGGGATATGGGGGTCTGTGCTCTGCTCCTTTCCACACTCTGGGAACTCACCAGCAATGCAAGACACACATGTGCTGTCCAGTTGGTTGTGATAAGGCTTTCTCCTGGGAAAAACAGCTTCTGCAGAGGCAGATCCACCTAGAAATAGCCATATTGAATATGGATTAGCAGCGTTGATTGGTACTCATGGATGTAACAGAGCTTGGACACAGCAGCAAAGCAAGGAAAAGAAATGGCCTGGAATGTGATGTATTCACTGAATTACTGGAAGGTGATTGATTTGAGAGATTGATGGTTTGAGATTAGACATCTCATGTACTGCCTGATAAATCACCTTCATCAGAAGCTGGACTCCTCCTCTTCACTAACAATGCTCTGGAGAGAAAAGGGCCATCCCATCTGCAGGAAAGTCCCTGGAAAGCTGTAGCCCTGTAAAATCCTTCTTTTGCTCTTCCAGGGAATCATTGAGAAATTTCTTGTTTCTTAGGTATGTTTGTTCTTCACTGTCCACTTGCTCCAGAATGAGTCCTGCTTCTGTCACAGGGCTTTAAGGTGAACAGGAAACAGGCACATAAAATTCTGGCTGATTGCTGTGGTTCCTGTAGGTGCTGCTTGAGTATCACAGAAAAGACCTGTAAGATCATCGGGTCCAACCATAAAGCCAACACTGCCAGTTCCACCAGAGAACTCTTGGTGAAGATGCTGACACAGGATACTCTAGAAATGCACCTTTGTAAGCAATAGCAACTACGCAGAATGTATTATTTTCACTTGAAAAATTTTTTCAGATGTTTTTGCAAACAAAGGGCCTGAGCAACATGTTCATGTCCATCAGGACTGGTAGCGTAGCATCTTATTCTGAGATCTTTTGAGACGTATCCTTTGCTTTTATCACTACTTGGGAGTCAGTAGAGTGAAATAAGAATGAAACTGGGTTTCCCCACTGCAATTCCCTTGTCAGTGGCAGCTGTGGCCTGATTCTGGTACCTTCACACTGTCCATTTACACAGAAGTTTGAAGACAAAGTCATAGCTCAAGGAATAACAGGTTGTGTTCTCCTTATTTTTTTGTAGGGACATTTGCCCCATTTTTCATTTAGCAGAGCTAAAAATAGTGTGTGAAATTAAAAGTAATTTTAAAAATACAACAACAAAAAAACCCCTTAGATTTCAAGGAGTATTTGGACAACGTTCCCAGTCACACAGTGTGATTTTTGGTGTTGTGCTGTGCAGGGCCAGGAGATGCAGGACTCAGTGATCTTTGTAGGGCCCTTCCAACTTTGGATATTCTGATTCTATGAACCTAAACCCAGAAAAGAATCAATAGAAATAGGTAATACTCAGACTTGGCTGACTCTGAGCAGGACTTGGATATTTGCAAAGGCAATAGTTCTGTGATTCTATGAAAGCTGCTCTTTTTTGAAATGTCCTTGTTTTTCATTTGTTCCTCTCAGGACACGTTACTAGGATGGAAAGACAAGTAGGATGGTAGGGGGAGGAAGAAACACTATTTAATGGTATAAATATGTGGGGCAGCAATGCCAGCCACGAAAAGGGGCCTCTCATCATGGAAAACTGAGACTTCCAGTTTGTGTAAAACAAAGATGCCTTCAGCTCCAGAGGGGACAACCTCGCCCCAGCCCATCCCGAGCCGGGGGCTGTGGGGGGGAGCGCATGGGAGGGGACCCTCCCAAACCTCGGTAGACCCACAGTGACTCTCCGTGGATGTCTGGAGCTACTGCAAATGAGGCTCTGCCTGATTTTGGGCAGGAGGAGGAGGCGGAACGCAGAGGGCAGTTCCAGACGGGCAGGGAATAGCGGGACTGGGCTGGAGGCGCCTCCGCTGCTCCTGCCGCTCCCTGTCCCGAGCATCCCGCATCCAGCGCCACCTCCAGCCGGGGATGCCGGAGCCCTCCTGACACCAGCCACCCCACTACGGCTTTTTTTTCCTTACGTTTCGGAGGGGTTTCGGAGGAGAAGTTTTGATGACCCCATTTTCCAGGTAGGCAGAGTTTTATTCTCCTCCTACGGTGGTCGTGCGGCTACTTAGTGATGGGATCTCCAGCTGGGAATAGCAGAAATCCCTCCGGAATTCCAGCCTGTTCATGCTGCTACTTGCAGGCTCTCCAGCAAGGTGCCCATTTCGGGCACATCGTGTTTAGACAGTACCTGCTGCAAGACAATATGTATTTTTTCCTTTACTTTCAGCTCTTGGCTACTTCAGGCTTTTTTCCAAGAGTTTTTTTTTTTTTCCATGTGCAAGCAGTGTGGGACACAAGCTATCAAAAACCCCTCTGTGGGGAGGGGTGGATTTGTTGAACCAAAGTCTTCTCTGGGGTAATTGAGTTCATCAGCTACACTGAAGTGGTGGCAGAGGGGCAGCAGGGCAGAGCAGCTGATCTACAGCGTGATTCCCCTTTGATTTGGGGGATTTCAGAAGATACGAGTCAGACCAACCTGCCTCCCTGCCTCCTAGTTGTGCTGAATTACATCAGCACAAGCTCCTCTCTTTTGGGAGGGAACAGCACATTCAAAATGCCTGTGAACTCGTTGCACTTGGGGGCAGGGGTTTCTTCCCCTTAGCCTTCCTGCAGCTCGGGCTTTCCCTGCCTCAAATCCCAGGACAGCTACTTTAGGAGACCTGGGGAAGATCTGGGGTTCCTGTAGCTGTTGGGAAACCTTCCCCCTGGGTGCTCAGCCCAGGAGCTAAAATTACAGTGCATGTTTGGGTAGTGACAGCAATCAACACTGAAATTCCCTCCTCGTGCAGAGTGCAAACCATGGACACACAAACAAGAAGGAAGAGGAGGTGCATTCATAGGAGTTTTGATCCAAATGGGACATATTTTTCTTTTCTAGTTTTATTTAGCAAACATTTGAGTGGAAAAAGTGCTGCTTGCACATGTGAGTGGCACCACAGGCACTGCCTGCTGGGCATGTCCATGGAAAATGTTGGCCTTGAGCAGCAAGGAGGTTTCAAACTTTGTTCTGCATATTTTAGCCATAGCCAGCATAATTATCCTTTCATGAGAGTCATGCTGTTTGTGTGGCTTTTGACTTGTGTGGCTTTTAACTTGTGTGACTTTAAATAAGCTCCTTGCAGGCAGAGTTAGCTTAGAGAGCAGAGCATCTTAATTTTTGTGAATTTGGGATCAATTTGCTCAGGTGTCCTGGTGTTGGAGGAGAAATACACAGTGCAGCAGAAAGAACTTCAAAAATATCAGTGTGTGGGATAAGAGAGACCATGGCTCTGCTTTTCCAGGTGCATGAGGTGACCTTTTGGGTGTATTAGAATCTCCTCTATCTGATAATCTAATGTGAGACTGCAAATAAGCCAGCTAGAACTGGCACATTTGAGTCATTGCAAGTATTTTATCTGCCATAATACTACACTTGGTTCAGTTGCTCAGGGTGGAAAGAGAAGTAAGCAGAGGACTCGGGCCCTCCTGCAAGGCCACCTCTTTTGCAGGCTCTGTCTAGATAAATCCACGTGTTTTTCAGTTTTGTGTGTGACAGCCAGGTCACCTGGCATCTCAGTGTGGGAACAGCATTTTTCTGCTGAGCACCTGAGCACAGACCCTGATACAGGGAGGGTGGTAATGTCCTCAGATTCTGTTCAGAGGACCTACTGTTTGAGATTCCCTGGGGTTTTTTTCCCTTGTGTGCATCTCATGAGGAAAGAAATGATCACTCAAAAATACAAATACTGAGAGAAGGCCTTTTCAGAACAACTATCCTGCTGTGGCAGAGAGAGAAGGGTCAAGGAGAAACAAGATGAGCAGACTCAAGTATCCAGACACAGTGAATCAGCTCCCAATTTGCTCTTTCCAATACTTTTTTTCGACTACTTGTGTTCCAAAATTGCCTTTAAACACCCAGAAAAAGGTTAGCCTGGAGAACTGGTGAAATCTGAGATTTCCATTTCAGTGTTTTGCAGCAGCAGGTGGAACTTTAAAGCCAAATATAAAATGTTATGAGATTTGCAACAGCATCACAACAGCTGAGGATAACAAAATAGGCACCATTGCCCACCCCAGATTTGGAGACCCATTAGGTGGGGAAAGCAGCTGCCCCACTGTGTATCCACTGAGGTTAATACCAGGTGGGATGCTGGTAGACCAGAAGGGTAACATAGCTCAAGGTGCAGAGCGGAATAGAGGAGACTGTGCAAGAGGGCCATAGAGAACTGAGTAGTGTCTCGTGTTTTCAGGTGTCATGTTCCTGCCTCTCCATTCTGCCCCTGTAGGAGTCTGAGGTGATGGTGTTTCAGTGACCCAGTCCCCAGCCCTGAGGGCTGCAAGCAGGTGCCATCCTGTGCCAGAGCTGGCCCTGGTTGCCTGTGCAGGTTAACTTCTCTCCAGGGCTCTGCCTGGAGAGCCACTCTGCTGTACAGAGCCTTCCCTCCCACCCACACACACAGAGGGAGGGAAGGAGGGAAGGAGGGAGGTGATTTAACTCTGGTCAGGATGATGAGTCAGACACTTGGCCAAAGGCTTCAGCACTCCCAGCCTCTCCAAAAGTTAATGTCTCCCTCTTCCTCAGCTAAAGGCTGGCTCTAAAATGGTGCTGTCTGAAGGCACCAAACTTGTGTCCTTCAGAAGATTGGGATCTCCTGCAGCTCTGTTTTATGGAGGGCAAACAACACAAGGAAAGCCTGTAGTAAGGTTAGAGGGCCGAAGTCTTGATCTTAGCAAAAACACCCCTTTATCATTAAAGTGGTTTATCCTTACAATATCCTTTACCCCTTCTACTCTCTGCAGCACAACAAAAATTGAGTCACACTGGCCTATGCAGGGACTTCACAGTCATGGAATCATAGAATGGTTTGGATCGGAAGGGACCTTAAAGGTCATTTCATTCCATCCCTTCCACTAGCCCAGGTTGCTCCAAGCCCTGTCCAACCTGGCCTTGGGCACTTCCAGGGATGGGGCAGCCACAGCTCCCCTGGGCAACCTGTGCCAGGGCCTGCCCACCCTCACAGGGAGGAATTTCTTCCCAATATCCCATCTCACCCTGCCCTCTGTCAGTGGGAAGTCATTCCCCCTTGTCCTGTCCCTCCAGGCCCTTGTCCAAAGTCCCTCTCCCGCTCTCTTGGAGCCCTTTTAGGCAGAGGAAGGGGCTCTAAGGTCTCCCTGTAGTTTTAGGCATCCCCACCACGGTGTTTCACCTCCTGAGGTTGCCCTGGTTCTGTCCCTGGAGCAGGAGGGGTATCACCAGGCAGAGCCTCCCACTGCCACCACGAGGTAGGGGACCCATTCCAGCAATTTGGGTTTCCTCGGGTGTGGGGGGGTGTTGATGGGCTCCTATGGCAGCCAGGAGCCACTCGGCAGTGCTTCCCTCCACCTGCCTGCTCTGTGGCATCAGCACCTGGCACGCACATGCTGCACATGGCCTTGGCCCAATTACCTTAATCAGATCCAGCGTCTGGGCTGGAGTGATCCGGGGGTGGAAACAACCACCCACCACCCCCTACCTGGGAGCCTGCTGCAGTGGGACCCCATGCAGTGGGACTCCGTGGGTGGGGATATGGAGCATCACCCCAGGTTCTTTGCTGCCAGGGGATGTGAGATGAACCTGTCCCTGCTACAGGAAACGTCTGGCTCTCCCTCGTCACTCCGAAATTGGATATTATTAATATGCAGTAAAAGGGATGCTTTGGATGTGGGATTTTTGGGGGGTCTCCCAGCCCTGCTCCATCCTTGGCATGTGGGAGAGCCCCGGGCAGTCACACTGAGCTGGGATGTGGCTGTAGGTTTTTGGGAATGGCACAAAGCACCCCTCATCAACCAGCTTGGGGACAATGTTGAATTAACATTCAGAGTGAGGGCGCGGTGACCGTGGCGTGTGATTAAGGAGCTTCTTGGCATCTGCTGCGGGAGTGGAATGGCAGATAAAACTGATGAATGAGAAGCAAACTGGGATTTAGGAAATCTTGGTTAATTTGCTGCAGCAAGAGCTTGCTACGCTTACAGAAATTAAACTGTGAGTGCTCCAAAGTGTTTCATGGTGAGCGGAGGCACCAGGGGAATATGGGATGAGCTGGAAGCCGGTGCATCCATAAATCAGCTGCAGCGCTTTCAATAATTCACCACTGCTAAAGGAGGTTCACAGAGAGGTGACAGCCATGCAGAGGTGTTCAATCTGTCTGATCCCATGGGATCCAGTGCCAAAGTGCACAAGGCCACGTTGGACGGGGCTTGGAGTAACCTGGGTTAGTGGAAGATGTCCCTGCCCATGGCAGGGTGTGGGACTGGATGGGCTTTAAGGTTCCTTCAATCCCCACCATTCCAGGACCATTACTGGGGTCTGAGCTGTAGTAACTGCGTTTTTAGCCAAAATAAGTGAAAATAAGCCTAATTTACTCATGTACATGTTGCAAATCTGCCTCTTTAGCTGGAACCAAGACCTGGGAAGAAAAGACTTGGGCATAGTTTGTACATCCCATGGAATCTTCTCACAGAGAAATGTGAAAGGTATTTTGCGAGACCTGTCAAGGAAATTAGAAGTGGTGGCTTGGGTCAGAATATTATTCTTAATAAATCACATAATAATGATAATGATAATAATAATAATAATAGTAATAATAAAAAATGAATCAATATGTTCTAAGCACGTTCCAGCTCCATAAACAAAATTTGCCCAATGATCCTGGCCCAGCCAAGGAGCTCCCCTCCTCTGTTTTTTCATCACTGATGATATCCAAACAGAACAAACACAGTGAGAGGGGGTTAAACCCAGTGAAAAATTACCAGGCTAATTTTGTTTGCTGTGCTTGATTAGAAGACAAAGGAGGAAACTTCCAAAAATGCACATGGAAGCACTGGATCCTTGGTGTGCATTTAGAGCTGATACTCATCTCAATTCATTCTGCAGTGCAGGACAAAGGCCTCATCACCTGCAGCCATGGGAAAAACCTGGATGGGGACCAAATAATGGGAATAATACTTGCATGTAGGTAAGCTCCTTCAAATGATAATCTCTCAAGTGCTTTCGAAAGAACAGAACCGTAATATATTATATTATCTGTCCCTTGGAGCTGTAGACATCTAAACAGGCTGAGCCTGAACAGGTCGTGTGCTTTCTGCCGTCCCCCTTTTGGAGGTTTCTGATGAGGGAAGTCCCATCAGAAGGGGCAGGGTCGTTGCACTGAGGGAAGTTTTCCAGCTTTCTGAACAGCCCAAGGCAGAGAGAGATGAGAAATGAGATGAGCAGTGAGTAGGTTTAGGGAGGACGTGCAGTTTCTCTTCTGTGCCAGATGCTATGACATAGGATCATGGAATCCAGGAATGGTTTGGGGGGGAAGGGACCTTAAAGCTCATCCAGTGCCACCTCTTGCCATGGGCAGGGACACCTTCCACTAGTCCAGGTTGCTCCAAGCCCCATCCAGCCTGGCCTTGGACACTTCCAGGGATGGGGCAGTCACAACTCTGTGGGCAACCCATGCTAGAGCCTCCCCACCCTCACAGGGAACAATTTCTTCCTGATATCCCATCTAACCTTGCCCTCCTCCAGTCAAAAAGTCCCTGCCCAAAGCTGATGCTGGGGGTTGTCCTCCAGGAAGGTGGTCCTTAGAGGTGCCCTCACACAACTCAGGGAAGTGTCAACATCCCAGGTACCTGAGGGCGAGGAAGAAGTCACCGAGTCACCAGAGTGTCCTAGTTACAGAGGCCAGGAGCAGTTTATCACTATGTGGGTGTAACCAAAACCATGTATTCTACACCCTCTGTGTAATTTCTGATGAACTGTTAATAATGGATCATTTGCAGCAGCTGCTCAGGGCACAACTGACACCTCATGCTGTGTTCCAGGGAGGGTCCGGAGGGCTGTCGAAACTGAAACTAAGACACTGCTGAAAACGTAACCCAAACAGTAAGTTTTTTACCCAAAGTGGCCAAGTAAACAGGAAAAACCCAAGAGAGAGAGAGAAAAGGGAAAATAAGGGGGTCTTTATTAAATGCATCTGGGGGCTTACTTCATCCTCCTGCTCTTCTCTCCTTCAAGTGCCCTCGAACCGCCAGCCAAGTGAGAGCCCAGTTAATTGTAGTTTACTCAAAAATGCCTCCTTCAAGGACAGAGTCCATCTTTATTGGTCTGTTTTCCCATAACATGGCAGGAAGGAAGCAATTCCTCACAGGTGGCTGGGTCAAACACAGACCAAAAATATTAGCATCTAATTCAGCCCAGACACAGGCTGTAATCTGGGTGTCAAAGAACTCTGTGAGACAGGGGAGTGTTTCTGTCTTCACACCAGTGACTCAGCTGTGATCACTCCCCTCTGGGGAGGCATCAACACCTTCACGCCCAGCCTGAGGGGTCATCTCTGCTAATGGGCTATTAGGGACTGGCACAATAGGCAATTGCAACAACCTAGAGTATCAAAGATTCCAGAAATATCCCATGACTCACAGAGTTAAATCACCTACTGTGAAACTCTGTACCCTGGGGGTGGTACTGGGCATTCCCACCTGAACCTGAGCATGTATAATCTTTGGGTTTTGGGATATCTGGCACCACTCTTTGGATCCAGAGGAGGACCAGAACATCAACAGAACTGCAACTGCCACTCTCAGCAGGACTGTGACCATCATCTTCACCAACAGGTTTTCCCTTTCTTTTACTTTGTACTCAGGGGGACCACGTGGTGCTCAGCACAGGGGCTAATGAACACGGTTCTGTTCGTGTCCCAGGGTGCTGGGTTATACATCTGGCTTTTTTTGTGGGTTAAAAGCAACTTTTATCTGTATCATTGTATTTATTGTAATCTTTTTTTAGTAAATTGTAACTCTGACTTGTAATCTCTCCTGAGTCGGGTTCATTTCTTTTGCCAGTCTACCTTTAAACCAGCACACCAGAGGCAGGAGGGTGGTTGAAGGGTGGGCATGTGGGGCAAAAAACAGTAGGGAGGCTGAAGTCACATACTTGGGCTATTGAAATCACTAATCAATTTAAGGAAGACTGTGTTAGCAAAAAGCAGATGGAGATCCACATAGCATTCCCAGTTTCCGAGTCAATGACAACTCAAAACAGATGATCTTGGATGTTCCTGAACTGTCCTGGCAGATGGGAGAGCTCCAGGCACCAGATCCCAGTAGAAAAGAGGATCATGAAATTATGGAATTCTTTAGGTTGGAAAATACCTTTAAGATCATCATATCCATCCATTATTAACCATTTTTCCACCACCAAGAGACCTTATGAGGAGGAAATGTGCTCAGGCAGAATATTGGGCAAAACTCTAAATAAATTGAGGGTGATTTAACAAAAGTATCCCCTTATATTCACTGGTTCCTGGTAGCTCCCAGCAGGTTCCTGAGGAAAGCTCGGCAGAACCAGCCTGCAAACATGTTTTCCTCCTCTGTTTATCTAATTAATTTACTCTCATTAAGAAAACAAACCGTGCTCTCCTCTGTGTATCCAGTTTCTGTGAATCGGAGATGGCAGCCCTGTGATTTCTGGGGTTATTCTCAGAAGTCACTCAGCTTTTAGTTCACCCTCCCAAAATAGTGTTTTCCCTTTCTCTGCAGGTAATTTGGGGAATGAACAAAACATCTCAGCAGGGCTACCTGAGGGTGGGGATTTGTTCTCCCACAGCTCAGTAACTGCAAATTCCAGTCTAGAGATGAGGAAACCTCATCCTCTTTGTAGATCAGTTCTCCAGGATCGATATATGGATTTTCAAATGGTCCTGCAGATAAATGCTTGGAGTGATGGGGATGAGTGGAGGGTCTCCTCTTTCCAAGACACCCACCTTGTTGCATTAATCCCTCTGAGCCAGAGTTAGAGGCAGAAAAAAGGGCAAGAAGAGCCATTTAGGGCAATTTAGGGCTTTTAATTAAGAGTGAAGTAGTAGAGATTGTGATGGGAGGAAATTAAGAGAGAGTAGAAATCAACACCTGTATTGACAGGACAAAGGCTTCAAACTGACAGAGGGCAGGGTTAGATGGGATATTGGAAAGCACTACCAGATATGGGACAGAGATAAACACATCCAAGTCAGAATCTTCCTGGGACTGACTGAGCTGCAGTCAAGGATTTCTTGGTTTTGTGGGATTCACATCAATGTGCACACACCACCAGAGCTTTTGAAGCCTTTATTACAGGAAGGGCAAGCAGGGCTTTGTTTGGCTCCTTTGGGATGAGCATCCCAGCACAGACCCAAGGAGGCTGCAGGAAGCCAAGGAGGGAGCTGCTCTGTGGGAATGTGACAAAGCTCACTGGAATCACATTAGCTGCATCCCAAAGGCTTCTTCTGGGCAGTCAAGACGTTTAAAACCAAGCTGGGCAGTGGGTACAAGGCGATGCTGCTTTCTGCATGTGCTGCTTGCATGGAGCAGCCTGATGGGCCACAGAGGTACCTGAGACACCACAGAGCATCTGACAAATGAACCCACCCTTTATCCAGCAGTTTCTGGGATAGATAGCAGCACTGGGATTTCCACCTCCACCACAAGAGCCTGAACATGGACATACACCAACTTAAACTGTCCTGGCAGCAGAGATGGAGGCATCTCCCCAGCAAACTCACCACTTGAGCTTTTTCGCTTTTTCCTACTTGGCTGTGCAAGGCAATGATGATTTCAGGGATGTGCCTGGGTGCATCTGCATGTTTGGCTGGAGAAACTGGGATGCCCAGTCTGCTTACAGGGGGAGCTCCTCCAGCAAGCCAAGCAGGTTACGGAGTGCCCCCAGGATCCAAACCAGCTGCCTGCTGTTGGTGGCCGCATGCCCCCGTCTCCACCTGCAGAACACACATTTCTGAGCCTCCATTATCCTTCCACCAGTACAATTGAAAAGAATAAATGTGCAGCAATTTACAGCTCCCTGTGTGTGCCGAACCCTTCCCGTGGCACGAAGTGCTGCCTGTTGCTTAGGAACAATCTTTATCTACAGAATGAAGACATGCGCTCTCCAAAGAGTTTTTTAAATGCGCCCAAGGGGTGTTTGCCTTGCTCAGGCACTGACTCACTTTTAAATATACCATAGGGTGAAGTCTTTGTGCTCCAAATATAGTGACAGATGCCTACTACACCCAGCCATGGTTTGGGATAGAGGGATATGCCCCATTCCCAGCCATGATATGGGATATAGGGATGTGCCTCATTCCCAGCCATGATACTCGTCCATTAGTGCGTTCCAATGAGACAAGAAACTGCTGGTTCATAAAAACCTTTGGCTGGCTCATGTGTTTGTTGTTGCACCAGTTTGTTGTCTCCAAAGAACAAAACATCCTTGAGCTGCGTCTTGAGGCCACTTTCCCCATCACTGGAAGTGTTCAAGGCCAGGTTGGATGGGGCTTAGAACAACCTGGGCTAGTGGAAGGTGCCCCTGCCCATGGCAGGGGTGTTGTAATGAGAAGAGCTTTAAGGTCCCTTCCAACCCAAACCATTCTGTGATTCTATGACACAAAGCTTGTCAATTTTGTTCCCTTTCCAGGTATGAGAGACTGTTCTGGGACCAGCAACAAACCAGCTCAGCTAGAAGCCACCTCCCACATCCAGTCTCCAGCCAGTGCTCACCAGGTCCAAACGCAACCCCTCAAGGTCCTCCAGCTAAGATAACCTGGTTTGCAAAGCTATCTTATCCAAGGTGCCAGTGGGAGCATCTGCCAGGGTGAAGCAGGTGTTGAAGCGAGAAGCCTTGCAGGACACGGTGCTGGAGCTCTTCTTCTTGCAGTAGAAGTAGCTGCTGAGGTGGAACCAGAACTTGTTGTGAAGGGAGGCATAGATGAAAGGGTTGTAGCAGGCGGAGCTCATGGCAATCAGGTGGCATGAGACCTGGATGACATTGACATACCTTTTGTCCAGGATGGTGAACTCCTCATCGATGTCCCGGATGAAGTTGACTACCTGGAGAGGCAGCCAGCAGATGGCAAAGCAGACCACGGAGATGGTGAGCACCCGGAAAGTCTTCTGCTTGGTCCTGGTCCACTTGTCCTGGCAGTGATAGGCAGCACCTGGCACATTCCTCCTGCGCAGGTGGTAGGTGATGGCACAGAAGGAGACAGACACTGCCAGCAGCGGGAGCATGTAGGACAGCAGGAGCATCAGACATGAGTAGAGCAGCCGCTCCCTCTCCTCATGCTTCCAGAACTCTTCGCAGATGATCATGTCGTGGCCAATGGCGTTGAGGTCGAGGTAGTGGATGTGCAGCGATGTGGGGATGGAGGCCGTGATGGAGAGCAGCCAAATGCAGCCCACAAGGCAGATGCAGGACCTGCGGCTGATGCGCCTGCGGACGGGATACGCCACCACCACGTAGCGGTCGATGGCAATGGCCGTGAGGGACAGCACGGACACAAACACGGTGGCAGCCTGCATCAGGGTGACAAAGTGGCACATGAACATCCCGAAGAGCCACCCCCGTGCCTCGAAGGCATAGGACACGGTGAGGGGGACGCAGACCAGGCACATGACAAAGTCAGCCACTGCCAGGTTCCCTATCAGGAAGTTGGTGGTGCAGTGCAGCTTCTTGGTGAGAGCGATGTGCAGGATGAGGAAGAGGTTCCCGGTGCAGGCCACGGCCACCAGTGTGGCATAGAGCGGGATGAAGAGCGGCTTCAGCTCTAGGAGCAGGTCCAGGCCAGCAAACAGTGGGGCTGAGCCATTCTGCCAGGAGTTGTTGGGCAGCTGAGCCATGGGAGCCCTTGCAGCCAAGGCTTCTCCACACCTTGAAGTCAAACAGAGACAAGCCCATGAGCCCTGGAGAGAAACGTGTTGGTTGAACTTCTGGGCAGAAGGACCTGACCCCCAGCTCCATCTCCTCCTGCACAGCCCCGTGCTGAGGCACCAGCTGGCTTCAGTGACTGTTTCAGGGTGAAGGTGGCCTGGGGCAGGCATGATGGAGCTAGGTTAGAGAGCAGATTTGGGAAGATGGCTGTGAAATGGTTAATCAGCCAGCCCAGATCTGCAGGAGCTGCCAGTTTGGGCAACAGGACCCAGAAAGCAGCTTCAGAGACCTCATGGAGAGTGACCTGGGAGCTGCACTGACATAAGGCAGAAAAAAAAGGCACTCCTGCATTTCTTGCTTTTCATTTTTCCCAGCTAATTCCACCCTGACCTGCCAGCCCCCTGCCAGTGGCTGGGCAGGAGCGTCCTTTCCATTCCCTGCCCTTCCATGTCTCTCCCTCCCAGCCCACCCCACCATTCCCCCATTCCACCGGGTTATTTTACTCCCTTGGTTATTTCTCCACCACACACATAACTTCGGCTTCTCCTCTCTTTCCCTGTAGCAGCTGGGCTGGGAGGGAGGAAAGGAGGAGAGGAGTGCCTGGCTCCCAGGGAACCTCCACAAACCCACTTGCAGCAGCACAGAGGGGATGAGGTCAAATATATTCAAGCAGAAAGGGTAAGGAAACGAAGAATTCCCCTCCAGGACCCTCCTCTTGGACCCCACACTGTCAAAATTACTGTTTCATCCCCCTGACAAGGATCCTGACAGACTTTTCGCTGCAGCAGAGAGTCGAACCAGCATTAATTAAGTAACCCCTGTAATTAACCGAGGGATATTGTGGTTTTCTGCACGTCGGCTGCAGACGGAGAGCACATGCTGTGGTATCACAGCTCTGGGTCCCCGTGCCCTGCCCAGGGCAGGAACACGAAATCCATCAGGAAATCTGCAGCCGAGGAGCCAAAATGCTCCTTAACTGGGAGATTGAAAATTCTGAAGCTCAATTAAACTCTTTAATTCTGCCTCACGCCCCCCTAGGAGTCGAACCAGCCCTTCTGTGCCTTTGCCAGGGTCCTGCTCCGATAAAGGCTGAACCCCCCCGGCTCTGGCTGGATTTTGGGGGCTCCAGGTGTGGCTGAGGGACCACCCTGTTCCCGGAGCGCTCTTACCTGCCGGGTGCTCCGGGCTGGGAGAAGCGCCCTGCGCGCTGATGTTCCCGTGAGGATGAGGAGGAGCGTTCCCTTCGCAGGGTGTTGTTCACCGCGAGGCTCCAGCGCCACCGTTCTCAACCGGGTTTTTGTGTTGTTGGGGGGTTCTTTGTCTTGCCTTTCCACCCCCCACCCCCGCCTGAGCCTTTCAGTCCCGGAGGAGCAGGACATTCCCAACCACGGTGCTCGGTGTTCCAGGTACCGGGGTGGCCGCGCACATCCCCCCGCCCCGCATCGCCGCATCCCGGGGCATCCCTCCGGCAAGGGAGGAGGGGAAGGCGCTGGGAGGGCAGGCGGAGGGACCCTGCGGAGCTTCAGGGCGTCGGCAGCTCCTGTCGGGGGCTCCTAGCCCGGGGACGAGCGGGAAAAGTGGGGTGAGAGTGACCCAGCGACAGGGTCAGTGTCGATAGGTGTTGATAGGCACCCAACTCCGGGGTACCCAGCCGTGGGGCAAAGGCAGGGTGGGCTGAGGGTGGTCCAGCCATTGGGAATTACCCCAAATGAGAAGGGGAACAGAGCCAGGCACTGTTGGTAAATTTTTTTTCTTTTTTCGTTGAAGGAAAACAAAACCTCCATAGGCTTCTGCACTTTGAAGCCTGAAGCATCAATTCCCATTTTCCCTGGATAAGTGTGCAGTCCAGGGCTAATGGATTTTTACTGTGGGGAGTACCTGACTCCTGATCCAGAGCTGGTTCCTGTCCATCAGCTCCATTTTCCTTAGAAGTCTCTGATTCCTTAATCTTTTCCCTCCTACCTTACCTAAATAAGGGAAAATTAAAAATAATCATAATTCACTGGAATTTTTTTTGGGGGGTAAGAAGAATGGAAATTGTCAAGCAACCACAGAAGTTCTTCAAAATTATGAGTTTTGATGCAAGACAGTAATTAATTCATCCCAATCTGATGGAGCTGGTCTGGTTATTAAAACTGGCAGAGCTGATCCACAGGCTCACCCCCACCAAAAACTCATCAGGAAGAAAATCATCTTTGTATCAGCACCTGAGAGAGCTGCTGTTCATTTTAAAGAGCAGAAGAATCAGGTTAAGAGAGCCAGAGGCAGGGTTGAGAGGAGACCTGTGGAATGAGGAGATGCTGGGTGTCTGGGACAGGGCACATCCACCCCGAGGCAGTTGTGGGCTCCACCCTGGTCTGGCTGTGCCATGGCTGGGGTGACCTGGCTGCAGCACTGGGAGCTCTTACTTCTGCACAAGCTTATCGTGGAAAAACCTTCCCTGACCTAATCTTTGCTGCTTCCAGACCCCACAGGAAAAGTCACTCTTATTCCCAAAGCCTGCATGCCCTGCACCAGGGTCCTGGCTCAGGGGTACAAGAATGGGTTGGAAAGCTGCAGCCCGCTGTGATGGTTCCCAGATGGAGAGCTGGAGATGCTGGAAGTATCTGCTGTGGCATCCCAATATTCCTCCCACCCTGTACAGATCATTGACAGGAATCTTTGTCACCAAGATGGTTTTTAGGAAGAACCGTGGGTTTTCCTAACCCAGATCCTTAAGAGCTTGTCCATTCCAAAGCAGTATGAGATATTTAATGGCCACAGGCTGAAGGAGGGAAGGTTTAGATGGGATATGGGGAGGAAATTCTTACCTGTGATGGTGGCGAGGCCCTGGCACTGGTTGCCCAGAGAAGCTGTGGCTGCCCCATGCCTGGAAGTGTCCAAGGCCAGGTTGAACAGGGCTTGAAGCAACCTGAGCTAGTGGAAGGTGTCCCTGCCAATGTGGAACTGGATGAACTTTAAGGCCCCTTCCAACCCAAACTATTCTGTGACTCTGTGAATCTCAGCATCACCACAGGGTGCTGCCAGCTCATGCTTCTGTGGGATCAATTCCCTCAGCCCAAGCTCATGGTGAACTCCCTTTTTGCCCCTGTTTGGGTGGGTGGGAGCCTCTCCTGGCTGCCCAAAGTGCTCCCTCAGCCTGGCAGTACCTGCAGCCCTGCCCTCACTTTGCTCTGATGAGGCAGCAGGTGAATTGGGTTAGATTTCACTTTATTGTGCCCCATTTTGAAAGCAAACCCACAGCAGACTGGGCTTGTGTCACCACATCAGGGTTATCCGAATCTCCACGGCTTTGAGGGGGCATAGAAATGCAGAAAAAAGATAAAACATTGTCTTTAAAAGATAAAAAGAGGAAGAGGGGGGGACATGATTACTCATTTCTGAGAAATCATGCCCTGCATCTGCTGACAGCTTGTGCCTTGTGGGCTGGACTTGATGTTTGAGATCTGCCTGTACTGAGAACTGGCCTTTTCTCTGTCGTTGATGGCTCTTTTGGGTTCAATTGTTAAAAACAGGCTGCCCAGGGCAGTGGTGGAGTAACCAGCCTGGAGGAATTTAAAAGCTGTGTGGGTGTGGCACCTGGGGACATGGTTTAGTGGTGACCTTGGCAGCACTGGGATTGGACTTGATGCAGAGGGCTTTTCCAACCTAAATGATTCTGTGATCTCCCTCTTGAATTATTTCCACATATAGGAAGGCTGGTGTTGCTGTAGAAGCAAAAACTATTTGAAAAAAAAACAATTCTAGTGAGGCTGCTAGTTTTACCCCTTGTTTGATTTTGTTTTTCCCAAAATAAACCACTGGAGGTAAAGTCCTTGCTACTCAAAAATTGGCATCATCAATTGCAACAACACTGCTCAGACACATCACGCTGCTTTTCACAGTTTCGGTGATCTTGTAATGAAGTTTTTCAGGGTTTTTTTTATGGTGATTTAAGTACAGACCCAACCCAAGTCTACATTCTATATTATAATTTAATTAGCTATAATTATATAATTCTAAATTATATATTGGAGGGGAAAAAGCTAAGTCTAAGTAATGGATTCATTTGAGGAAGCTATTGCTCATTCTTTAGAATGTTCAGTTGGACTAATTTTCTTTTGTCCTACAAATTTCCACAGAGCAGGTCAGAGAATCCTGGAATGGTTACTATTTTCACAAATTAAATGGTAAGAGCTGCTCCATCAGGTCCTCTCTCCAAAGGAAACGCTCGCTGATGTGGGGCTGGAATTCTTTCAGTACAGTTCTTTTGGATACACTTCTTTCTTAGATACCTTTAGGAATAGAAGGAATTATATAAACCATCCGGCGGTGACCATTCATGTGCACAGACAGGAAACTGGGAAGGTCTAACAAGAATTTACTCTTAAAAACATATTTTCAAAAAGGTACATAACGAACATGGGATGAATCTGGTGTGGATAAACTCTTAGGATCACAATTTCTCTTCGGGAGCTCTGACAGGCGTGTGCTGCTTCCCTCTACCGACCTCCAGTGTCGATGCCGAGGTGGAACACACAGATTAACCAAAAATCAGCACAAAATTACAGATGCTTTAATTAGTCAAGGGAAATAACCCTCTGCGGAGCTAAACAGGGTGAAAAAACACCAATTAAATACTAAATATATTTCAAGTCATAGAATTCTATGCAAGTCTGTGATGGAAACAAGTTGTTTGTGGTCTCCCTGGTTAATCGCTCTTGGTTCCTTGATACAGAATCTCAGCTGATCCTCTTTGGGAGAGACTGAAGGGTTAAAAAACAGATACAAAATGACCAACCAACTCCACGTCCAGTCTATTTATAATAGAGAGTTTGGGCAATAAGGTGGGATATTAGGGGGTATATTACAGAGAGGAATGTGAATTAAGTACAGCATCAATGACACCATCGATTTATTGATTGTAGTGAGGGCTTCCTTTGGGGTCCCAAATTCACAGGGGTGGAAAGGACCTGTCTTCCTCCAGGCACAGCTCGGGGCCAACCTGGGACTGAAGTAGTGAGGTTCTGGAGAAAACACCAAAGTGGACTTGGCAGGAGAGGAAAAAAAATGCCCAAATGAATAATAAACAGGTACAAGACAGGAAGAAGAAGTGATTCAGTGGTTTCTCTGCTCTGTTCTAGACCATGGTGTTTTCTGATCTTTCTCAAAAACTGCTTTGTTTTTTGTTTAATGTGTCTCCTGATGAATTCCAAACAATCCACATCCAGGCTGAAATGATGAGGTGGCTGCAGGCTGGGAGAAGATCAGTGGGTTTCAGTTCAGCTGTGTCACAGGCCTCTTGTCTTTACCAATGCCAGTTGCTGTCTCCAGAGTTCCAGATCTGGAATTCTGTGTGTTGGGAGGTTCTTTTTGTTTTTTAAATGACTGATAATTTGCTCTGTGCCCTCCTCCCTGTTCCTGCTACGGCTGGGAACAACTTCCTGCGGGCTGGGACATGAGGCAGCTCTGGGGCCTCTCACTGCTCTGCAGCCAGAGGCTCCTCCTCGGCCTCCTGCTTCTCCAGCTGTGATTCGGGTGGGATGAGGCACTGCACTTCCTCGGAGCTGATGGCCACCTTGTCAGGCTGCAGCCAGCGCTTCAGGTGCTCCAGAGTGCTGGGGACACCAGACACACAGTGAGAACACACAGTGAGACTAGGGAACAACAAAGCCACACAGCAATGCATGGAAGGAGTGACAGAAAAAGCCTCCGCAGGTAATTCCTGCCCCTCTACGATATTCCTATTCCCACAGGTGAGGTCTAGCATGCGACTGGTCCACGTGCCAGAGGAGCAAGCAGAATGTGTCATTCTACACAGCCATTCTGCTGCCGTTGGGCTTTATACACTGTAGTTAGAAATGTTTGATGCTCTGATTTTTCTCAGTGTAAAGGATTCTTTTCAACCTTTACATACTTGGAAGTCCTCTGTCTCTGATGCCAAAGATTCCCACTCAGTCCAACTGACAGAGGGCAGGGTTATATGCGACATTGGGAAGAAATTGTTCTCTGTGAAGGTGGTGTGGCCCTGGCACAGGTTGCCCAGAGAAGCTGTGGCTGGTCCATCCTTGGAAGTGTTCCAGGCCAGGTTGGACTTGGAGCAACCTGGTCTAGTGGAAGGTGTCCCTGCCCATGGCAGGGGGTGGGACTGGATGACCTTTAAGATGCCTTCCAACCCAAACCATTCCATGCATTTCCTGCTTTCTGGGCTTGAAGTAAAACCAACTTACATTCAAACAAACTGCCTCTTTGTGATGAAGTTCAGGAAATACAGGGGAGAAGGGAACAAAACCAAAGCAGGAAGTGCATATAACATTGTGTGAGTATTAATAATACCAGAATGTTAAAGAACCTATATAACACAAAATATCTAATATCATAATTCTATGTGCTTAAAAGTTAAGGCTTGTTTAATTACACTGGTGAGTGAGACTCAAAACTTCAGCACCGTTCAGGAGTGACCTCTAACTGCATAGTCAAATTCTAGGGACTAAGATTCTTTCATGGATAACATCCCCAGACTTTAAAAACAGTAGAAAGAGCACATAGGGCTTCGTTTTAAATATAAATCGCATTGAAGTTAACTGGCCAAATAAGGAATCTGAACCCTCCTTATAAACATGGATTATTTTTCATAGTTAACCCCCAAACTGGCTTAAGTAGATTTTCTTGAAGGGAGAGAAATAATCTTGTCAGTCAGAAGCAATCATGGAAAGTGTCAGCTGAGAGAGTAGGAATCTGGAGAGTGTTCCAAGTGATTGGGAGATTGCTGAGGAAAAGGACTCTCATCTTAATTCTTTCATCATCTATGAGAGGGTAATGGGTGAGAGAGCCAAAGCACTCCAAGAGAGGCAGGGAGGGGAAATCGCAACCCAGGACTGGCACCCACCCTGTAATGACCCTCAAATCCCAATGTGAGACACATGGGACATTGCCTCCTCTGCTTCATTCCTTCTCTACCCCACGTGCTCTCCGGCACAACCCAAATGGGCATTCCCAAAACCCTTCAGAGAGCCCATGGCAGCCTCTCCGAGTCGCAGGGAGATGGTATTTCTCTAGAATGTCCTGACAAAGCCTTATTCTAGATTTTAACAGGTCAGTGGTGATCCCTTCTTTCCCACTTGCTCGTTACCTCTCATCACCGTCGTGGCCCTCGACATAACATTCCACCTCAAACTTCTCCTGCAGGAACCTGTCCCAGCATTCCTTCTTGGCCTGGGACAGCGTGCGCAGCATGTCCTTGGAGGTCACCTCCTGGGACAAGCCCTTGATCCTCATCAGTCTTCTCTCTGTGAAGAGAGGAGGGGTCTTTATTTAATCTGTTATGGTTTTTTCTGAGAGGGAAGAAGAGAAGGATCTGGACTTTTGTATCAAAAAAAGGAAGTTAAATTAACTTTTCAAGGCTAATTTCTATTTTAAAAGTCACTTCCCCCCTGTATTTCAAGCCTGCATGACTATTTCTTACACATATACAAGATAATATTTTAGGTGATGCTTCTGAAGGAAATAAGGTTTATGCAATCAGTTAACTCTTTCCATTTGGATTTTTAATAACTTTCACAGTTACTGCTCAGTTTTCATGAAGTCACAGAACTCGAAGGCACTGAGTTCCCACAATTTCCATGCAAATTGGAATATAAATCACACTCCCTGCACTTCTTAGTGTGCTGTAAAACAGCAATGAAGATAAGATGGAAGCTTTGGCATAAATAAAAGCTTAGAGAGCCACTTTTGCCACCTGTCCCTCCTGGCCTGTTACTGTGTACAGCCTCCACTGATTGTTACAAACCGAACTTCTGAGCTTTTACTTGATAAAAAGTTTCTTCCTATGGCAAAGCTGAGCAAGCTCTGACTGAGCTTCACATTTTCTGCAAGTGCAGTAATGGAAAGGAGTCAGATTCTCTATGAAATATTTGGGAGACTTTCTGCCCGGAGCACTGTCACACAGAGAGAGGTGTCACCTCCGCAGAGGGAGACACTCACCTAGAGATGCCAAGTACACCTCGGAGTCGCTCAGGGGGGCCCAGGGCTTCAGGCTGGGCTGGGAAGCGCCGCTGCCTCCGCTGTCCTGGGGGTAGGAGTCCAGGAAGGAGTCCGTGAAGGCATCGCCGCCGTCCCTGTGCTCGGCCCGGGGCAGGCAGGAGCAGATCTCGGCCCAGAGGTCCTCGCCCGACCGCGGCACGGCGGGGTCCCCGCTCTCCATCATCCTCATCGTGGAGCCCTGGGCTGGGGGAACGCACGGGGAGCGCCGAGCAGGGCCCGCCTCCCAAGGCCCACACCTCCCCCCTCAGCACCAGCGGGCGTGTCAGGGCATTCCCATCCCACCGGGGAGCCTGCCTGGCTGTGTCCCCGCCGCTTCCCGGGACACGGAGGGGACACGGAGGGGACACGGAGGGGACACGGAGTGGCCCCGCCGCCACCGCTCCGCACACGGGAAGCTGCAGCAGCTTCACCCCGCGCGTCACCGGCGCCCAGCTCCAGCCAATCCGCGCCCGCCTCCGGCAGAGGCAAGGCGCCTATTGGTCCGCAGCGCGAAGGGTTGGCAGGATGGGCGGGGCGTGCTGACGCCTCCGCGGCGCCATGTTGGAGAAGGGCGGAAGTTGTCCCGGGCGGCGCGGGTGAGGCCGTGTGACATTCCCAGCAGTTCAGCAAGGGCGGGACGGGTGACAGCGGGAAAGGGCGAGTTTTGGGGTGGCTCTGGACGCCCTTCTCTCCGCAAGCCTCTGCCGCGTCCGGGGGATGAGCCGGCTGCCGCCCCGCGCGGTGCTGGCACTCATGGGGCTGCTCTTCGCCAGGACCATGGCCTGGACATCCAGCGGGAAGACGCACGCGGAGCTGGTCAACAACCTGTACAGTGAGTCCCGGCAGGAGCTGCTGGAATGTCGGTGTGCGGTGTTTAATGCCAGGGCATGGGTGTTTAGTGCCACACTGTTCGCTCTGAAGGGTTGGGGTTAATATTCCTGTGTTTCGGTCTTTGTCCCAGCCTGAACTCGTGCTATTTATAACGAGAGACAAAGTGTTATGTCAGAAGGGGCAGGAAGGGCCCTGTACGCCTTCCAGCCCTGCCTCCAGAAGTGTGTGACGCCCTTTAAAAAGGTGCAGCTCGGCGTTCCGAGCCGGTGGGTGCTGCCGAGTGTCCTGGACAGCCAGGCTCTGCCTCAGCTCCAGGGGTCAGGGTGGTGCCCAGTGCTCCCACTCCCCTGCGGACACACAGAGAAACAGCTCTGAGCTTCCCCTCCTGCTGGAGCCGCTTAGTCCCTGTCAGAATTCCCTCAGAAAGACGGGAAGGGATGTTGAATGTCTCTGCAGCCATCACCCTTGAGCTTGCTGTGGAAACCTGAGCCGGAGTCTCTGCTTTCCAGAGTGCAAAGTGACTCCATTTCTCTCCCGTTACACTTGGCAGTGCCAGAAATAGTGGAAATGTGAAAGGATGTCCTTCCATCAGCTGTTTTGTTTTCTGTCCCTTTCAGATCCCTCATTAAGGCTGAAATCCCCCAGATCCACAAATTCCCTGAACTGTGCTTCCCCTTTCAAATTTCTTCTTGCTGGAGTGCTGAGGGTTTCAATCCTGCCTGTCCCTCTTTTCCTCTTTTCCTAGAAAAAGGGATCATTAAGTCCCAGCAAGTTTTTGATGTGCTGTTGGCTACAGACAGAGGTCACTACATCAAGTATTACCCGTACATGGATTCTCCTCAATCCATTGGTGAGTCATTTCAGGAAAATGATCTGCTGCTATCAGGGCACAAAGTGCCTCAGCAAGTGCTCTATGCTCCAGTTGTGGAATTCACATCCCTGGAAGTGTTCAAGGCCAGATTGGATGGGGTTTGGAGCAACCTGGTCTAGTGGAAGGTGTCCCTGCCCATGGCAAGGGGTGGAACGGGATGAGCTTTAAGATCCCTTCCCACCCAAAACATCCTGGGACTCTGTGAAAGGAGACAAATGTTTTCATATTATTAGGGGAAAGTGGGGGACAGTTAAGGATTGCTTCCACTGGAAATTTTATTCTTCATCAAATAACTTGTATCACCCATTTCCTTGTAGGCTACAAGGCCACGATCAGCGCCCCACACATGGTAAGGTGAAACTCTTCACTTGGAACAGAAATGGAAAGAATTGTTTATTTCCTTTTTAATATTTCTTTTTTTTTGAAGTAGAGAAGTGAAACATCCCACGGACCTGATTATCCTGCTTGTTTCTTTAGGGATTTTTTTCTCTTTAAGAGGAGCTTTCCCTATATAATCTTTCAGTTGCTTTAAAATTGTGCTTAGATGAAAATTCTGTGTTGTCCATTCTTTTCCTTCTGTTTCACATGTAATTCCTGAGCCTCTTCCTAAATGTGGTTCTGCCAAAAGACCTTCCAGATCTGACTCATGAGTTTTGCTCTGGATGTGTCAGGCACAAGGCCAGGTGTGCTGTGATGAAATTGGAGAACAAGGAAAAATGTTAGGAGAGGAGACTAACCCAGGATGTTTCCCACCCCCATGTTCACACAGCATGCTCATGCCCTGGAACTACTCAAGGATCAGCTGGTGGAAGGTGCCAAGGTGCTGGATGTAGGATCTGGAAGTGGATACCTCACTGCGTGCTTCGCGAGGATGGTGAGCTCATGGCACCCCATTCTGAGCTCAGACAGTGGGAATGTGCTTTTGTTGGGGAAAGGAGGAGGTGGGAGGAAGGGGAAACTCTTCTCAGACCAGCTGGTAGTGAAAACAAATAATTTCTGGGAGTCTAAATGGAGGCTGTACCTGCCGTGTGATGGTTCGTGTGTTAATCCACTGTGCAAGTTCATTGTGGGTTCCTTTTAGTTTATTTCATCATTACTCACAGTCTGTTTTCTTGTTTTCTAAACTCCTAGAATTATTTGCTGTGAAGTGCTAGAAAGCTGGTGAAGTTACTCAGGAAGTTAATTAGTCAAGAACTTGCCATGGAAGCTGCTAATTCAAATAATGATTTCTTTGGCAATGAAGGATTGCTGGGAATCCCCATGGACAGTGTCTGTGTAGCCCTTAAGCAGCTGTTATAACTCAGACTATTCAGTCCTAAAATCAAGAGTATTTGCACCTTCTGTTCAGAAACTCTGCTCTGGCGTTTATTCCAGTTGTGCAATTCCCACTGCAACCTGCTTTATCAAAAAGCCTCTGTTCCATGTGGAGGTGTCAGGTGTTTGACTGGTGGTGTTCTTTCCAGATTGGCCCAACAGGGAGAGCTGTAGGTGTGGAGCACATCAAGGAGCTGGTGCACGAATCCATCCGGAACGTTCAGGAAGACGATCCGACGCTGCTCAGCTCCGGCCGTGTGAAGCTTGTGGGTCAGTTTCCTGCAGTCCTGGGGTTGTTCTCTCTAGGAATGCCTCAGCTCTGCTCCCTGAAGTCACTCCAGTGTGTGTTAATGCTTTGAGTTGTTATGAGAACAAGCCTTTTCCTGCGTGTTTTTCCTCCTGCAGTTGGAGACGGCAGACAGGGGTACCCCCAGGAGGCTCCGTACGATGCGATCCACGTTGGAGCAGCTGCAGTGACCGTACCCAAGGAGGTGAGGGTGGCCCTGCTGGGTGTCTCTACCTCCTTTTGTTCTTTTCCTTTTTTGTAAAAAAACTAATTAGGGAACCACGAGAAGCTTCTCTTTTGTTGTGACCGTCACAGGGCAGCTTATTCCCATTGTCATTTTTCTTTTTTGGGTCTGTTTGTTGCTAAAAACATCAGGATCAGTCACACTCTCTAACACTATTTTTAGTATTAGAAATGTGGCATTACTTTATGCACAGCACTGGGTACATGGGGATACTCCATCTAAATGCACACCCACTTTCCAAACTTTCCACTACTTATACATTTTAGCAAACAAAGAAATTAATGTTCATTGGCTATAAATTCTCTTCATCAATTAGTATTCTGTCTTCTCACATTAATAAGTCCACATTTGAAGACATTTTATTATCATTTAGGTAGAGAGGATGTCAGTAAAATTGCAAAGAATTGTCTTTGCTAGTTCCTACTTTATCTCCGGGTTCTGCAAAATGTTCTTGTGGTCTATAAATTCAGCATTCCCTGTGTCCAGTTTCAGCAACATATCCAATGTTTCACTCCCCCCCCGGCTTTGTTCACTGAAGCACATCAAGGTTGGTTACAGTTTTAGCAAAACTTAAAGTTCCAATAATTTTCTCAAGCCATGTTCCCACAACAGCAGCTTGCTAAATGCTGGCTACAGTGGAAAATCACGCCGCTTATGATTAATTAAAACAATTAATTAGAAAAGTTATTAGGAAGGTTGTATCATTTCCAACATGCTGACTTGGGTTTCTCTGTTTCCCAGCTGCTGAATGAGCTGAAGCCGGGCGGGAGGCTGATCCTGCCCGTGGGGCCCGAGGAAGCAAACCAGGTCCTGATGCAATACGACAAAACCAGTGATGGGCACATCGTGGAGACCCAGCTCATGGGTGTCATCTACGTCCCTCTGACTGACAAGGAAAAGCAGTGGCCTCGGTAAAGATTTGCTCTTCCCCGAGGAACATTCCTCCTTCATCTATCCCTGGGCTTGCTCTCCTTGGCTTTACTGACTGAGTCCTGGATCCCTGGCAGATGTGAAAAAAGACAAGGAAACAGCTTGGCAGAGCAGGAGAGCAGGGGGTGTTTTCCCTTGGACAGGGCTTGCAGACTTTTATTTCCTCTTTTTCTGGAGGCTGTGTGTGTTTATAATCCCTGCGTGATGCCAGCGGAGAACTGAGGGCCACAGATGGTAACTGTTGGTTTTTCTTTGCCTCAGGGGTGAACTCTGACACATGGATGGATATCCCTAAAGGCTCCTCAGAAAGCTCATGAGTGGGACTTAGGCCTGTAGATGGTCGGTATGGTTTGCTTTATAATGGAAGTTTTATCCATGGAAAAATGGAAGGGACGTTCTGCTTAGGCAGGGCTCATTTCAGAGGGATGGAGAATAGGGGCAGGACCCGAGGAGGCCCTTGGAGGCCACGGCAGCTTCCAGGGAGCAGACCTGGATAACTCCAGCTATCTTCTCCAGCACGCTATGGATAACATCAGTGACTTCCAGCAGCAGACAGGAATACTTAAACCTTCACTAAAACCATTTTAACATTGACTACTCTGCCTAATGGCTTGGCAAAAATAAGTCACAATTAGTGAGTGACTCAGAGTAGCGATCTACCCTCATTTGTGTATTTTTAATTATGGGAGCGTATTGTCTATCCAGTAATTTAATCTTGGGCAGCAACATGGAATTTTGGAGGTTAAGAAAAAATGTTCATTACTTGGCTTTTTTCCTGTTTGGGGTTATGAAGAATTCCATGGTTAAGAAAAATGCTCATTTCGTGGCTTTTTTTCCTGTTTGGGGTTATGAAGAATTCCACGGTTAAGAAAAATGCTCATTTGCCTTTTTTTCTGTTTGGGGTTTTAAGAAATGCTCGTTTCTTTGGCTTTTAATCTTGGGCAGCAACATGGAATTTTGGGGTTAAGAAAAATGCTCATTTCTTGGCTTTTTTTTTGTGTTTGGGGTTATGAAGAATCCCGCGGTTAAGAAAAACGCTCATTTGCCTTTTTTTTGTGTTTGGGGTTATAAAAAATGCTCGTTTCTTTGGCTTTTATTTCCTGTTTGGGGTTATGCAGAATTCCGCGGTTAAGAGACACGCTCATTTCTTGGCTTTTCCCTGCGGCGTGCCTCCTGCGGGCGGTGGCGGGACAGGCTCCCGAGGGGCAGGGGGGCTGCCTTGGCTCTCGGGGGTCACTTGTGAAGCGGTTCGGAGTGTGGGACTATTCAACAGGAGCGCTCCGGCCCCCTTCGCTCCCCGCGCCCTCATGAGGCGATGGCGGGGGCGGGAAACGCGCGGCCACTGCGCAGTCGCGGCTGGGGGCGTGGCCGCGCCGCTCGGCGCACAGTGATGCGTCACGGGCTGCGACGCGCGGTGCGCGCCACGTGGGTGTGCGGGGCCCGCCCGCCGCTCCGGCCCCGCGGGGCGATGGCAGAGCAGGGACGGGAGCCCAGCGGCCACCGGGACGAGGAGCTGGGCCTCACCGGCAACGAGGAGGCGGCGCCCGCCCCCAAAAAGCGGCGGCTGGCGGGCGGCGAGCGGTACGTGCCGCCGCCGCGGAAGCTGAGCACTGTCGTGAGCTTCGGCGCCGAGCACTTCGCTGAGACCTCGTACTACTTCGAGGGCGGGCTGCGCAAGGTGCGCCCCTACTACTTCGACTTCCGCACCTACTGCAAGGGCCGCTGGGTCGGGCGCAGCCTCCTGCACGTCTTCGGCACGGAGTTCCGCGCGCAGCCCCTCTCCTACTACCGCGCTGCCGCCCGCGCCGGCCGCCTGCGCCTCAACGAGGAACCCGTGCGCGACCTGGACATCGTGCTCAAGGTGCGCCACCCCCGGGCTGCGTGGTCACATAACCCTGGGGAGGGGCTGGAGGGGACAGGCTGGGCTCCCGGGGAGTCCCTGCCCCCGTGGAGTTGGGAGTGTGCCGACCCTGCAGCTCCAGATGTGCCCCACAGCCTCCTGCTCGCCCTTCCCGGGAATGGGAATATACGCTGTGGGATTAATGTGGGAACACGCACTGTTATCCGAAATCTGTGATTCCAGGGCAAAGGGGCTTTAGTTTCCGTCCCGCAGTATCAGGCCCCTTGTGTGTGACCACTTGGGGGGAGGGTGGGATCCACAGGCTGGATTCCGGCTAATTAATTGCCCGTATTCCACCCAGAACAACGACTTCATCAGGAACACGGTGCACCGGCACGAGCCGCCGGTCACTGCGCAGCCCCTCCGAATCCTGGCGGAGGACGAGGAGGTGGTGGTGGTGGACAAACCCTCCTCGCTGCCCGTGCACCCCTGCGGCCGATTCCGGCACAACACGGTCATCTTCATCCTGGGCAAGGAGCACGGGCTGACGGAGCTGCACACTCTCCACCGCCTGGACCGCATGACCTCGGGCGTCCTCATGTTTGCCAAGACCGCGGCCGTGTCCAAGAGGATCGACGAGCAGGTCCGGGAGAGGCAGGTCAGCCAGCGAGGGGGGCTTGGAGTCGCTTGTACTGTGTTCTGCTGGAGCAGGTTTGGTCCAAAGTCAGACAGATTTGGGGTCTAAGTGAGCACAAGTTCCCCAAACAGTTTATGGTCGTGTTGCTGTTCTTACCTCTTGGTGCTTCTTATCCTTAGGCTAAAGACAGAGTGAAAATTTAATTGAATTTGCTAAGACTGGATTGGAAGGGCAATCCTAAAAATTTAACTGATTCTGGTAATAATGGATTGGAAGGAATCTCCTCGAAATTTAATGGATTTTGATAATATTAGATTGAAACATTTGGTAATATTGATAGAAAATATTAGATTGAAAACCCTAAACATTTAACTGATTTTGGTAATACTGGACTAGAAGGGATCTTCTTCCCTAAGGGATTGCCCCAAGGGACTTTGCAAAGGTGCTGGGTTCATGCAAACCAGTTAGGGAGCAGATGTATTTGTGAGTGGACACATGTCAATCATCCAGTACGTTTTCAGTTTTAAAATTTTCATTTTTCCAGAGTCTTTTGACCCAAACAGAAGTCTTTCCAGGACTGGCTTCAGGGCTGTACCAAAGGCCGGAGAGAGTTGGCTCCTGGATTTAACATGAGAAAAACAGGCCAAGCCTTTCTGTCCTTGATTTCCCAACTAACTGGGGAAAGTGTGAGAGGAATTTGGCTTTAAATAACTGATTTAATTTTTTTCCCTTTCCTATTGTAATAAGATATTTGCTATGGATGTATTTCATGGAAGGGAAGAGGGGGGAGGAGCGAGGATGGGGCTCATGTGTTATTTTCCACTGTATTTCCTGAGCCTTTCTCTTGTGTATCCTGGTAGCTGGAGAAGGAATACGTCTGCCGGGTGGTGGGGGAGTTCCCAGAGCACGAGGTGGTCTGTGAAGAGCCCATCCTGGTCGTTTCCTACAAAGTGGGAGTGTGCCGTGTGGATCCCAAAGGCAAACCCTGCAAAACCATCTTCCAGAGGCTCAGCTACAATGGCAAGACCAGCGTGGTCAAGTGTCTGCCCCGCACGGGCCGCATGCACCAGATTCGGGTCCACCTCCAGTATCTGGGGCACCCCATTGTCAATGATCCAATCTATAACATGGAAGCTTGGGGCCCTGACAGGGGGAAAGGTGGGAAAATCGGGAAAACGGATGAGGAGCTCCTGAAGGCACTAGTGGAGGAGCATCATTCCAAACAGAGCCTGGAGATCTTGGGTATTTTGGAGGAGGACTTGAACTCCAGTGGTGAAAATAAAGATTGTGGGGATTCAGGTAACTGCACAAAGGCTCTGGAGACTGATCCTATAAATGGGAATTCCTACCCTGCTGAGGACGAGAAGGATCCTCAGAGTGATGAGAAGGATCCCAAGAAGGAAGCGAAGGATCCTGAGAGGGATGACATACCTGCTTGTCCACCAGACTCTGGTATCAACCTGGAAACACTTGATAAAGACAAAGAACTTGGTTTATGTGGGAATCAGGATGGGCCAGCAGGACAGAAAGGCTGGGAAGAGAAGGACCCTTTATGCGTGGAGTGTAGGATGAGCAGGCAGGACCCTTCCCCCAAGGAGCTGGTGATGTTCCTCCACGCCCTGCGCTACAAGGGACTGGAATTTGAGTATTGCTCCAACATGCCTGAGTGGGCAATGGATGACTGGGAGGAATGACCAAGGATATCCAACACTTACGGACACTGCTGGCTTGGAAAACAGCTTGAGAAAACCAAAGACTGATTTTGCAGTGTGATTGAGGTGAACCAAGTGCCCATGGCTAGAGCTGGGATGGAAAGGGTTGTTCTGTCTGAACTCCTGACAGGTGCTGTAGAAAATGAGCAGGGAAATGGGGCTAAAAAAGGAGGTTTATGTTGCCCTTTAATGAATGGGCCCATGAGGACCACAGGCAGCTTTGTGTTCTCAGTGGATTCTGGATCAATTATCCACATGGATAACACAGTGCGTGCACTAAAAGTCAGTAACAAATTTGCTTGCCGTGTGCCTGTGTCTTACAACAAGAGCTGCTGGATGTCATGTCATAAACCCCCCTATTTTTACTGTATTTTATTGTCAAATCGATTTTAGGACTCAAAGGTTACCACTGAAAACACTCTGGGGAAAAACCAGAGCACTGTCATCCTGAGCTGTTTTGTGCCTGCTGTTGGTCAGCAAGGTCGACTTGCCTTTAAAATTCCTCTACGAATATTCATTCAAAGAATTATTTAATTTAAAGTTAGTAGTTCCAAGTACTGCTCTCTTCATATCAGGCCTGGTTTTGGAGGTATTGGTCCCCAGATTTTGTGTTTAGGAGATTTAATTTCACTTTGGTGTGACAATCACCTGTCAACAAAAATAAAAGCTGCTTTAATAACCAGAATACTTTTTAAAAAATAATTTTACATCAGTATGTTTCCAGAATGATAAATATCACTGTAGTTGTTGTTTTCATCAGTGTTTACACAGTTGATTCTTGGCCTCTGGAAGGGTTGTTATGATATTTCTGGGGACCTTAGGTTGTCCAACCCCCAGGAATTAAAACTTCCCGTCTAAAATTCACAGGATTATGTCACCACGATCAGGATGTGGGTACTAAACCAGAATAAACCAGTGCTTACTTCCAGTAGCTCAAAGGAACCAAGTGATTTCTTTGCTGGATCGTGCAGCTGTTGTATTGAATATTCCATAAAAACTCACTCAGGTTTGAACTTTGCACCTCCACGTTCTGCCAAGGGTCTTGTGCTTCTAATTTAATCACATACTCAGAGAGGTGATGCTAAAAATCAGCATTGGTCAAATTTTTCATGTTTTGAAATACGTATTTCATGGAACCAAATGAAACTTGAGCTCCCTCAGTGTATAAAGAAGGCTGATTGCAGCTGGTACTCATTTGTATGCAGGGGAAAGGGTGTAGATGTAGGGACAACTGTTAAATTAGACTTTGGGGTTGTCCCAAGTTACAGCGGGAGGTGTTTGGTAAAAAATTTTTGTAAGAAATAAACCCCTGAAAGGGATTTTTCTGACTTGGGCTGGTAGATGGAGGCTGGGGCCAAAAGGCCTGATGAGGGACTGGAGCTGAGCTCTGCCTTTTCCCTTTTTCCTGGAATAATTACTGCCATTGGCATTTTTTAATTCCTAGTTAAGAAACTCCATGGCTTCTGTTTCCAGTATAGTGCAAACAATGTGGATTTAGGGTTGATTTCCCAAGGATCCCACCTCCAAATGCATTGTGTTTAATTTTATTTAAAATGAAAACAGTGTATGCTGTTTTGTTCCTCTTGGAGATGTCCTGTGATGAATTCCTCTCAGATGGGGTCTGAGATGAGGACTGTGCCCGGCTTGTGGGCAGAAAGTTTTCTGTACAAATGTGGGTCCTGGAAGAATTCCTTTCCCTGGTTGATTTAAATGTCCTGTGGCAGTGGTGTGTTAAGGGTTGGACTTGATCTTAAAGGTCTTTTCCATCCTAAATGTTGCTATAATTTTATCTTTACACACTATAACTACCTAAAGACACTGCATCCTGGCCGTGCCCCGAAATCCCCGAGGATGCTCCATCCTCGCTGCCCCAGGCGGCATCTCTGCTTCCCCTTCTCCCCGTAAGGGAGGGCACAAAAAAAAAAAAGAGGAAAGAAATTCGGGGGGAAAAGTTACTTTGCCGACGAGGATGGGATTCGAACCCACGCGTGCAGAGCACAATGGATTAGCAGTCCATCGCCTTAACCACTCGGCCACCTCGTCACGGTAGCCCTGTTCCCGCCCGGCCTATAAGGAAGCGCGCCCGCAGCCCCCGCCATCTTCTGCCGCCCCGCCGCCCCCCTGCCGGACGCCGCCGTATGCGCGGTCCTGCGCGGCCACGGCGCGGAGCGAGGCCACCACACGGGCACCGAGCGCCTGGCGCAGCCCGTGCGGGACCGCGCGGGCCCCGTCGCCGCGGCTGCGGGCGTGCGGGCCGCGGGTGGTGGTGAAATGGCAGCGGCGGGGCGACTCGCAGAGGCCGCCATGTTGTACGGAAGAAAGGGGGCCGCCATGTCGTACGGCGGCGCCGGTGTGACGTCAGAGCGCGGGGAGGGCGGTTGTATTTGAACGGCGCGGCGGCGGCAGCGGAGACCGGGAAGCGGGAACGGGGGATCGGAACGGGACCGGGACGCGGGGCCGGGGGAGCCCCGGCGTGCCCACAGCGGGACGGGACAGGACAGGACAGGACAGCGCAGCAGCCGAGCGTGCCCGAGGAGCGGAGGAGACCGCGGCCGCGGCCCGTGGCCGGGGCGGATCCCGCGGGGAACGAGCGCGGGAGGAGGAGGAGGTCGGTGCTGCCCCGGGAGAGGCCTCGGGATCGGCGGGAGGGAGGGACGAGGCGGTTCCATCTCGCAGTGTGTGGGGAATATGCTATTGAGATGTAATTAATGTGATTAATAAGCGCCCGGGCTGTGCCACCCCTGTGGGGACGGCGCAGGGAGCGTGAGGGGAACGGCCCGGGGACAAAAAACAGGCGGAAAAAGGGACTAAATCGGCTCGTCGCAATGGCGAAAAGGGCGGGGATGGCCGGGGTGGGCGGCGGAGGAGGGATTGGGAGGATTAGGGAGAGATTCTTGTGTTCGTGGTGTCTAATAGAATAAAAAGGGATGGCTTTTCATGAAGAAAGTGCCATCGCAGCTCAGCACCATACGCTTGGCCCTCCAGGACCGTAGATGAATTCCGGGAAAGATTAGGGAAGAGCAGCTGAGGAGGGTCACTGGGACGTGAATTCCACATGAATAGCCCAAAGGGCTCAGTGGTCGGGGTTTTACAGCCACGGGATGCTCCCCCAGCACCTCCATATCCAGTCATGTCCTCTGTGTGTTCTTTCTTTGTGTGCTTGACCCAGGACAGCAGGATTTGCACCCAAACCCCTTGGGACCTTTGGGACACTGGCCCAAAATGTGACTGTGGGTTTGGGACCTCCAGAGCTGCCGGCTCTGGAAGCCAAAGGTCCCTAAGGCCTCTTCCTGCTGGTCTTGGTGAGAGGAATTAATGGTTTTAAACTGAAAAAAGGGAAATTTAGGTTGCATATTAGAAAGAAATTCTTCCCTGGCACAGGTTGCCCAGAGAAGATGTGGCTGCCCCAACCCTGGAAGTGTCCAAGGCCAGCCTGGATGGGGCTTGGAGCAACCTGGGCTAGTGGAAGGTGTCCCAGCCTGTGGCAGGGGGTAGGACAGGATGATTCTTAAGGTCCCTTCCAACCAAAACCATTCCAGGATTCCTGCAAAAGTAAAATAAAAAATTAATAAAGTTCATTCTAGCAAATCAGCTTCTGTGTGCCAGTACAGTGTCAATCTGGAAGGCTTTTCTGGCTCTCATTTTTTTTATATCTTCACAGGTAACAGTGTCCTCAAAGTCGTGCAGCTTTTTTTTTTGTGGGTTTTTTTTGTTGCTGGGTTTTTGTTTTGGTTTTGTTTAAGCAAACAGAAAGTTGCTGGCAAAAAATATCTGTTGGATAATTGTTCTTGCCCTGCTAAAAATTAAGTTTGAGCAAACTGATATTTCTGTAATGATTGTTCCTTTACACTTCCACTGTAATTCAACCCAAATATGTCATATATGACACCATAGCATTTGATAGAATTGATATAATACAATATCATATATATATAATACCATATAATTCAAAGCAATACCCCAATAATAAACTCCCAATAGCATTTTACGTAATTTACCATTCTGAACTTTCTTTTTCCTACCCAATGTTTAATTTTAGCTTGGAAAATCAGGGTGGGTTTGTGGTTTCTATCACCTGCATGGAGGTAACTGGCCTGGTGGACAGGATGAGCAGTGGATGTTGCTTATCAAAGGGAAATGATCCATGTTTCTGAATCCTGATGGGAAGGTTCACAGAAGATGAAGCCAGGCTCTTCTGGTTTTACGTAGAGAAGGAAGAAGAGGCAACAAGCTGAAATACAAGAAATTCAGTTTAGAGGGTGAGGGAAGCATTGGTTGAAAAATGTCTTGTGTGTCAGAGCAAACTTTTTCTTGGATAAGGTTTAATCACATTTATTTTCAACACTTACCAGAATCTTAACTTTAAAAGAAAGGCTGCTTAACCAGTAATTCTTAAACTCTTAGCACAGTTGTTTTATAATCTGATATATGATAGGGAATATATGTATAATATGAACATAACAGGAAAACATGGAATTGAGAGGCCTGTAGTTTCTGTAACTACAGAAAAATTGAGAGGAAAAATACAGCATCAAAAGCAAAGATATAATTGTGGGGTTATGCAGTTTTCCTATTGGTGTTAATTAACGGGTTTGGATTTTCGTTCTGTATTTTACAGGAAAAGCACATCCTTCAGAGATGGACAAGATTTACATAGACCCGAACATGGAAAAGTGAGTAAAAACCTAAGGAATTTTATTGTGGGGACTGGTTTATCACTATGTGGGTATAACTAAAATTGTGTATTCTGCACCCTCTGTAATTTCTGATGAACTGTCAATAATGGATCGTTTGCAGCATCTGCTCAGGGCACACCTGACACCTCAGGCTGCAGTCTGGGTGTTAAAGAACTCTGTGAGACAGGGGAGTGTTTCTGTTGTCACACCAAGGACTCAGCTGTGATCACTCCCCTCTGGGGAGGCATCAACACCTTCACACCCAGCCTGAGGGGTCATCTCTGCTAATGGGCTATTAGGGACTGGCACAATAGGCAATTGCAACAACCTAGAGTATCAAAGATTCCAGAAATATCCCATGACTCACAGAGTTAAATCACCTACTGTGAAACTCTGTACCCTGGGGGTGGTACTGGGCATTCCCATGTGAGCGTATATAATCTTTGGGTTTTGGGATATCTGGTACCACTCTTTGGATCCAGAGGAGGACCAGAACATCAACAGAACTGCAACCCACTCTCGACAAGGCTATGATCATTACTTTGATAGAACTGCTACCATCATCCTGACCAACAGGTTTCCTTTCCTTTTACTTTGTACTCGGGGACCACGTGATGCTCAGCACAACACGGTTCTGTTTGTGTCTCAGGTTGTGGGTTAAAACCTGTTTTTCTCTGTATCAGTGTGTTTTTTGTAAACTTTTTAGTAAACTTTTAAGTAAATTGTAACTGTGACTCGTAATCTCTCTTGAGCTGGGTTCATTTCTCCTACCGGTTTACCTTTAAACCAGCACGTCTTTTGGCACCTAATGTAGGGCACAAGAGAAAGTCAGAATTAAAAATCATTCTAAGCATTTGTGTATTTGGGTACAGGAACTCCCTGATCATCATGTTGCTCAGTGTATTCATGTGGATGTTGTACCTAACCCTGTATATGTTTCCACATATGTGGAACTATTTGCCTATCATGATGCTCTTTTGAAGGTCAGGGAAAGGAATCAAAATTGCTCTGTTGATATACTCTGTTTATGTCATGATAACATCAGAGGCAGTGAGTTTCATTTGGAAACTATATTCAGTCTTGTTCGCCTGCCCTGGTTTGGGTTGCTACCTCTGGAGCCTCATTAATAATATTACCCAGCCTGTATGTAGGGAGAATAGGAGGGAATAGTTGTTTTCAGCCTTTCACCTCTGTCTCCCCCTTCAGACCTGCTACAACAGTCTTCAAAAATATTGAGTTTCCTCTTGATTTTAAGGACAGCATAATGATGTTAGTTTTGTTATGTTTCCTCTGTACTGTCTACACCATGCTTAGAATCAGAACAGGGCCTTCTAGGGAGGTTGCCTGGAGGCCTGTCCTAGGAGTGGATAATGCTGAGTGGCACAGGAAGTGGGAGGACATGGGCCAGTATTTGGAGAACTCCCTCATTCCTGAACAACTGCAGAACCCTGTTAGAGTAATAAGATATGTGAAGGGACAATGCTGTGACAGCTCCAGAGGTGGGCAGCTCGCAGCAACATGCTGGGCCCTGGCCACTGCTTGATATGGTACAGCACCTTCAGGAGGAGGGGAAAAGAAGCAAATCCACAGGTGCTGTGTCCTCCCAAGCCACAGCTGAGCCGGAGGGAAAAGGAAACAAATCAACAGGCACCTTATCCACACAAATCAGGACTGAGCCAGAGGGAAAAGGAAACAAATTAACCAGCACTGTGTGTCCATGCAACTATTGCAGAGCCAGAACAGCCTAAACTGATAGCAGCTGCCTCTGTCCAGAAAAGAAAATCCAAAACTAAAGCAGTTTGCATAGTGAATGATGAGGAAAAGGCAGGACCTTCACACCCAGCAGAAGAAACAGAGCCAGAAATCATCACTTGATCCCTATTCCAGGCCAAGCTGCGTGGGCTGTGGAGAGAGTTCACACAACAGGCAAACCAAGTCCATTCTAACCTGTCTGCTCCAAATCTGGGACGCTGCAAGCAAAGATGTAATTGTAGATGGGAGTGAAGCACAGCAACTGGGATCCCTGTCTCCAGATGTGGTCATTGATCAGGGGGTTGAAAAGCAGCAGGAAACTCTCAGCCTCTGGCAGCGACTGTGGTCAAGCATGAGGGAGAGGTATCTTTGTAAGGAAGACCTCCATGCACAGCAAGGACAGTGGAACATGATGCAACAAGGTATCCAAAGCTAAGAGAATTAGCTGTGCTGGAGTTAATCTTTTCAGGGGACAAAAAATTCCCTGACAGTCCAGATGGTGTACAGTGCACATCCCAGATGTGGTTAAAATTGGCACGGCTCAGGCCAGAAATGTATTCCTGCTACTTAGTTAGCAACGTTGCAATGGAGGGAGGGAGAGGACAAGGTGGGCACCTTGGTTAGTAAACTCAGGATTTATGAAGACACTGCATCGCCCCTTTACGAGCCCACATCTCATCTGTGCACACAAAACCGGCCGAACACGTCTGAAGCCTGGAATAGAAGATTGAAGAGGGCCACCAGAAGCTAAGAGAGGAAATGAAGGAAGGAATCTTCCATGTCTTGCCAGAACAAATGCTGCTTCAGTTTCTCGTGAGCAAGACTCCAGATGGTACAGGACTGATGATGACATGTCTGATCCTCATGAAGGGACCTCCTGGTCATATGAGAAGAGCCAGGTAGGGGAGGGGAGATAATGGAGTCTAGTGGACTGTATGGATTCAATAGCCTGGCACATCAGACCTACAAAGATATAAGGCTTTAGCTGTCACTGGAGCACAGTGTACTTTGATGCCATTGAGATATGTAAGGGCAGAATTAATCTCTGTTTCTGGGGTGACGGGGGAATCTGAACAACTGACTGTACTGGAAGCTGAAGTGAGCTTGACTGGGAAGGAATGGCATAGACCCCCCCAACGTGACTGGTCTGGAGGCCCCATGTATCCTTGGCATAGATTACCTTAAGAGTGGGTATTTCAAAGACCCAAAAGTTTGGGTCTTTTGGGTTTTGGGATAGCTACTCTGGAGACAGAGGAAAATAGACAGTTGAAGACTTTGCCTGGTCTCTCAGAGGAGCCTTCTGCTGTGGTGACTGCTGAGGGTTGAAGAACAATCGGTACCAATGGCCACAGCAACAGTACACTGTTGGCAATACTGCAGCGACCAAGACTCCATGGCCTCTATACATAAGATGATCCGTGAATTGGAGAGCCAGGGGGTGGTCAGCAAGACTCATTCACCCTTTAATAGCCCTATATAGTCAGTGTGCAAGCCCAGCAGAGAGTGGAGGCTGATGGGAGATTACTGAGGCCTGAATGAAGTCACACCACCCCTGAGTGCTGCTGTGCCAGACACGCTGGAGCTTCAGTACAACCAGGTGTTCAAGGCAGCCAAGTGTTATGCCACCATTGACATTACCAATGCCTTTTTCCCCATTCCTTTGTCAGCAGAGTGCAGGCCACAACTGGCTTTCATGTGGAGGGGTGTGCAGTACACCTGGAATTGACTGCCCCAGTGTGGAAACACAGTCCCACCATTTGCCATGGAAAAGGGCGAGGCTCCAGAACATCTACAGTACATTGATGACATCATTGCATGGGAAGTTTTTGAGAAAGAAGAGAAGATAATCCAGATTCTCCTAAAAGCTGGTTTTGCCATTAAATGAAATAAGTTTAAGGGACCTGCTCAGGAAATTCAGTTCCAAGTAGTGAAATGGCAAGATGGACATTGCCAGATTCCAACAGAGGGACAAAATAGCAGCTGTGTCCCCACCAACCAACAAAAAGGAAACTCGGGCTTTCCTAGGTGCAGTAGGCCTTTGGAGGATGCATATCCCTGAGTACAGTCAGATTGTAAGTCCTCTCTACCTTGTGACACAGAAGAAAAATGATTTCCAGTGGGGCCCTGAACAAAAACAAGCCTTTGAACAGGTTAAACAGGAGGTTGCCCATGCAGTAGCCCTTGAGTCACTCAGGACAGGACAGGATGTGAAGAACGTGCCCATCCTGGAGCCTCTGGAAGAAAGTACCTGGGGAGACCTGAGGATGAGTGCTGGGATTCTGGAATCAGGGATACAAAGGATCTCAGGCCAGCTATACCCTAACTGAGAAAGAGATCCTGGTGGCTGGGCTGAGGTGGCCCGACCATATAACCAGCTACCAGAAGATGAAAAGTGATATGCTCTCTTCACTGATGGTGGTAAATATTGTCCTTTAGAGGCAAAACTTTTCTTCATGCACACCAACATCCCTTGAATGAAATTTTCCATGGTGAACAGAACAGGGAGTTTCTCTGAGGGTGTTTGGGAAGCTCTGAGGGGATTTCATAGCAATGGATTTGTCCAGAGTTGAACTGACTAAGGGGCTGGGAGGGCAATCTGTTTTCCAAAGCTTATTTCTTTGGGAATCAGATCTGAAATGGTCAAAATGTTCCAAGCAAGTTGTTTATTTAATTTCATGGTTGTAAAAATAACAGAAAGCAATTTATTAACCTCAAAACCGTGGCAGGATTGTTCAGGAAACAGACCTTGGTGCAATTTTCTGCCCTAATACCTGTTTTCCTTTTTCCCCTCCAGTGATAACACCGAGCACATCAGAGGGAAGCGACTGTCCTCTGTGAGTAACTTACAGCATTCCTCAAAATAAAACTCTGTGAGGGAGGGAAGGAGGAAAGGGAAACTGGGAGGGAGTTTTCTTTCTCACTGGAGTTGAAGAAAAGCATTCCAGAAGAGCTTGTTAGACTGAGAGGCACTGCTGGCTCCTAGAAAGTCTCTCCATCCAAGAAATCATCTGTTGGAGTTGTAGCTGATCTCAACTATTCTCTTTCAGATTTTAAAGGCTCCACGAAATCCTCTGGATGATCTGGGAAATGGGAATGAACTGACCCAGGTAGGTCTATCTCGTTCTTTCTTCCTGATGGTCCTCAATGTGTTGCTGATTAAACTGAGTCACTGGAACAATGCAGGTGGTTTTAATGCACCATTTTTAATGACCTATCATTTTTGTCTGTTTCATGAAAAGCTGTGCTTATGGTTAACAAACTGCTGTGTTCTTTATTGGCAGGATATTAATATAGAGAAACGAAGGAAGAGCTCGCGCCGTGTCAGCTTTGCCAACACCATCAAGTAAGTGTGAGCTGAAGGATGCAGATCTACATCCTTTATTTAAGCATAAAATTCAGGGAATAATCTGTTTTCCACTAAAATTGCCCTCACTAAATACTCACAAATGACTGCAAGCAGCAAGAAGTTGCTTTTTGTATTTTATATACATATATACATCTATACACACATATATTATTTATATATATATTTATATTGAGTTGGTTTGAGAGCCATTTTCCATTTTCTCTTCCCAGCTGGCAAAAAAACAAAACCAACAATTCAGTGAATTTAATATAGTTAGGGATTTTTCTTTCCCATTAAATTTTTTAGCAATCTTTTTGATCTTAAGTATCAAAATGGCATCATATAATAATATCTTTTCCCTGGATGGTTGGGTTGGTTCAGTAGAGTTCTGGCTTTTGATATCTCGCTTCAGAACATGTAAAAATAATTGAAATTTGGGCTGATTATTCTTTGTAATTTGCTATGATAGAGTTGGTTTTGTACTTTAAAAAACTGGCTTTTTTCTTCTTAGCTGCAGAGTCTTCCAGCGAGAGCTTAAGAACAGCAAAGCAGAGATAGAAAATACAGGTAAAACTCCTTTTTCTTCTCTTGACAGGGTTCCCAGACTATTAATAACAAGATTTTAACTTGAATTTAAGAAGTCAAGCCTGTCAGTCTGAGATAAGGAACAACATGTTCAGCTTTTTATCATGTGCTGACTGAAAACCCCTTAGTAACAGAGGTTTTGCCATGAGAAGAAACATGAAGAGTGAGAACTTCAGAACAGTTTCTGTGCAGCTCACTCTTGTCTCAAATTTTATAGGATCAGAATTGGAAAAGACCTTTAAGATAATCAAGTCTAACCATATCATGCTTCTCACACTGTGATGTTATTGTGTTCTTACTATTTTTAGAGTGTGCAACAGATAAGGATGATGTCTTTACTAATCAGTAAGTATCAAGCCTGATAGATATTTATTAATATTCCATATTTATTACCAAACTTTTTTCCTGGGAGGTAGAGAAAGTGTTAGTCTGGCCTCAAAGTTCTTGTAGATAAAACACAGTGATGGGGTTTTTAAAATTAAGGTGACCTGGTGGTAAAATAATTGATTTAGACACTTGGTATTTATGAAGGGGAATTTCATAGATACTGTGAAAAATAAAGAATTGATGTTTCTTATTTGCCACTGAGGAATTAAAGTGCCTCTGTATGTTGAGCAGTAGCTTGTGGGGTGCAAAGATGAGATAATTTCATGGGGAAATAAGATTGTGACTCAAATTAGAATATATTGAAGATGTATAAGTAGTGTCTGGTATCTGCTGCCCAATCCCATGTGGACTCTGCCACAGAATTGTGTGCAACACAATTCTCTGCCTGTTCAATTTATTGTTCAAGGGTTCTCTTTGAAACCTTTTAGCAAACTGAAATCTTTGAAAACTTCAAACAAAATCTTTATCTAACTCACCTTTTGTAGGAATGAAGAACCTGAAGCTGCTTTGTGTGAGATCACTGGTGAGTTGGGAAACAGATTTAATAACAAAATTACTATATTTAGAGCTGTCAGTTGTGCTTGAGTAATTTTACTATGCCTAGAGCAATCTCCCTGATTTGGGAGAACTCTCCCTGAATGGGCTTTGTCCCGCAAAGCTGTTCACAAAGATTCTATTCTAGAAGTCAGGGTGGCTCTTCCACATGCTGAAGGGAGCAATGGAAATATTTTTCAGAATAAATTCGGGTTTAATTGTGTTTATTTACTCAATGCATTGAAATTCAGGCAAATAGCACAAGAATGAGTGTTCCCTTTTCTTTCCACAGGGATGAACACTTTGCTTCATGCCCCCATCCAGGCTTTGGTGCAGCAGACTGAGGTATGTGAAGGCTTTTAGTTTATTGGTGCTGAAAATGCTAGTGTCCAAAATATATCACAAAAATTAGTGTAGTAAATGATGAGAAATGTTAGCAGCCTAAAAAATAAACCTTTGTGTGTTCACAGAAAATTCTTTTGAAAGTAAATATTCTCTATTTTGAAGTATTTTCCTAGACTAATAGGCATTAAGCTGCAATATAAACAACTCTGTCAATTGAAATTGTTCTCTGACTTTTCAGTACTGAGCTAGTTCCTCCATTCTCTTCATTTTTTATTTAAGAATGTACAAAGGAGCTCATGTTTCAGATGGGTCTGGTTATATTATTTATAAAATAACAAATATAATTTGAAGTGAACATGAAGCTAAATATAATTCTTAATATATTCATTATACTTGATAAAATGTAATGTTGTATCTTATTACTGGCCAGTTTTTACCCCCAGCCTTGAATCTGTAAATCCTCTCTGTTAAAGAGAATAAAATCTCCCTAATCAGTGGTGGAAAAGGGTTTTAAAACATCCAGCCTGGTGCTGCTGCTTTGGAACAGGTGCATAATAAACTGGGCAAGAAAAAACATGCAGTTCCCTAAAATAAGAGGTGGAAATCACATTGTAGAGAAACAGAAAATGCTGATCCATAAGCCTCAGAAATTGTTCGTTGTTTTCTAAGATGTGTCTGGATATGAAATGTAAAATGAGACACAGTTTTTCATAAAAAGCCATTTAAATATAATGAATAATTAAGTAATTGTACTTTATTTGAATATGTTATTGCTTATCAGAGAGGCCTGCTTTTTAAAAAAAGAAAGATACATAGACCTAGAACCTGAAGACTGCATTAGTTGACCTTTCTTTTATATAGAATAAACCACTGATCTTTTGTTTAAAGTGCCAGTCGCTGAATTCTTCCCTTTTTCTTATTTTTTAGTGGCATGAAGTGGACCAGGCTATTCCAAGGACAGACAGGCAGGATACCACACAGATCTTCTTGGAGGAGAATGAGATGGAGATGACAGCCAGTCACACAGCCGTGATCTCCCGGAATGTCAGGAACCAGCAGGCTGACAACACTGAGAAAATAGACATCACCTCCTTCTTGGCTGGGCTAAACTCAAGCCACGGCAAGGCAGAAGTGAGCAAGGAATTCAGTTTGCTTCCCAACTCCACAAACCACCTGTGCCCATCTCTGGAACAGCAGGAAGAGGCTTCTGCTGTCAAAAAAATAAATTTCAATGAATTTCTGCTGAGCCTGAAGTCAAGTGAGAAGGCACCAAATCCTGCTGAGGGACCTGACAAGGAGAATGTTTTCTTTGTCCCTTCCCAAGGCTCTGAAAACATGACATTATCATCTGAGGAATTTGTCTATTCCCATGAGCCACTGGACACCTGCAATGTAACAAAAGTCTTTCAAGGGCAAGAAGGTGGGATGGAAATGACAAAATGTCAGGCAGCTGATGTTAAAGTTCCATTCTCTCGTGTTGGTGAGGCTCCACCAGAGCAGTTGGAGTGTGTGGAGGTCACCCAGGCCTTCACAGATGATGGGATGGACATGACAACCAGTCACACAGCAAAAGTGTCCTTTCCCTTCTTGGGTGTTGGGAATCAAAGTCTCCACTTCCAAAAGGATTCCCTATCCACAGTGCTGAAGAGAGCATCTAAACAGAACTTGATTGTTCAGCAGGACCCTCAGCTCTGTGCAGACAAGAAAGCAGCAAATGCTGAAGACAGAGGAGCCCCTGCAGTGCTGAGAGTGGTGAGACAGGAGGCCAGCACGGTGTCTGCCATCCGAGGATGCATTTCCTCTGAGATCGTCTTCCGAGGGGACAAAACTGTTGTGTTTTCTAAATGTGAGGAGGACATGGAAATGACTGGGAATTACACAGACATCATCTATAACAACAGCACCACGGAAATGGATGGTTTATGTCATAAAGCTTGTGAAAAGCCAGTGAGTACAAACCCTGTGCTAGCAGGGAACAGACACCTGGCATGTGGGGACAGGGACATTCCAAAGGGTCTGACCCCTGGAGATAATGGAGCTTCTGTGTCCTGTAAAACCAGTGCACTTGACCTGCCTTCAGCCTCAGTTGGACACATGGGAAATGTGTCCCAGGCTCCTAGTCCTCCGGCAGCAAATTCTAGGTTTGGCTCACGTACAAATTCAGATGTTCCACAGAGCAGGTTCCATCCCTCTGCACACTCTCGGCTTGTGTCTACAGGTGAGAAGACAGTAATATTCCCAGAAGAAGACATGGACTTGACTAAAGCCTGTGTTAAGGAAGATGGAAAGAATGTTGATAACGAATTTCCCTCTGCCACCTGCAAACCTCATTTTCTGGATAACAGATCCACAGCCTCCAATGAAACTGAGCAGGAAGAAATGGAAATAACAAAATGCCACGCTGTTATCATCAATGATCAAAGCGGTGGGACAACTGCAGAAACCAAGCAAATGCCCTGTAAAATCATTCCAAGAAAGAACCAGAACAAAAATGTCATTGAGGGCGTATATTCCATAGATATGGACAAGAAAAATATTGAGGTGATGAGTATCAATGGCAACACTGAAAGGAGCCAGGCTATGGAAATGAAGACTAAAGATCTTCAGATGATAGTGCTTGATAAGCAGTTTGGAAAAAGCAACTTCCAGGCAAATGATCCAAGTTCCTGTGCCAAGAGCATGTGTTTGTTCCAAAAGCTAAACAGAGGAGCCCCTGGGGATGTTTTCACTGACACCGGTGCATCCCTGCCTTTTCAAAACCAAGAAGTATCACAGCCTTTGGAGAAAAACATTCCAAACCTTTCAGTTTCCTGCACAAATGACAGAACAATTGCATTTTCGGGTGATCAAAGCATGGACATAACCAGAGCTTATCCTGCTGCCTTTGATTTTGCTCTTATTAACACAGAACAAGAATCCAATAATAGTGATCAAAATAATGCAGTATCCAAGCAGCTGCAAAACCAGCCCTTCCCATTTTCCAGTTGTCTTGGTATGGATATCACAAGTCAAACTGCAGCAATGGAATGTGGGGATTTGAAAATGAACACGAAAAAGCAAATTGTTACTCCTTTGGCTCCAAGTGGTTCATTTATTTTCAGCAAAAAGTCTGCTTCCTCTGGAATGAGAGGCAGCGATCAACCTGGAACAGCATTAGGAATAAATGCAGATTGCCAAAACTCAGGGAGGCAAGAGAAAACCCACCCTGTGAGGGCAGTAAATAAAGTACTGCCAACTCGAGTAGATTCTGAGAGACATTTTCCAGTAAGTAACACAGTTTCCTTGGGAGAGGATTTAAACACTGCCCCCTCAGCCGATGGGTTGCGAGCGGGGATGTCCCAGCCACGTAGGGGAAGTTCCCAATTGCCTTTGTGTGGAGGAAAGTCTATTGCATTTCCTTCTAGTGAAAACATGGACTTGACTGGAAGCTGTATGGTGATGGTTCCTGATTACACCATCAAAGTTGTTTTATCCCAAACAAAAGCAGCGCCTGGATACCCTGATCAAGATGGAAATGAAATCATGACCTTAAAAAAAGGGGCTATGATGACAACAAATAAGCAGGAGCAGCCTGTGGGCCACGAGAACTCTGTTTCTGGCAGGAAAATGTTGCCCGTGAGTAGTTTAAAACATTTTACTGATGAGAAAACAACCCTGTTTTCAGAAGATGCCAACATGGACGTCACCAGGAGTGATATGGTGTCAGCAAACAATAGAGTAATTTTCCAGAGTGAAGCTGCAAATGATGCCACAGCTTTGATTTCTGGAAATCAAACTTGTGTTTTCCCCTGCGACATGGAAATAACTAAACTTGATCCTGCTGCAGTTGATAAATACCTGGGGAAGGCTGTGTCTCAGGGGGTGCTCAGCACAGCCAAAAGGACTGGAAGGAAAAGCTTGAAGGGTACACCAGGGGAAAAGACTGTTTTGTTTTCCCCAAATGATGAGAATGATGACATGGAGATGACCCAGAGCCACACAGCTGCCATTGGCCACGAGGTCGTGCAGGATGAGGAAGGGCTCTGTTCCCTCTCCTCAGCTCATCCTGTGAGGAGTGTTATGTTCACAGGTAGCCAGATGGATGTGGGCATTTCCAAGTCTTTCTCTGCTGATAAAGCCACAGGAAAAGTTGTATGTGGTGTTAAACCAAACTCAGGGAAGGAGGCTGGACTTCCCAACAGCCAAGTTACGATGTTTGCTGAGGATGACATGGAAATGGCCAAACTTTGCCATCTGGCTTTGGCAGAGAACCCTCTGTCTGTTCCCTCCACCTCCACAATCCCGTTGTCTAGTTACCAGGGTGCCATGGAAATGACCAAGTCTCACTCTGTTCATCCGAGTATTGGAGGAGACTTTCGTGAGGATGAATGGATCCTGGCTGAGCAGGGTGGGCAGGAGACTGCTGCAGGTGGCACAACAGTCGGTTTTGCTTTGGCTGATAATATGGACATCACCCAAACTCACACAGCACAGAACCCACAGCCCATTCCAGCCACTCCTGCTGATAAAACTGTTGTGTTTGCCCTCAGCCAGGATGACATGGAAATCACTGCATCCCATACTGTTGCTGTTAACAACAATATCAATGGATTTGAGTTCCACACAAGCACTCAGCACCCACCACTGCACACTCGGGGTGTGATGATGTCTAATGGGGAATATTCCACAACATCTAAGGATAAGCCCAGCATTCCCTCTTCTGCTTCGTCAGCCTCAGCATTTGCTAGTGAGAAAGGAGCCACCAAGGCCCCCAGAGGCACAGCACCAGATTCCATTTATTCTGTGTCACTTCCAGAAAAGACTATGGATGTGCAGGCACCATGGGATTGTGACCTTCCCATGGGAAATTCTCTCCCCATAATCAAGAAACAGGATCTCAAAGAGCCAGAGAACCTGCAATCAAAGGCAATATCTCCAGAGCTCCAAGGTAATGGAGCTGTGGATTGCAGGGAAGAAAGTGGTGATTTGGGATCCCATTCTGCACTTCCCATCCAGGGATCAAATCTTTTGAAGTGTCCTCCAGATGCTCCTAGTACTTGGAGAAACCAAGTAGTGAAAGAGGATTTATCTCCGGGTGGAGATTCAGCTCCAGATTTGGGCTTGCCTGGAGCAAACCTTGTTCTGGCTGCTAACAGGGAATCCAAGGAAAATGAGGAGCTGTTGGCCAAAGGGGAGACACCTCCACAAGACTTTCAAATAAACTCTGACCAAACCAAGGAACCTTTGGTCAGTGACAGTCCAGGGGATCTTGCACCGGAATTAACAGGTATTTTAAAGGTTTGTTCAAAACTGAAGGATCTGAGAAGGAAATCTGCAGCTTTCTCTGCTTCCCAGACTTCTTTTCCTGACCAGTTGCCCAAATCCTCAGCTCAGCCAGAGGATACCTTGAAGTTGGGAAAAACCACTGTCAGTGAAGCAAATAACTTCTTTGATACTAAAGAGCAGGAGAACACAGGTCTGGAATCTGGAGCTGCTCCCGTAGGCATGGCACCTAATGATAAATATTCAGGGATAAATATCCCTCTGGGTATTTTCCAGCCTAAACTACCAAACAGGAGAAATCCTTCTGTTCCCAGTGTACAAAACATAAATACAAAATCAGACCGAACAGAGGCCCCAACTGCAGTAAACACTGGGGAAACTCCAGGTGTCAAACCCACCAGGCAGAACTTCAGCCCTTCTCAGTTCATAGCAGAAGAATTTCTCCCTGTGTGCCTGGAAGAAATGGATTCCAATGAATCTGTCAGCTCTGAACTTGTGGAAAAGGTTTGTGATGAGATGAGCAAAAAACAAATCCCCCACCAGGAAGAGGATCTGTTTGAAGGGACAAAAACTTGCAATGCCAAAAGGTCTTTGGAACAAGAGGAGGAGGATCTTCAAAGTCCAAAGAAGGTCAAGAAGGATGAAAATGTGGATATTGAGGCAAAAGATTTGCAGGTGAGCCTAATCCCTGACTGTAAGGATACAGCAACAGGGCTTTGGATTCAATTTTTGGGGTGTAAATGGCTCTGTTAGTATTTTTGCTTGTTTTTCTTACAGTCTGCTGTCATTTTTCTATGTCATTGTGTTTTTCATTGTTTTGAATCAAGGTTAATTATTCAACATTCCTGGACCAGGCAAAAAGGGCAGAATAAGGGACTTGCCCATTTTAAACCATTCTCTCTATAATATCCTTTTAATTCTTTCTGAGCAAAATGGTCTTAGTCCTCTGAATTAAACTGTTTACTAGTTTGGTCTTAGGTACAGTGAGGCCTGAATTAATTTATAATCTGAACATGTCTTCTTAGTTCAAATTAATTTTGTTATAGACAGCACAAATTGCAATTGAATCAAGAATATCTGTGCAAATACAGAACATTCATCTGACCTTAAAAATGACTTTGTAATCATAAGTATAAAAAATATGAAGATATAGAATATAAAGAGCTAGAATGTGTGAAACAATTCTGAATGTCAAGAAACAACTATAGTAAACCACTTAGATTCTTTCATACATCTGTATTTATTTATTTTTAATTTGCTAATTTTAGGTCACTTCTGCTGTTGTGCCTCAGAACCAAGTGGAAGCTGATAAAGGTGGAGAACCTCCAAATCTCTCAGCTACAAGCCCTGTCTGTCCTCATAGCAGTGCCAGCAGCTCCCTGGATTCTGTTAAGGCTGACACAGAATTAACAAGTAAGGCTCCCGTTGGGAAAAGAGTCCCAAACCTTGAGTTCTTTACCCTTTAAGAGTATTATTAACCCCAGCATCTATTTTCTTTTTCTATTTTCCCAGTCCAGCCCAGCAGTCACATGGAGTCCCAGCTTCTCACAGACAGCATTTGTGAAGACAATTTATGGGAGGTATGTACAGGGCTGGAAGACACCAACTTCTTGTCCCAGCAGGAAAATACTTGTGTGTATTTACAGTATTACATACACCATTAACTGTTCTTGCCTGAAAAATTAACTTATCTGTATATTTTCCCCCAAATTTACAGAAATTTCAGAGTGGTGCCATCACAGTTGGGGAGTTTTTTACCCTTCTCCAAGTTCACGTTCTGATTCAGAAGCCCCGGCACAGCCACCTGCCTGGCAATGTGAGTAGCTCCTCTTTGACAGGAACAATAAAATTGATCTTAAATTTTATCCTTTTGTTGTTTTGGGCTTCAATTTTTAGCAACTCTAAGGTCTTTAAATGAAAAAGAGAATAGATTTCCATCTGCTCACCAAATACCAACTATACAGGATTGCTGTTCGTGGATAAATATGCTAATTCTTACTTTCTTCTTTTAAGGATGATAAGTAAGAGTTAGAAGCTCGGTATAACCATTTCACTTAATCTTCTCTCTGTGTCCACTTACTGATTGCAGCTACTTTGCACTCCTACTACCTGTTGGACTCTCTCTTTAGAAATGCTACTCCATAACATTGCTACTCTTTATTTCCACCCCTGAAAAAAGGGAAGAAATAAAGAACAGAAGTCTGACTTCTAAATATCTTCCATTTTTACTCCAACTACTGTCCCAGCTTAGTTACAGTTTATTTTACAAATTTATTCATACTGAGCTGTCTCTAAATATTCTTCAGGCTTAATAACTCTGCTACTATCCATTAGTGACACCATCCGCCACAAAGCCTGAAAACTTTCTCTGAAGGGGTGGAATTAATTAGTGTCAGTTATTTATGAGCTTACTATATAGGTAGCTTCATATTTATTTGGGGAATAAAGCTCCATAAGGCTTGGGAACTTTGATTTTGAATTAAGCCTAGTCATAAGCCTAGTCAGCTTGTTTTATTGTAGAGCACTCTTGTTACCTGCATAAGATATAGATGTTTTTCAAGTGTTCACCTAAAAGGGAGTGAACCTATTTCAATATTTAATTTAACTTTTTAAGCTCTAATAAAGACGCACATATCTAAGAAGGAAGTGTGAGGAAATAAAAGGCATGAGAGTGGAATTGAATGGGTTGGAAGTGCCTATTCCTGAAAAATATACTTTTTTTCCCTTTTCTTCCCTGTTTCCCCCAGTATGCAGTGAGTGCACCTCGTACCCCAGAGGATCTCATCTACAGCCAGTACGTTCACCGGCCCAAGCTGCGGATTTATGAGGAAGATTGCCAAGCCCTGTCTCAGAAAATAGATGAGTAAGTTCTTTTCCAGTGAAGCACTGTGTCAGTAGTTTCATTTTTTCACTCCTGGTTGCATGGAAATGCCCTGAAAAAACTTAATGCATAACATATAGGAAAAATAAAAACACAGTTAACCTTCTTTATGCCAGTATTGAAGTTTATTACAGATTTAGGAATGAATTCTCTAAGTACCAATGTGCTGCTTTATGTGATCAATGCAATTGCAACAAGACTTGCAACTTTTTCAGGTTAAAACCGTATGCAAATGTCCAGGATCAGCTCCTGGTGAATGTGAACAGGAGTTTGTGGGAAGTAATGAGAACCTGCTCTGATGAAGAGGTAATGCTGCATGGCGAGGGGATGTTTACACATAATGAATGAGTGGTTAATTTATCTATTCAGATCAAATGAGAACCAGAATGGTCACAAAAGAACAGTAGGTGAAACAAGGCAAAATATTTTCTGAATGGAAAACAGCTAAGAACTTCCAGCATGTCAGAAGAACACAAGGATGTATCTCCTTTAAAACATACTAAAGAGGGAAAAAATGACCCAAAGTAATTTCCATTTAAAACTCAGAAGCATTATAAGAATATCCCACTAGAGTTGAAAAAGTAGGTCAAGAGATTGTTTTCTGTGATTCTAATGCCAAGAATAAACAAGAATAAAGATCTATTCCATGAAAAGGAGTCAAAATTGATCAAAGATGGTATTTTTCATAATTCATTGTTAGTTTGGTATAGGATGTCACTGAGTTTAGGTTTTGAACTAGAGTCAGGAAGGATTATGTTCCCATTAACTTTCTCTTCTGTACTTCCCATTGATTGCAGCTGAAGAACTTTGGAGCAGAACTGAACAAAATGAAATCCTATTTCACCAAGGAGAGTAAAATCTTAGCTCACAATGAGAAGGAGACATTGTACAGCAAACTGCTGCAGAGTGCCCAGGTAAGGAGCCACAGGGCTGCAGAGACTTAGCTTAAAAAAAGTAACTTCTACTATATTCCTTGTCTTTAACTGTGTAGGAGCTTAATTATTATGTGTGCATTCTCTTGGAAGTTTTGTCCTTTTAAATGCATTTCCTTTATACTTATATGCAAAATGGATTATCTTTAGGGTCCTCTCCAACTCAAACCATTCAGCGATTCTCTGGTAAGTAACAAGGAAATGCACAAGTAATGCATTGTAACAGGATCAGGAATTTGTATGTATTAAAGCTCTAGGAATTTATTTATTTCCATGTCTTATCTCTCATTAGGGAGATGTAGTAAGTATTTAGTACTTTCTTACACATGGCCACTGCCCCACTGTGATCAATTGCCTCTTCCCTCTAATGACAGATTCTATCAGCTTCCTTAATTAATTAGCATACAAAGAGCCATGTGACTGTCCCAGAAGAAAATTCAGCTTGTTAAAAAATATCACTGACTCAAGTACAATTTTCCCATCTTAGGAACAACATGGAAAGCTCCAGGCAAGAATACAAAAGGTGAATGAGCTGCTGAAGGAGGCAGAGAGCTGCCTGGTTGCTCTGGAATCAGGTATGTGTTTCCAAACAGGTGACCTATGTTCTAATTTCTCCCTTTTTTTTCTCCAGAGCTGCTGTTTGGATGGTTGGTTCAGGATTCTGTCTTTGTGGTTGGTTGTCACAACTGCTGTCAGAACTTGGCAATGCTGCATAACAATGCTCTGTGTTTTCAATCTTTTTCTTCCATTGCCTTAAGCAGAAATCATATTGCACAGTAGCAACTTTGAAACAATGTAGTCAGTAAAAGGAGTTAGATACTTCTTCATATTACTGTAGATTTTTCTTAGTTACCTTGGAAATACTGAGGTTTATAGAGCCCACAAACAAACTAGACTCTATGTATGGAATCTGGGAATTCTGCACAGACCTGATATTTCTTTCCCATAGATTCTTTCTGGGATGAAGGGGATGAAGTGGAAGAAGGGCAAAGCCTACAGAAAGGTAACAGAACCAGCTGAATGCACTTTTTGTTTGGTGTTTTGAATTCTGGAGAGGGTGATAATGAATCCCCACCCTGATGTATCAGCTCTGAGAGAGATGCAGACACTGCAGCTGTATTTCTTGCATTGCATATAGCTAATTATATAGATCTTAAAGCATGGAAATGACTGTTTTTCCCCTGCAAATAAGGAATTTAGAACTTGCTACAAGTGTGACTTGAAGAATCATATTCAGCACTTTAATTGTTCAGTAATTACGACCTTTGACCCCATATCCAGGCAGGTGTACCAGCCATCCAGTTAAGATCTTTCCTATTCTTAAGAACAGTGAGTATGCAGCAAATTAGGGCTCTTTGTGCTGCTCCTTTCTCATATTTTCCCTTTTCTCTCCTTTTTCCCTTTCTCTTAGAACTGGAAAGCCTGAGAGCCCAAGAAAAGGAACTTCAGAGGTAAGATGTCAGAGGGGATGTCAAGGATGTCAAAGTATCATGTGCACACTCAGATTTTAGAGGGTTGGTGTGTTTTGAACCAGTGTGCCACATCCCACGGGATTGGTTTATCCTTGCAGAGAACTGTCAGAGATGGAGACTGAGGATGAGCAGATGCTGCTTCAGATGGGTGAGCTCAAGAAGACTGAAAAGAGCTGCCAAGTAATCTTGGAGAAATATGAGTAAGGAAAATACCCTCAGGTTTTATTTTTTATTAGCTATTTCTGGGGCCTCACATTTGTACATAAATATGTTGGGGTTGGTTTTCCTTGTTATTTGTGGGAAATTTTGGGATGCCCATCTTTGTGCAGCCTAAGATAAGCAAGAATACCTTGGAGAACTTCCATGTATTATTACATTAAGAGCTTTGCAGTGGTACTTACTCTGCATTAAGGGTTTCTATACCCAACTCTCCCCCAATACCAAAATTAACATTTATATAAAATGTATAGTATTGTACTTGCATTCCCAACAGATTCTTACATTAGAACGTAAGAATCTGCTTGGAATAGGAAAATTTCATTGGTGTGTTACGTGGTGAGCTGCAAGGGCATTTGATGTTTAGGTTGGTTGGTTGGTTGAAACTTGGGTTGATGGTGGGTTATTTTTCCCCTTTTTCCCTTTTTTCAGTTTCACTGAGTGGGAGATTTTGAAATGGAGTGAGCAGCAGGCAGTCTTTCATTTTCTTTATGATTCTGTGGAGCTCACAGTTGTGTTTGAACCCCCAGTAGGTGAGTCAGAAAATGGGTATGTTTATGTTTTATGAATTTGAAATGTTAGTTATGGAATAGAAACCTGAAATTTACATATTTGCAAAGATCTGCTGAAAGGAAATATAAAATATACTCCACTGTGTAAGCTGAGATAGGTGGCATGGCTCTGGATATGTTTTCCATATGAAAATTCAAAAATGTAATGAATGGCTGTTTCTGCAGAGGAAGAGTTGCAGCTCCAGAACTAAGTATGGAAATAACTGTTTTTTTTAATCTTGCCTTCTCAGATGGTGATGATTTTGGTGTAGATCCTTCCAGAACCATCATTAGCCTGAACTTTGAATCTTTCCTGGATGGTGAGATTTTTTTTGGGTAGCTTCAAAGTAGCAGCCCTGCTAATCAGTTTTTGAGAAAACTCTAAATTTGTGCTTTATGTGCTAATGCTTTATGAAATGGCTTTCCAAAGGTTCCTGACAATGTGGTTTTCTTTTGTGTTACAGTGGAACAGGCTCCACCCTCCTCACGTTTAGTCCAAAGGCTCATCTTCCAGTTTATTGAAAGTCAGGGAAGCTGGCAGGAAAAGTGTCCCACACTGTACTACTTGCCCCAGGTAATATTCCAGGGAAACTTGTAAGACTCTGAAAAAAAGAGTAATTGTTTTCTGTCTCAGAGAAAATAGGGCTGATCCCGAGAACCAAAGCACCTTAATGAAAACTTCAGGAATGCAACCCAAGATCTGCTATAGGAATATTCTGAGGTGTGAGGGGAAAAACATGTCCCTGAAGGCAGGAGGCCTAAAAGTTGGAGTTTATTAAGAGCCCTTTTTTTTTTACTGCTATAGAAATTAAAGAATTGAGCTGAAGGCCATTCTGCCTCCTAAAGAATGTAGGTTTAAATTGCTAAACCAAACTTTTGGCTTCCCATCTGGCTGTGACAGGTCTGTTGACAAGGCTGAAAGGAGAAATTTAAGGCAAAAAAGGTACATTTGTTATACTTGTACAATTTGATTTTCCCATCCAAACTGAGGTAGCAGTTAAACTATTGTTGCCGTAAGGAGCGGGGGGAAAACTTTCCTAGACAACTTTATGTGGGTGAAGTGGAGTTCTTTTACTCATAGGGTTTTGGGGTGCAGAATATAAAGGAGTATAAAAGAGTATAAAAGGGTACAACATGTGTTGACAAGTAACAGAAAAGACCAGTGCTATGTTGAACTCATGGCCTCAGGAATACCCATGAGAGCTCTGTTTCCAAGCACCACTGCTTCAAACATGCAAGTAAATTAATCCCAAAGGTGGCCCTTTCATTTCATTCCTGGCTGTACACACACCCAGCCAACCCCTGAGCCACTCTGCCATGTCTTACTGAAGCAACAAGGGACAATAACCTGCCCCTCCCATGTGAAAGACCCTTTCACCCACAGGCTGGGAACAGTGACTCTTGCAACATCTGGGCCCAAGTCAGCTCACCTTCCAACCCACTATAAACAAGGGAGAAACTCCCTTTTGCAGCTGCTGCCCTGCAGCTCATCCACCCTCAGCAGCTCCTGCTGGTACCCAGTTCCCATTACCGGTCTCATCTTCCATCAAGCAGGACTTGAGGTTCGGTCCGGTCCGGGAGAACAAGGAAGGGGAAACATCTCCCCCCACCTCAGGAGAGCAAGAGAGGGAAAACCCCCTTTGCAAGCAGAGCTCTTCTGAGCTCCCTGCCCACCCCTTTCAGGCTGAGGGGAACACAGGGCACCACACCAGGCTGGGCAGCACAGAGAGTGTGTGTGTGTGAGAAATGTCAACAAGGTGTAAGAGCTGGGAAAGCTCTGTCTACATGGCAGCATACTAATTTTATAACACTACTCAATTATCATATCTAAAGGTTGTATCCAATCTAAGAAATGTCCATACCCAGAATTTCCCTGGGTTCCGCCCCATGGCATGCCTCTCCTGGAATTGAGGTGGAGGTCTTAAGACCCCTTACTTCATCCTTTATCATCATCTTCACGCCACTTTCCCTTATTGGAGCTTCTCCAAGGTTGATGGGGTTTGCTTTCCTGTTTTGACTAACATGGTATCTAATTGTCTTAGCTGTGGTACATGTTTCCCAGGCATGGTGTTCCAGCTATTATCTGACCCTTAAGACAACTAGCACAGGGTTAGAGGTTGTTAGCTACTCTGAATGTAAGAAACTACCTAGAAGTATAAAAATCTACAAATACATGAAAACCCTAAGGCATCACTACCTTTATTTTTTACACTTGCTAGGATAAACTGTGTTTTCCAGTGTCATGTAGTCACCACCCGAGTGCTGATGTGGTTCCCTTTCTGACTGCCCCCTCAGGTTCTGCATGACATCTCCTTAGTGGTGAATCGTTGCAAAATCTTGGGAGAGGAGATGGAATTTCTGGAGAGATGGGGTGGAAAATTCAATCTCCTGAAGACAGATATCAAAGACACAGAGTAAGTAACTTCAGATTATGATGATAGGATTCTTCAGGCTGTGCAGGACCAGGAGTTGGACTCAGAACCTTGAAGGTCCCTTCCAGCTCAGGATATTCTGTGATTCCATAAGATGGGGTTCACAACAGTCCTTCAGAGAGTGTTTATAGATAATCTAGAGACAAAACTGAAATATTTCCAACTTGGTTTTGTTGAAGTTGAGGTTTTATGCTGCTGTTTTTAAGAACAATTTAATTTACTTTTATAGAATTGAAAATATACATACATACTATAGTACCCAAATGGACGGAAATGAAGCTGTTCATGGATCCAGCCACTTCCTGACTATCAGACAACCTCTCTTTCCTTGATGTTTTCCTGCTTGACTTGACTCTCTTTAAAATTTAGGCCAAATTGTAGCAATGAAAATGAAATTGAACCAACAGTTTACCTGTAGCTTAGGGTTTTGTTTCTTTTAGTCTCCTCTTTGCCTCAGCCAAGCAGAATCAGTCATTGAAGGATGGGTGCTCTGAAACTAAGCTGATTTTCTTTACTCTTCATTTTCCCTTGCTACTTCCTGATTTTGTGGCGTGTCCCAGTAGGATAAGACAAATAAAACTTCACGTCATCCTTTCACTATTCAAGTAGATTTTTAATTAAGAAGTGTCCAATAATTAACTTGCTCTGCCCACCTCGGTGCTGTTCCAGAGATTATTTTAATTTTGTAGTTGCCTTTGCAAAAGTTCCAAAAATCCCATGGAATTGGAGGCAAGTCAGTCCTACTTAAAACTTTGGAAAACTTTAGCTACCTGGGAATGTTTTATGTTAACTAGGAAACATATTTTTTGTTATTAGTCTCTGTTCCCCCATACCTTTTGAATGGCTGTGTGAATTATGTGTGTATTAACACAGAAAACTGTGAAGGAAGTTGGGGGTTTGCATTCTACAGCATTGATAAAGGGTCTCTTTATTTCTGCAGTTCCTGTGGGTCTGTGCTGGAACTCTTTGGAAGTTACTGAGCTTGTTGCATCAGTGACATCATTTTCCCACTCCTGGCCCCAGTTTCAAGGTGGAAGCAGCACATTTGACTATTTTGCATGAATCTTTGTGTTTGTTCCACAGGGTGAAGCTTTTGTTCTCTGCTTCTGCTGCTTTTGCCAAGTTTGAGCTGACTCTGTCTCTCTCTCCCAACTATCCATCTGCTCCACTTCCCTTCAGTGTCCAAACCCACATTGGGAATATTGGGTGAGTTGACAAAGTACCTCTCCACATGGCTTTGTTCCAAACTGGGGCTGGGGAGTTAAGCTCTCTGGATTCTCTCCAACACCTGTGACCATTTCATCTTCCCCAGGGAGAAGGAAATTTCTGCTGTTCTCTCCAGTGTTTCAGTTGGTCACCACTATCTGCGGAGAACAGTAACCTCGATCCATCAGAGTCTGCTCCAGAATCCCAGATGATCCACTGGATGCACAGGCAGGACTGAAGCAGTCAGAATGGGCAGTCTTTGAGTTTAGTCTTGTGAGAATTCCAACTGTCTCTCACCGGAATGGGAATGCTGTTACTCACTCAGTTCTAGTATTCCTGTCTATTTAGTATTCTTGTGGTGTACAACAAGTATTCTACTTGGTGTGAGTTTTATAAAAGCAGAGGTGTCTAAAGAGGAGAAGGAAGAAATTCCTATCTGCTTTATAAATCCAAGATGCCTTTTATCTTCTCTCAGTCACTGGTGGTCATGGTCTCCTTGAAATGTCATTCTTAGCATTCTTCTGCCATAGTCTGTTAATTTAGCTCTGGGGTGATTTACAGAGCTCTTGGGCAAAGCAATGATGAGTATCCTCTAAATTAACTCCACTGGAACTTACCTGCACTGTCATAATTTTCCTACCATGAAGAGTTTAACAAATCCCACCACATCTGCTCTCTATCTGTTCCCTGGAACCCCTCCCAGTCCAGACACCATATCCCTGCATGATTCATTAACCAATTAACCTGTAGCAATTAACCATGTGATCAAAGTCAGAACTATTTTTGGAATTAAGACTAAAAAACCCTCTGCTTGACAACAGACTTTGGGATGCAATACCCCCAAAGCCATCTGTGTGACTGAAGTTTGTTCTGACATTCACTGTCCGTCCAGCACAATCTGGAGGTGCTGGTGCATTGTCCCAGTTTGGAGTGCCATGGAATTTTAGTGAGGAGATAAGAGTTCCTTAAATTTAGGAGTATTTGTATCCAGCTTGGGTTTGTGTATATTCTGTGTATTATGTGGGTGTTGCTGGTGGAACTGGTGTCCCCCAGGCCAAGTTATGAACAGAAGCACTAAGCCTGGCCCAGCTCTCAGTTCTGCAGTTGCAATCTTCATATCCTGTAAAATATGTGGAATTTAATAATGTTTCCTTGTGTTTCAGTGTTTATATATTATGTCTTTTTACAAGTTTTCCTTCTCTTTGGAAGGTAGAAGTTCATTAAATGTTGGATTTGTTGCTCTTCTTGCTTCCAGTGGGGATTATTGGCTGCTCTGTTTAAACTGGTGACTGAAATATTCGATACTAATATTGAAATAATTTTGTTAAACACTTGGGAAGACTTTTTATAATATAAAGGGGAGGGGAGAGAAAAAGGGGGGAAAAGAGAAAATGAAGAAGAGAAAAAGAAGAGAAGGGAACTTGAAAGAAAGGCCCTGCTGCCCACACTGACCTCCACGAACCCATTCCCCCCGCTGATCTCCATCCCATTCCCCCCGCTGATCTCCATCCCATTCCCCCCGCTGATCTCCATCCCATTCCCCCCGCTGATCT
>JAWWMP010000165.1:9716629-9736715 GCA_035047865.1 Dendrocincla tyrannina
CGAGCACAGCTGCCCTGCCCAGCAGCTCGGTACTTCCATGAAGCCCTTTACATATGGACATCCCACTCAAAAAGAGGGGACAGTCCCACAAAGGGTTGGAGTCCCCCCATCCCAGCTCCTGTCCAGCTGCCTCACAGCAGAGGGAACATCCCCGAGGACGGTGCCTCTTCTCCCACTCAAGGTCCAGCAAAGCCCAGGAGATGTCTCATCCCTCCCCCAGGGCGCTTCTGCAGGGACATCCCCTGGAGGCTGCTGGACCAGGATGGGAATCTGGGCTCCCAGACCCATCCAACAGCTCCAGCTGCTGCTGCACCTCCTGCTTGGCCAGTGGGGCTGAGAAAAGGAAAACTTAGAGAGGGAAATGAAAACACAATCCCAAATCTCAGTAATTCCCTAAAAACTCGTGCCTGTGTTTACATACCTCCCAGAAAAACACTCCCACTGTTGCAGTCCTGGATTTTCCTTTGGCATTCACTGAACTGGCACAGCACAAACTGATGCCATTAAATTGTCCATCTGCAGAATCCAGGTTCCCCTTTGCTGTGCCAACATCCCAGTGGAAAACCTCTGGGACATGGCCACAATGCAGAGCAGGGGGATGCAGGAACATGGCAATCACAGGCCACGGTGGCCAGCACGTAGCACTCAGTGGTGGCCAAGGTGGTGAAGGAGAAGAGCTGAGTGATACATCCAAAGCAGGAAATCACCTTCTTCTCCACTAAAAAACCCAAGAGGTTTTGAGAGATGATGGTAGAGCAGTAGCAGGTGTCCAGGAGGAACAAGTGGCTCAGGAAGAAGTACACTGGGGTGTGGAGGTGTGGATCAATCTGGATTAATATCATCACTCTCAGATTTCCTATGAGATGGCAAGAAATAAGACAAAACACAACACCTGCAGGTCCGCTCGGGCTGTGAAGCCCAGGAGAATAAATTCAGATGCAAATGTCTCATTATCTCCAATCACGCTCAGTATTTTAGATATCCACTTCAGCTGCTTCATGTTTTTCAAATTGAAAAATTTAATAGGCTTAAATTGATCAATATTAACAACGTCAATTTTTGTCAATCAGTTACAAAACTTTCAGTCAATAAAAGATAAATTCTCTTTGAAAGAGGAAACCCAGAATTTCCTGACACCAGTATCCTCTTTCAGCCAACATATCTGTAAGCAGGTGGATACTATTTAAGGCATTAGGGAAGGTAATATCAGAATAAATCATAAATAAATTGAAAGGCTTACTCCTAGTTCCCCTCCAACCATGATTTTCCCAAAAATTTCCAGAAAAATGAAATTATTCCTCATATTTTGACTGCTTCCAATCCAGTCTGAGCATTTGAAGAACTAAGATCTGTTCTCCACGTCCCAGGAAAATCTTTTCTAGGTAAAGGACAGCAAAACGTGACTTTGCATAGTGCATTTTTTCCTGGTGTAGGAATAAGAGCCAGAATTTGTCTCATCTCATTTCAGATGTGATGCTTCATTTGGAGATAAAAGACGAATTCAGGCTCCATCTTGCTGCTCACCAGGGAGAGATCAGCAGCTTCTGAAATCCCACTCTATGACAGATAGAATAAATAAACATTGATTTTTCTCCTGGATAACATTAATCATGGCTTGACAGAGTTACACTGGAGAGTAAACCACGAGTAGGCACTGCTGGCTCCTGACAAACAGATCCAAACCTAAAAATTATCATTATTGGATGAGCCTTGGCTGAAGGGTTGAGTTTCATCCTCAGAACCTGACGTCTAATTTCAGGTGTCCCAGGAGTGACATGTCTGGTCTCCTGGTGTTGTTAACGAGGGTTTAGAGCTTCTTTTCATCGCCCATGTGGAGATGCTGGGGGCGAAGTAGCAGCCGGGACACTGGCACAGCACTGGAGATGTTACAAATAATGAAAATCGAGTGGTTTGGGGGCTGAATCCTCCCCCGGGAGCAGCATCCACCTGCCTGGTTGTGGTATCTGCCACCGTCAGAGAACTGACCTCGATTTCTTGATTAACTAAAGTTCAGCCTCGCTTTTTCATACTCAATAAACCCAACTTTGCTTTGTGCGAAGGATCTGAGACATAGGAGGGAAGTAAATTCTATTAAAAAATATAGATTAGATTTTATCCCTGCTGAGAGGCAGATGGCTGGTCCGTGCTCTGCAGAATAACTAAAGGAATATTCATCCTTGTTCTCCTGGGATGAGGAGAACATCTCCTCTACTGTGGCACCTGCTTTCCTACTCAAATTCCATAAGATCTTTGGGAAAGGCAGTAGAGGACCTTTCAATGAGCTGCCCGAGGACTGACCAAGATCATCCTGTCCAGCTTGGCCTTGGACACTTCCAGGGAGGGGGCAGCCACAACTTCTCTGGGCACCCTGTGCCAGGGCCTCAGTCAAATTTTTCCCAGTATCAATGTGTTAAATAGGCATAATTTACCCCTCACAAAGAGCATCAATACTTGAGCAAAAAAACCCTACCGTTTATCACTGTCATTTATGGGAACCAAGGGGTTTGTCACTGCCCACCGCCAGAGGAGGAGATTGCCCTCAAGAATGGATTGCTTTGGAAGCAGCTCCTTAAGGAGGAGCCCTGCACTGATAAATGCAATTAGTTAAATAAATTCAGTGATTTTAAGGAAGTTAAATAGAAGCAGGAGGATTTATTCCTTATTTATATATATATATATTACACCATTATATATAAAGATTTTATATTAAAATAGTTTAATACAAGATTTTTTTAATATTTAAAGGAAATATAAAAAAATTCTTAATATAGATAAACATTTTTTTTCTAAAAGAAATACGTAATTATATATATATGTACATTTATCTCTTGGAATATATAACTGATCTCCTGGCATCACAGGGAGTTAAAAAGAACTGGTGTAAGAAATTGAGATTCAGGGACTGGGAGAGACTCCAGGATTTGGAGAAGTGCTACAATTGCTAATCAGGAACTCTTCAAGAATTCTCTTGTTGCAAATTATTTTTACATTTTCTGGTGATAATTATTAATTGAATTTAAGTCCTTTAGGCTCAAACTGACTCTTCAGCCTGTGCCCGGAGTGTGTGTGCTCTGAATAAGTTCCACATTTCCCGTGTGGCTGTGTCACCCCACCACCTTTCACCACCACACAGCACAGGGAGAAATCCATGCCATTTTTCAGCAAAAGAAAAAAAAAAAAAAGCTTGAAATTAATCAGATGAGTCAAAGCCTCCAAACATATCATTGTCTCCATAAGGGGAACCTGTGGTCACTTATTCAAAGCCTCCAAGGAGAGAGGATGAGTCCTGGGCCGAGATGATTCCACTCCTGAACCCTGGAAGCAGGAACTATGAGTAAACTGCAGCTGGGGTGGAAATCAGCCTTGCCTGGATGAGGAGAGACAAGGAGGAGAGGAGATGGTGGGGGAGTTTGGAGCTATCGGACAAAACAGTTGCATCTGAATACAACATATGGAATCATGGAATCCTGGAATGGTTTGGGTTGGAAGTGACGTTACGGATCATCCAGCTCCTGGATGGGCAAGGACACCTTCCCCTACCCCAGGTTGCTCCAAGCCCTGTCCAGCCTGGCCTTGGACACTTCCAGGGGTGGGGCAGCCACAGCTTCTCTGGGCAACCTGTGCCAGGGCCAGAGAAGTTTTGGATGTCCCATTCCTGGAGTGGATGGTGCTGCAGGCAGAATGATCTTATGTAGAGACAAATAAATACAATAACATCGTGACTTCACTTGCCACGTTAATTAGTGCTGCATTAAATTGGCAACAGACTCATTGAAGTGATTTCCAATCAGTTTGGATCAATTAAAACAAGACCAGCATTCCTGATTGCAATTTCATCCATGTGCAGCTTCAAAGGAAAACCACTCCCTCCTAATCCAATTTATACTTGCGTGGTATCTTCCTTGTGCCTCCCAGGTGTGCTGATATCAGGAACATTCATCCAAAATTTGAGTTAGAAATTAAGACTCTGATGTACTGGAGTATGTGTTTTGCCTTCAGGAAGGACCTTAATAACTTGATGGTGTTTTTCTTTTTTATTATATCATATAAAAACCTTCATGAAGAGGTTCCTGCTTCTGCAGGAACTCGGGAAAGATTATTTTCCCCATCCAGAGAAAACCTGTCTCAAGATCACTTAAAATTTCACCCTCTCTGGGCAACAACTCAAGTCAAGATACTCACAGGTCCTTGAGCTGAAAACTGCAGGATCCATCTTTAGGTCTTCCTCTAGCGTGGCTGGAGGGTTTAAGTTTTACACCATCCCCATGGGATCAATTACCAAAGGGTCTCTGAGGCACCTGAAAACAGAATGAGCCTTCCTCAAGGCCCTGGAATCCATCCCAAGGTTTCTCTCTGGGATTTTGGATACCCACAGCACATCAGAAATGATGACTGCAGAGTCTGAGTAATGTTGCTTATATGCACAATGTGATTGGGAGGAATGAAACACAAAATCAAGGGGGTTTGCAGAGTTTTCTCTAATACTGTATTATCATTTAATTATATAATTATATTTGTGTAATATTTATTTTATTTATTATATGTGAGGGGGAAAATAACTCTAAGTAATGGACATATTTAAGGAAATTATTGCTTCATCTTTGCAATTATCAATTTCCTTTTGTACTACTTATTCTCTAGAGCAGATTCTAGATCCTGGAATAGTCTAGGTTAGGAGCGACCTTAAAGTTCATCTTGTTCCACTCCCCTGCCATGGACAAGGACACCTTCCATGAGCCCAGGTTGCTCCAAGCTCCATCCAATGTGGCCTTGAACAATTCCAGGGGACAACTTCAGGTGCGGAAATGTTCCTCTTCTTTTCTTAATTAGGGTTTTAAAAAATAAAGAAAAAAAAAAACAATAAATAAAGAGCCAACTCTGACCCAAAAACATGTTGAGACGTGTCAGGTTGAGAAATGAGCGTTACTCCTCCCTCTCTTCTCACTTCCCTTTTCCCACCAGCCGCGCAGACTGGTTGCTATTCCCCACAAGAGGACCGTTTCCTCGCATCAATTCCCCTCCTGCCCTCACCCTCTCAAAGCAGCTTTTACTTCCACATTCCACCTGTGAGTCAGAGGTTCATTGCAGAAAGTCACTTGACCGTCTGCCAGCGCTCTGCTGCAGCTGCTGGTGGGTGTCCTTGCGCCCAGCATGGCTCATCTCCACCTTGGTGGCCACCACAACCCCCACAGCTGCTCTCCAGCCTGTCCTGGTGTCTGGGGCAATTATTCCCCATGGGAAAGACTCAGCATTTTCCCTGCCTGAAGTTTTTCTGGTTCCCATCCACCCATTTTGGACCAAAAAAGCTCATTTTGGAAAGCCATTTTGTATCATGTGCTTCGGAATGGGTTCAGGAGAGTCACCTGCGGTTGTCTACACTGGTCAGAGAAACCTGGAATGGATTGGGTTGGAAGGGACCTTAAAGCTCATCCAGTTCCACCCAGGAACTCCAGAAGCTGTGGATGAGCCCTCCCAGGTCCGTTTCCGCCGGGGGCTGAGCCCCCTCCATCCTCCCCCCGCTGTCAGCTCTGCCTCTCACACCTCCTCATCTCCCAGCTCAATACTGGCCCCGCGGCCACGGCCCAGCTGACAGCGGGAGATGGATGGGGCCAAGCAGGCTCCACAGGGCATGGGACACGTGTGGCGGTGTGACTGATGGAGGGGGCTTGGGGAGATGGTTCCTCCCTGGTTTGCATCAGTCCTGGTCCCAAAATACGGTGCTGTCCACACCTTGGCCCCCTTGGCCACCCCACAGTATATGGGGGGCACAGGATCCCCTCCATGTTACAAGGGACGTGGGAAGAATTTAGGTGCCGACAGCTAGGCAGAAGGGAAGACAGAGTTCCAGCTTGGAGACACGCAAAGCAGGGAGGGATTTCAGTCCACTGCCCCCATCACCAGGGCACCAACAGGGAGAGAAAGACACCAGCACCCCCATGAGAACATCTGCTGGTCCTCCAGACCCTTCCCCAGAGCCTCAGTATCCCTCATCCCACTGGAATACACTCCATGGCATGCAATGAGACAGTTTGTAGGGCAGTGGGGCTCTCTAGAGTAGCTCCCTGCTTTCTGCCCCCTAGTCCCCTGCCCTGGTGTCGGTCACTTCCCCACAAACATCCCTCAGCCCCGCAGCACTGGCTTGTCCCCATCCATCTCCCACTGTCAGGCTGGTATTGAACACAGCCATGGGGCCACGGGGGTCCCAGGTATTGGGGCAGAGACGGGACTCACACTGGGATGGATTCGTGGGAGGGGGCAGCCCAGTCCTCCCTCCCACCCAGCAGAGGCTTTGCCAGAGCAGCCGGCACATTGCCTCAACACTTTGCCGTGATTTTTAATATCAGGTGGTGATGGCTGCATGCAGAGAGGGGCTTTGACCAGGGGAGGGGTCAGAGCAGCCCCCATCTCCCCTGCTCAGATCTGTGATATGAAGGGGACAAGGAGACCCCAAAGAGATGTCCCTTCTCAGCCCAGGGCACCCCAAGCCCCACTTGGGGACCGGTGGTGGTCCCCAGTGGTGCCACCACTCACCTCCCATCTATCATCATTGCGTCAAGGCACGAAGGCAGGTCAGGGAAGGGGGCCGTGCTAGAGCCCCTGAGGACCACCTTGGCTCCAGCCTCCGCCTCTCCAACCCTGAGCTGGGGCATAAAACCCCCGGCAGGCTGTGAGGGACAGTCTGGAGCCGGCGCTGCACTACGAGGGGGCTTCAGTGGGGTCCCCACTGCCACCATGCCCGGAGACAGAGCCACGGACACCTCCTGCCCTCCCGCTGCACCAGTGGCAGGTAAAACCCACCCGCGGTAATGCTCCCTGGGCCCAGTGGTGTGGTCCTGTGTGGGGTGTTTTAAGGTATGGGGGGTGATCCAGCCCCACAACAGTGGGAGTGCAATGGGGAGGGGGATAAAACCCACCTCTATCCTCCCCATGCCATGCCAGGGGGGTGTGATGTGGAGTTCATACACTGGGTCTGCCCCACCAGACCAACACCCCTTCACCCCTCTGCAGCCTTCCTGGGGGCTCCAGGTGAGGGACCCCCATGTGTCCCTGGTCTCGGGTGGGCTGGCGAGGGGCTGGGGGCCAGCGGCAAGAACCGCCGTGTGTGCCACGCCTCAGCACGGCTGGAGATGGGCACCCTCTGGGAGGAGTTCAACCGCCTGGGCACAGAGATGATCGTCACCAAGGCAGGCAGGTTGGTACCCAAGGGGCACGGGGGCTGCCGGGGCAGAAGCACACCCTTCCCACCCCTGTCTCTGTGCAGGAGGATGTTTCCCACCTTCCAGGTGAAGCTCTCAGGGTTGGATCCCTTGGCTGACTACGTCTTGCTCATGGATTTCATCCCGCTGGACGACAAGAGATACAGGTGGAGATGGGGTGATGGGGGCAGGGGGTTGGATCTGGGGGTGCTGACCCCCCCCCACTCTGCAGATATGCCTTCCACAGCTCCTCCTGGCTGGCGGCAGGTCGGGCCGAGCCGGCAGCTCCCGGCCGTGTCCACTTCCACCCTGATTCCCCTGCCAAGGGTGCCCAGTGGATGCGGCAGATCGTCTCCTTTGACAAGCTCAAGCTGACCAACAACCTCCTGGATGACAACGGCCATGTGAGGACCTCACTGTGGGATGGGCGATGGGGGGACACAATACACCCCTGCACCGGAGGGTCCTGCCACCCCCCGTTTCCCATCCCTCAGATCATCCTCAACTCCATGCACCGCTACCAGCCCCGATTCCACGTCGTCTTTGTGGACCCGCGGCGCGACAGCGAGCGCTTCGCCCACCAGAACTTCAAGTCCTTCAGCTTCCCCGAGACCCAGTTCATGGCAGTGACAGCCTACCAGAACCACCGGGTGAGGATGGCAGGGGACATCGGGGTACCCTCCCAGGGCCCCCCTGACCCCGCTCCCCTCTGCAGATCACCCAGCTGAAGATTGCCAGCAACCCCTTTGCCAAGGGATTTCGGGATGGTGACCCCGAGCCATGGTAAGGGACCCCCGGATGCCACCCCACCCGACAGTGAGGGGGTCACCCTGCTCCTCCTCACCCCCATCTCCCTTGCAGGTGCAGGGTGCCAGCAGGGTCTCTGCTGGGTGCGACACCCCATGCCCAGGCCACCCCACTGCCCCACCACTCCGAGAAGCAGGAAAAAGGTAGGGGGGCTGCAGGGGGTGCTGACCCCCTGCTGCTGCCTCTCCCCCACCCAGGGGCTCCCCGCAGCCGTGGGGCACTGGTTGCTGCTGCCCAACAACCAGCAGCACCTCCCAATTTCCCTGAACTCCCCACACCTTCCTTCCAGCCCCTGACCTGCCCCCCCACTGTCTATGTGGGAGCCAAACCCCAAACCCTGCCCTACCCCCTGCCCACCTTCCCCCCACTCAGCACCTACGGCACTGCCACAGGCCCCACCTTCAGCTATGGGCAGCAGTGATGGGGAGCACCCTCAAACCCCCCTGAAACTCCCCCCTATTCAAGGGATGGCAACGCAGGGCTGGGGGGAAGCCACAGGGATGGCTTTATTCAGCACCGAGGAGGGGACAGGGGGATTTTGCAGCCAGACCCCACTGTTCCCCCAGCTCCAGGGGTCCAGTGGGGGAGAATCTGTGGTGCCACTGATGCTCTAAGCCTCTGGCATCCTCTCAGTATGGCTACTCCCAGGTGTCCGGTGCGAAGGCAAAGGGACACAGCTTGTATCCAGCACCCACGTAGAACTTATTCTGGAACTCCACCCTGGCAAGGAGAGGTGGGGGGTGATGAGTGATCTGCGGGGGGTCCATCACAACCCCCCCCGACCTCACCAGCACCCCTTCAGCTTTGGGGGCTCACCAATGCAGGCGCAGGGCATGGAGGAAGGCGGAGAGCCCCTCCATCACCAGCAGGATGGCCACGGTCAGCACAGCGAAGGCAGCAAACACAGGCACCAGCACCACACCACCGACATAGCTCAGCCCCACGAAGCCATTCCGCATCACCATGGTCCACAGGACCTCCGAGAGCTCTGGGAATGGTAGGGACAGGGGCAGGCGGAGGGGGTGAGGGTCTGCCCAGCTCCATAGGGGGACACAAGAGGAACAAGGGGACTCACGGGCGTGTGCCAGGCTGAGCGCCCAGAGCCGCAGGTAGGATGCAGTGTTGGAGATGCAGCCCAGGCAGTACTCGATAGTGTGGATCGCCTGGTGCATGAAGATTTCAGAGAAGTCCAAGTGCTGCAGGGATGGAGGGGACATGGGACATTAGCAGGGAGCACAGACACTCCCACCACCCAAGCCTGCCTGGGCGCCCCTCACCTTGGCATCATGGCCATGTCCCCCGCTCTCCACATCCTCCTTGGTGGCATTGACGGAGTTCCCAGCCTCCTGCCCCTCCAGCAGCGGCTCCTGCTCCCCCGTGGCCACCGGCTGCATCGGGACAGCACCAGCACTGAGACCCCTCCCGTGCCTCTTCGCTAAGCCACCCACAGCCCCCCAGCCTTACCATCCTCGGGCCACGCTGCCGGCACCACAGGTACAGCGGTGTCCCCAGGAGCAGGACAGGCACCGACGCCAGCGCCAGCACCACCAGCACCATCTGCACCGGCACCTGCGGCACAGGGACATCATTCTGGGGTCCCCTATGGGCTACCCAAGATGAGAATGGCCCCACTCATGACACCAGCGGTTCCCCGCTCTCCCACCCTGGGTGTGGAGTGGGTGGCCCCCATGGCGGTGGGGTGGTACCTGCCCCTGGTAGAGCGGGAGGTTCTCGACATTGGAGGTGAATAGGAACATGTCGATGAAGTGGATGAGGATGCTGGGGGCAGCCAGGGAGTCAGCAGCGCTGAACTTCACCCACTTGTAGAAGATGAGGAAGACTAGGTAGCCAAAAAGAGCCAGGAGGAAAATCATCTGTGGGAGGAACTCCAGGACCAGCCGGTGCCGCTGCTTGAAGTGCCTGGGCAGGAGGACATCAGCCACGCTCAGCCTGCCCCTCCACACCCTTGCACATCCTCAGTGCCCACTAAGGTGTAGGAGACACCAGATAGGACCCCAGTCGTCCACCCCATCCCACCCAGGTGAGTCCAATCTCAGCCCCCTTGGCATGATGAGAGCCAGTGGGAGCAGTCCAAGGACTCACAGGTGGTTGAAGACCCCCAACAAGACACCAAAGCCCATGTGCACGATGCCCAGCACCACTGACATCTTCATCTTGAAGGAGTTAAGGAAGTTGAGATGGTTGGTGGCCAAGCTCCAAATCTGTTGTGGACAAGGTGGGTGAGACTCTGCACCACCCCTAAGAGGGTCCCACCTCATTGTCACCCCGATGGGACACTTACTGGGTCAATCCCAAATGGATACGGCCCTCGAAAGACACCAGTCACGTTGGGGTCCAAGGTGAGGTAGCGGTGAGTGGCAAGGTAGGCAGAGCTGGGGGCAGAGCGAAGGGTATCAATGCCAGCAGGGACCTGGGGACCCGGGCAGGGGGCACAGGGGTGGGATCCCACCTCCAGGAGGAGTGGTTGGCCATGGTGGCCACGCTCCAGGCAGAGGGGAAGATGACAGTGGCTTTGCTGAAACACTCGTTGTAGATGAAGCCAGTGTAGATGGAGAAGGCACCCATGAGCAGGATGAGGTAACGCCCCTCAAAGAATGTCAGCCAGATCTGGTGGGGCAAATATGGCTCCCATGTCCCACACCACCTCCCCTGTCTCACGCCATCCCACACCACCAGCCCTGACCCATCCTGTGTCACCAACCCCATCCCATGCCCCCAGCCTTGCCCCACACCTTCAATCCCATCCCATGCTTCCAAGCCCATCCCACATCTCCAATCCCATGCCACATCCCAAACCATGTCCTGCACCTTCAACCCCATTCCATGTCCCCAGACTCATCCCTTACTTCCAAGGCCATCCCACCCCTCCATCCCGCTCCCACCTCGTTGGTGCCCTGCCGCAGGCGGGGGCTGTCCTCATACAGCACCATCCAGAGCGCGAAGAGGAACATGAGCAACCCGTGCCCCACGTCCCCAAACATGATGGCAAAGATGAAAGGGAAGGTGATGATGGCGTAGGGCGCTGTGGGACACAGGGATTGCATCACATAGCGTGTCCCCTCCAGTCCCAGGCTGTGGCCGGAGTCTGAGGGGCCTTACCAGGGTTCACCTCCTGGTAACTGGCCACCCCATAGGCGTCCACGATGCTCTGAAAGCCGGCAGTGAACTTGTTGGTGCGGATGAGGGTAGGGGGGCTCTCTGAAGTGGGGACACGCTGCACGAAGCACTCCACGCTGGAGCCACTCTGGTACTGTGGGGACAGAACCCGGAGCCTGATCCTGGCACCCCCTGCACAGCACTCGCCCACAGCAATCCCCTGCCCAGCACCTGGAGCCTGATCCTGGCATCCGCCTTCCTGGCATGTGCCCCACCATGGTGAGGGAACATAAGGACACTGAGCAACCCCTGGCACAAGGACATGGAGACACCAAGCAGCCCCAGCACAAGGATGTTGGGACAGCAGCCAACTGCTGGCATGAGGGCATGCGGACACCAAGCAACCCCTGGCATGAGCATGTGGGAACACCGAGCAGCTTCTGGCACAAGGACATCGGGACACCAAGCAGCTCTGTCATGAGGACACTGAGCAACCCCAGCACAAGGACATGGGGACACTGAGCATGCTCAGGATGAGGACATGGGGACACTGAGACAACTCACCGATCCCTGGCGCAGGGCCTCCTGCACTTGGGTGAGGTCCCGCACGGGGCACCAGACCTCAGCGATGAGGCACTTCTCAGTGACGTCAAAGCTGCACTGGTTGAGGATGAGGTAGATGGCCTTCATCTTCTGCACTTGCACACGCCAGGTGGGCAGCGCCAGCGCCACCTTGTCCAGAACCTGAGCCAGGTACTGCTCCGTCTCCTCCAGCACCTGCGGGCACCTGGGTCAGGGATGTAGCTCCCAGCATGGCTCCCAGGTACCCCCATGGCACCCAGCTCACCGTGCTGAGATCGTGGATCTGGCTGTGCAGCCCGGTGATGGTTTCCTCCCGGCTGGCCTCACTCTCCGGGTATGGATACACCTGGCAGTGAAAGCTGGGACACACGGACACTGCCACGTCAGGGGGGTGCCAGGGCTTCCCAGCCCAGCCCCATGGGGGGACCCAGAGTGGGTGTTAGTAAATAAACCTGCATGTCACATGGCCACCCACCAGTCTGAGATCTTGCGAATCTTCTGCCCGATCTGCTCGCCCCAATAGGAGATGAGGAAGATGACCCAGGTGATGCTTTCACCCTGGGAACAGCACAGACCATGTCACCCTGGTGTCCCAGTCCCCCAAATCTGCCAGACCCCCTGGTGTCCCCTCACCGTGGCCGGGTCCTCCATGGGCTCTGGCATCTCCACAAAGGAGGCCACCAGGTACCCGCGGCAGGCGCGCCACAGCAGCCTCTCAAAGGCGGTCACTCGCCACGGGTGGATGACACCAGCCATGAAGCTGCAGAGACACAGCAAGGGTGTTGGGATGGGCAAGCTGCGTCACAGCCATGCCACTGCCCCACAGGTCATCTCCAACCCTTACCCCTTCCCAGCTGCCCCACAGCCACCCCACTGTCCCACTGTCCCCTTCCACTCCCCACCCCTCACCCCAGCCCCTCTCACTTGATCTTCCGCTCGAGGTGCTGGTGCAGGGAGGGCTCAAGGATGGGCTCACGCTCCGAGAGCGCCCGTGGCCGTGGCGGAGAGCCCAGGGGGGCCTGTGGCGATGCAGAGCAGAGGGATGAGTCCGGGGGGAAACTGAGGCACAAAGCAGCACCTCTCGGACGGCGTGGCCCCCCAGACCCACCGGCAGGCTGGTGAAGCGCTGTCCCTCGCACAGCACGTGCAGGTACTGCCGCAGGTCCCGCAGGCGCCCACGCAGGGACGTGCGATTCCGGCTGACCTCCCGCAGCTCCTGTGCCAGCTGCTCCGACTGCTCCTGCACCCGCAGCGCTTCCCGTGCCAGCGGCGCCCGTGGGTTCTCGGGGCACGGCCCCAGCACCCGCCCCGCACACCGCAGCTCCTGCTGCAGGAAGGCTGGGGGGCACACGGTCAGACTGGAGGGCTAAGGGGGATCCCCCTGAGAAGCACCCCCAGTCAGCCCCGCGCCCCCCACAGCACTCACTGAAGGTTTTCTCCATCTCCTCACAGCGCCGCACCTCGCCCACGAAGCGCCGCTGGAAGGGGCTCACTTTGGGGTTCAGCTGTGTGGGGGACAATCAGAGCATGGCCCCACAGACTGGAGGGTCCAGCATCCCGGGCTGGCAGGCAGCCCAGACACCCCAAAACACCTTCCTAAATTCCCTGCACCCCCACCCAGCCTTGACCAACTACCCGGTTCCCTAAGCACTCCAAACCAACCCTCCTGTATCCCAGTAAGTACCCCAAAACACTCCCCACCCAACACCCTCTATGCCAACCTGCCCCAGACCATCTCCTTGCTCCCAGAGCACCCCAAAACACCCATCCCAAACCCAGGGCACCCAAACCCAACCTACTGCACCCAGACCCACCCAGACCAAACCCCTGTGCCCAGGATACCCCCGAAGACCCCACGCACGCCCCCCAGCCCTACTTACATCCCTGAACTCCAGCAGCCCTCGCTCCCCCAGCTCGCTGATGCAGCTGTAGGCTGAGGCGGACTGGAGGAAGAGCTGGGCCAGGCAAACCTCCTCGCTGCGGAACAGGGACCCCATGGCCCCCCCGGACCCCCAGAGACCCCCAACCCGGCCTGGGGTGCGGAGGCGTCAGGGCACCCGCGTGGGGATGGGACAGAAGGGAACAGGCCGGAATGGGATGGGAAGGGGGGTCTGAGGGACACGGGGGTGAGCGCTGGGAAGGGGGACGGGGCAGGGCGGTCACGGCGGCGGTGGGACCGGAGAGGGACACCGACCCGCTGCGGCCACACGCGGCTCTGCCCAGCTCCGGGCAGGCCAAGCACTGCCCGGCCCGGCCCCGCAGTCCGTCCCCACACCCCCGCCCCGCTCAGCTGCCCCTGAGTCAGCCCCGCCGCATCCCCCGGCCCGCACCCGCACTTCCTCTTCCCCAGGAAGGGCCCGGCCCCGGGGAGGGACCGACCGGCCCGGCCCGGCCCGGCCCCGCCGCCCTCCGGGAACCCTCTTCCCGGGACAGCCCCATCCCACACCGCGCTGGGAAGGGGCCCAGCACCCCCGGCAACATCCTCCCCTGGATGGAAATGGGAAACCCCCCACCGGGATCACCAGGACCCCCACGCCGCCATCGCCGGGCACCCCACGCTGGTGTCACTGGGACTTCCATACCAAAACCACCGGGATTCCCCGCTGGGATCACTGAGACCCCCGTGACAGTATGACTGGAACCCCCACATCAAGACCTTCACATGAATACCACTGGGACCCCCCTACTGGGATCCCCCTGCCAGGACCCCCACACCAGTACCCTCAGGATCCCATACCAATACCATCAGGACTCCACAACTGGGATCACTGGGATGCCCAGGACCCCCACACCAGTACCATCAGGATCCCCATACCAATACCATCAGGACTCCCTAGCCGGGATTACCAGGACGACCATGACTTCTGATCAGGATCACCAGGACCCCCATGCTGGAATCACTAGGCCCTCCATACCAAAACCATCGGAACCCACCCGTCAGGAAGGCTGGGACCCCCACGTTGGTACCACTGGGATCTCCCTGCTGGGATCACTGAGACCCCCATGATGGGATTACTGGGACCTTCCTGCCAGGATGACCAGAACCCACACACTGGTTCCACAAGGACCTCCTTGCTGGGACCACCCAGAGACTCACACTGGCATCACTGGGACGCCCCACACCAGGACCACCAGGACCACCAGGACCCCCCTCCCTGGCTGTTCCCAGAAGTTGGAAATGAGCCTTCCAGGACCCCCTCCAGTGCCGTCCCCCCAACCCTGCCCACCCCTTTCTCCACAACTCACTCCCCCACTCCAACATTGGTGTCACCCCCAGGACAACTGTCCTCCCCCACAAAACAAAACCACACACTCAAGAGTCCCCCTGGGCAACAGGGGGTCAAACACCAGCACTCAAAAGGCAAAGACACAGAGCTGTGGGTCCATAAGGGGCCACTGCCCCTGGTGTTGATGGGGGTGGGTGAACCCCCAGACCCTTTATTGGTGGGGAAGGTGGGGGCTGAGGGGGCCATCACCGGTACAGGTAATCGGCCTGGATGTTGGCCGCAATCTCGGCCTCCCACTTGTCGCCATTGTTGAGCAGCTTCTCCTTGTTGTAGAGCAGCTCTTCATGTGTCTCCGTCGAAAACTCGAAGTTGGGACCCTGCCAGGGTGGGAAGGGGTCACGCTAGGGGTCACCATGGGGGGAAAAGGGGGTCTGTAGCCACCCCCAAACCCCACTCACCTCCACGATGGCATCCACAGGACAGGCCTCCTGGCAGAACCCACAGTAGATGCACTTGGTCATGTCGATGTCGTAGCGGGTGGTGCGGCGGCTGCCGTCGGCACGGGGCTCAGCCTCAATGGTGATGGCCTGGCACAGGGACAGCGTCACCCCTGGAGCCCCCAGGGAGAGAAGGAGGAGGAGGAGAGGGGAGGAAGGCTCACCTGTGCTGGGCACACGGCCTCGCAGAGCTTGCAGGCGATGCAGCGCTCCTCCCCGGACGGGTACCGGCGCAGCGCGTGCTCCCCACGGAACCGCGGGCTCAGTGGGCCCTTCTCAAACGGGTAGTTGATGGTGGCCGGCTCTCGGAAGAGGTAGCTCAGAGTCATGGCCAGGCCTGGGAGGGAGAGAGGGAGGTTATGGCACGTTCTGGGGGGATGACACCCCGCAGATGGGGACAGTGAGCTGGTCTCACCTCGGATGAGCTCAGTCCAGAGCAGTGTCTGTGCGGCACGGTCAGTGACGGAGCGCATGTCCATGGCTGGCTCCTGGACATTGACATACTCTGCAGGAAAAGGGAGCTGTTCCCACCGTGTAGACCCATGGGGCGGGATGGCACAGAAGCAGGAGCTGTGCCCACCACACAGAGGGGACACAGAGGGGACATGGGGGGGCCACATGGCCCTACTCACTGTAGCAGTCCCTGGGGGTGCTAGTGCTGAGAGGGCGCAGGGTGCCCAGTGGGGCTGGGGGGCCTGCAGGAGGGACAGCGGGATTAGGGGGGACTGAGATGGGGGTTAGTGGGGTTCAGGGGTGCCTGGTGTGGCCTTACCTGTGCGGGCAGCCCGGTACAGCAGTCGCAGCGCCGCCATGGCCAGTCCTGGGGTGCAGAGGGAACCTGAGGGGCTGTCAGCAAGAGACTGGGGGTGTCAGGGACCCCCGACCCCCCACCCCTCCCCCCAAAGAGACCCGGACCCTCAGGCACTCCTCCTACCACGAGGGAGCCAGATGTCCCAACACCCCCCCAGGGACCCCAAGTGTCTCCCCAAAGGACCCGGGCATCCTGCCCTCGCCATCCCTCCAGGAACGTCCCATTCCTCCTCCACAGGACCCAAGTGTCGCCTCCAAGTGACCCAGGTGTCCTGCCCCCCTCACAAAGCCTCCAGGAGTCTCCCCGAGGGACTAAGGTAGCCCCCTCCGCCCCCATGCCCCAAAACCCCAGCCCAAAACCCCTCCAGCCCCCACCTGACCCCCCCCGGCAGGACCGAGCCCTCCTGTCACCCCCAAAATCCCCGCTCAGTCTCTGCGTGTGCCCCCGGGGACAGGGGGCCGTGCAGTGTCGAAGCCACCCCCTCTGCACCAAGGGCCCTGGGGGGCCAGCACAGCCCCGGAACACTCCCCAACCCGCCCGTCCTGCCCCCCACCTGCCCCAAGGACCCTCCGCCGTCCTGACCCCTGGCCGCCCCCGCGGGCACTGCGCATGCGCGCGCCGGCGCGGGGTAGGCGGGGCGAGCGGTGGCGGACGCGCTTCCCATTGGTCGGAGCCCCTCCAGTGCGGAGGGGGGTGGGGAGAAGGCGGCCCAGCATCGCTGATTGGGCGGAGCGGTGTCGGCGCGGCGTCGCGATTGGCTGGAAGGGAGGGGGCGTGTCCGAAGGGCTGGCGGAAGCGGAAGCGCGTGTCCATGGCGGAGGACCGGCACCGGGTTACCGTGGGGGCGCGCAGCTTACCGGGCCTCTGGACTGCCCGGGCCTCTGGGACCGCCCGGGCCTCTGGAGCTTCCGGGGCCTCCCGAGCCTCCCGGGCCTCTGGGACCGCCCGGGCCTCCCGAGCCTCCCGGGCCTCTGGAGCTTTCCGGGCCTCTGGGACTGCCCGGGCCTCCGGGGCCTCCCGGCCGGTTCCCGCAGCAATGCGAACGCGGGTGCCGGAAGCTCTCGAACCTGGAGCGGCCCAGCCTGCTTTGAGCTGCTACAGAGCTCGGCACCGGGCACAGCCCCGGCGGAACTCAGAGCGGGGATCGGGGCTCCAAGGACATGGAGAGCGGGGCAGGGGATGAGCCCTGGGGGGCTTCAGCGTTGGTCCTGAGCCCCGGCACAGCCGCTGGAGGTGGGAGGGGGACACCGGGGCGGGAGTACCGGACACCGTCCCCCTTTCCTTGGGTTTCCTTGTCAAACTCTTTATCTCAACATCGTGGTCTGATTCTCCTCCCCCTCCCCCCCCCCAGTCCTTCCAGGGGGATCCCTGTAGGATTCAGCCACGGCATCCCATAGCCCAGCAGAGATGGGAATCCCTTTTCCGAACACAACCGGTCCCCCCGGGCTGGAGCAGCATGGGTCAGAGGAAACTGGGATCATAGAGCAGGAGAAATCGGGATCACGGAGCAGGAGAAACTGGGATCATGGTAAAGATTGGCATTATCCCAGCTCAAGAATTTGGGATCAGGGCATCCCCGTGGAGCCTGTCAGAGCAGCGTCCGTGGTGCAGGGGACAGGGGGGTGACCCCTGTGCTGTGGTGGGACCAGTGGAGATGGAGCCCCAAAGAGCTGGAGGAGGGGATATGGGACTGAGATGAAAGAAGATGTGGGGGACAGGGGACTTTCTGAGGTGAGCAGGGGTGCAGAGACATGGAAGGAAGCACGCAGGATGTGGAGAAACACCTTCATTTTCTGTGCACTGGGACCAGCAGCAGGAGACATGGGCAGGGAGGATCCTTGGAACAGGACACGGGAACCCTCAGAGCAGGGTGCAGTCATCCTTACGCGTCACCTTGGAAGTGGCCTGGACAATCCCAAATTTCTTCTGGCTGTAGGGAGGGTAGCGCGGGGCATTGAGGGTCTCCCGACCCATCCCACGCTTCAGGCAGCCACGGCAGTGGGAGAAGGTATCAAAGGTGAACTTCCCGTGGTACATTCCCAGGCCGCTGTTCCCTGGAATACATAGCACAGGACCCCCGGGGGTGACTGGATCTGGCCATTGTTTGGGTCAAGAACCCAAAATTAATCTCCCAGTTCCATAAAAATAGCACCCCATCTTCATCCAGCTGCTTTCCAAGCCATGGATAAGCTTCCCAGGCATGTGACCCCAACAGGACCACTGAGGTAACTTAGTGCACACCCAAAGGGATGTCTGGATTGGCAACATCAGGCTGCAAGGTGGAAAGATTCCCAAAAACAATCTCATCAGTGGATTTCATAATTTCATGTAACACTTTTAGCAACGAGAAGGGCATCGCTCATGAGGTGGTGGCAGCAGCAAGATGCTCCCACTGGATAAGCTTCCCTACCACAGAAATACTCTCCAAAACATGTCCCATCCACGCTGGATCCAGACCTGCTGCTGGAAAGACTCTGGGAGTCGAGAGGGACAATGGTCAGGGTGGCTTTGGCAAGGTGGGACCTATCTCCAAAGATCAGTGTTGAGAGGCAGAAGCTGGCTAGCCAGGAACAAGCACAGGGAAGCCAGCAGTCCGCCTTTGTGTTAGTAACAGATGTGATAAAATTCCATGGGGTCAGCCCGAGCCAGTCAGTCTTCCTGATAAAACACTAACCTTGGTCAGGGCAAAGGGCTGGGTTTGGTACTTTGCACATCACCCTGAGATAGAGACAGGTCACTGATGGCTCCTGGCCAGCTCAGCAGGATTCAGGTGATTTTCATGGTAGTGGAGATCATCCCATTAAAAGTGGGTGTCCCCATCGTGGAATCCCAGAATGGTTTGGGTTGGAAGGGACCTTAAAGATTTTCCATGAGCAGGGACTCCTTCCACCAGTCTGTGTTGCTCCAAGCCCAAATTCTCTATGTTTTAAGCAGGACATTTGCATGGACACAGGGAACACAGAGGCTGGGATAGGAAATCTGGAGAGAAAGAACCTCAGGGTGTTCCACGGGGGTTCAGCAAAGCCCAAGAGCCCAAGGTGAAGCAAAGGGCTCCTGGAGCACAGTTTCCCTATGGAGCTGAGAGTTCCCCTGGAGGCCCTTCCTGACCACAGGTGGGATCACACATGGCTCCTGGTGACCAGGACTGGGGACTTTGGACATACCAATCCCTCCGAAGGGCAGCGAGGTCAGCGTCACATGCATCAGGGTGTCGTTGCCACAGAAGCCGCCGCTGCTCGTCCGCTCCAGGACCTGGTTCACCACCTGGGAGGGAACAGGGAAGGTGGGACATGGGTGTCCAATCTCACTCTCACACCTCCAACTGCAATCCATCCCTCCTAACCAGGGCTGTGTGTTCTAAGGACAACATTTGGAGCACAAACACAGCTGCTCCTGCCAAGGAGCGCAGGGCAGGTGTAGTCCAGGCTTAGCTCTACCTTGTCATTGGAGGAGAAGACATAGATGGCCAAAGGCCGCTCACGGCTGTTGATGAAGTCAATGGCTTCATCCATGTTGGCCACGATGATGATGGGCAGGATGGGCCCAAAGATCTCCTCCTGCATGATGGGATCCGAGGGCTGCACCTCTACCAAGACAGTGGGAGCTGTGGAGAAGAAACCAGCTGGCGTCAGCCTCACGCAGAGATTGGAGATGATACCTTGGACCTGCCCCCCAAGACCCACCTCCATTATGAGAGGACATCCCACAAGGCAGCCAAATCCCATAGAAACCTTCTCCAAACCCCAGATCTGCTCCATGGACAGATGAAGAAGTGCGTGAAGCCCCAGCCCTCACCAATGTAGCGCTCAGCCTCGTCCGTCTGTCCCCCGATGGCCACGCGCCCACTGC